>CM076577.1:961009611-961609611 GCA_034641835.2 Pinus albicaulis
GTTACCTACTTTTTGAAATATCAAGAAAAACACCTGATTTTGAAAAGGCGGCGATGCAGAATCAAGAAAAAAAAATTTGAACATGTTTTTGGCACTTTAATTTTTTTTCATTTTGTTTTTTTTTTTTTAATAAATTTTTTTTTTTTAAAGTGGTGTTTTTTATGTCGATTTTGAATAGTGGTGGTGTATCATCACCAACGTTTTTTTTATAGCATTGATTTTGACACTATAATTTTTTAATGTCTTCTTCTTCTGTGAGATGTTTATTTTTAAGTGCATTTATGTACTTGTGTTTTAAAAATAAAAAAAATATTTTTTTTTAAATAAAAACTTGTAATGATATCTTTACTTTTTCATATACATAAAAGATGGAAAAAAGGTCAATATTCTAAAGTTTATATTTTCCACATGTTTATGTATTGTTAAATAATTTTTCAATGCACATCAAAAAATTATCGCTAAAAAATCAATATTTTGAACCATATGACAAAAAAATACAAATTTTCAATATAAATACAATGCAAAAAATACACTTTGGGAGAATTTTAACAAAAAACTTAAGAAAAACAACATTTTTATTGAATTTTGCGTCAAAAAATAATAGCAACTACGTTTTTCGCAAAAAAAGGGTTGTTCTCAAAATATCAAAGTCTAAACATTACAAGTACTGACACGTTCTCAAAATAAGCTTTGTTTGCAAGCATAACTTAAACAACATCAACAATATCAACTAATACATCTTCAACATCATCTAGAACAACATTGATGGCTTCTTCTGCAGCATTTTCTTCTTCATTTTGATCATTGTCATCTTCTGATGGATCTTTCATGTCAGCAAATATTCCAAAGTGTCCCTTTCCAATCATTCCACATAATGGTGGTTGAGGTTCCTTTGCTTTTTTTTCCACACGTGATTCATTAAAATCTCCTTTCCTCAAACCAACTTCTTCTTTCGCATTTGGAAGGAATTTAAGAGCATTAATTATTTGTTGAATAAATTTGCATTGAACTGGGTCTTTCTCAATGGCAATGCAATTTCTTCCTTTTAGTAGGCAACATGCTAGTGTTGTACCTAATCATCAAGCACAAAAAAAAAGTAAAAAAATTAGTATGGAGACATAAAAAGTAAAAAATAAAATATTTAAATTCAAATTTATATAATAAAACTTACCTGAACCTGAGAATAAATCTAAAACCCAATCTCATTCATTTGAACATAGATCTATAAGATATTTAATCAATGTTTGTGATTTTTGATAAATGATAACTATATCTCCTTTTGCATCTTTATTCCCATATGTTAGTTTTCTTACAACTGCATCATGAACCAATACTTGACTATGACTATTCCCATCTACTTGATTCATAATAATACGCTTATAGCTATCCTCTTTTGTCCAACATTCAACATGGATGTACTCACAATCATTTATAATAGGCCGATCTTCGAAAAAAACAATATTTGACTTTTTCCTGTAACATAACATAGTAAAAGTTCAATTAAATATTACATGAATAAAATTTTTTAAGAGGAATCAAACATACAATTTCAAAATCTTACCATGTAAGTTGCATCCTTGAGTTTGCTTTTTATTCAAGCTTCAAGAATAACATTGAAACTGTGGTGTTCCAATGAAATGTCGCTAATCGCCAAAGTGGTGATGTTGTCACTTAAAACCCGTAACTAATTTTACTAAAAGCTTGATAAGTATATGCACTTTATCTCATTCAATGTCTCGGGAATTGAAACCAAGGAGGAATGGAGGAATATCTCATAATAACGATAACCAGGCCATATTCCCTTTTTAGGTATTAGTACAACAAATAAGTTCACAAATACCTTGTATTATTTGATATTGGACATCATTGAGCCCATTCCAACATCAATGATTAAGAGTAGGATCTAGCCTAACATTCATAAGACGCTTCCTTCATGTTCTCCATCTTAATTTTTTCAATAAAGCTTTTGAAAGTATCTCGTACTCCATTTCCATCCTTCTTCGACATCTTTAATGACATAAAATATATATATAGATATGTATACTTAATAAAAAATAAAAATAGTTAAAATATGAATAAAATGAATGTATAAATCAACATACCTTATTGAATGCAATATAAAAATCTTTTAGTGTTGATGTGGAAATTTCTTTTGGGTAGTTTTGTACAACATCATCCCAGCTATCTTCATTCAACATTTTAACCATGTGTTCTTGTATTTTCATAAAAAAATTATGATTGAATAAATCAAGTTAAAACCATTAATATAGTGACATGTATAACAAATTCTACCAATATCATTATGTTCTATTTAAAATAAAATTATAATGAAAGAAAATAAGAAATAATTCAAGAAACTTACTTTTGAAATTTTGAACCCATTTCTTCCATTGATAATTCACTCGACTTCACACAGGCTAGTACTGATTTGAATAGTTTATCATCCTTGACACCTTGCATTGTTCTCCAAGGTGTGATAGTCATATCCTCTGGAAGTTGCTTCATTTCAGGACCCGTCTTACTGTTGGTACATATTATGGGTTTACTCTTTTTAACTTTCTGATTTTTTATGGAAATATTCTCCCATCGATCAAAAATCTCATCAATCAAATCCCATATCTCCCTAGTTCTAAATGCCAACTCAAAAATGTTATCCATGCCTTTGAATAAATTTCTATTCAATTTTTCATCTTTTGCTTTTTTTTCATCAATTTGATAACATGTTTCCATTAAACATTCCTTCCGAAATGTTACACTAACTCGTGTCTTATCCCCATCACATTTTTCTATGAATTCATTATGAATAAATCTGACCCTTTGGATGAAATTCATTTTCATTCTGTACTCATTATCTACATTATGATCCCATGCCAATAACTTTGATTCCATTTCTGTTAAGCGAACGTAAATGATGCATTTCACTGTTTGAAAAAGATGGTTATTGGGATATTCTGCAATCAATTGTCTTTTAGCCTCTATTGAATGGTTTCCTCCAATTACATAATATCTATAATCAAAACATTTTGCCTTGTCAAATGCCCGTTTTTCAAAAACCTAACATGGATAAAAAATAATCACATAATCCACCACATGTGCATATGGATTGAACTCCAACAATGTTTTCGCATTATGTACATGTAGGTGATGGGCCTTTCTAATTTGATATTGAGATTACCCTCTCATCCGAGCTTGCCAAAATTGGTTAACATTAAGCTCAAATTTTTGGCCACCAAGAATTAATTTATTCTTCCTCAACTCTTGTCGAATAGCATTTTTTTTTGTTATAATAATGCCATCCTCTAACTTAGCACCTGGTGTTATGATTTCTCTGCTTCCGTAAGAGCTTTCAATTTGTTCTTCACTGTTGCTCACGACCTTTGCAGGTTCACCAATATTTTATTTCCTAGTCTTATTGGATAACATATCAGTTTTTTTATAAACAAGCTCTCCTTCATGAGGTAAAAGAGAGACATATTTGGCAATTTTTCTTTTTGGTGTCTGATTTGTTTTCTCCTTTTGCACAATAGTTCTCATCTCCTCCTCACTAATTCTATCATAATTTTCTATTTCATGTTTGACACCTTCAAAAGAAACATGTTTAAGTTTACTAGATTGACCAACCTTAGTGACTCTTGGTTGATCCCCTCTTTGTATTGTTGCAGTGTCATGAGCTATTTCTCTTTGGTTCAATATCCTTTCCTCTGCTTTGTCTTTGTGGAAAGTTTTGATCACATCTATAACATTTGGCACCAACATATAAATACCTTCAAACATGTTTGAAAGACCCGGAACAAAATCGTATGAAACAAAATAAAACATGTCACTGATCAATAATTTATAAAAAATTGAATCATCCTTACAATAATGAATAGAGGAAATAAAAATAAGCATAGTTACAATGTTATTTGCAATGTTGCTTGATATATCTTCAGAAAATTTTGAAGATATTTCATCTGTGTCATACTTGACAATTGATAGACGATATCTAACCTTCTCACGTTTATGAGCCTTCCTTGCAAGAACATAAATAGTGTTTGTATTCGAGACCATACATATGTCTCGTACTCTGCCCATCACATCATATCGCTCATACCACAAATCAGATAGATGTGTATATCAGCCTCCATTTCATTGTCTTCAAGATACCATGAGAAATCAGTTTTATCTATTTCCTCGACATTCTTCCAATCAAAAATAAGTTTTAATGAACCTGGTGCCCCACTTGCTTGACATTTATTAGTGTGTGCAACAATTTCCTTATTGCGTCCAACAGTGTCCATAGTGCATCCAGCTGCAACTTTACATTTGGGAGTCAGATTCATTAAAAAGGGGCCGCACGCACTGTAGACTGGGAGTCACGCTTTAGATTTGGGAGTCACGCTCTAAAGTGCAAAACATTCACGTAAATCTTTTTATGCCATTTTTCCTCGATAAATCTATATATATATATATATATATATATGTATATATATATTAGTTAATGGAAAAATATTGCGAATAAAATAAATTTAATAAACAAAATGCATTTCTAAAACTACATAGTTTGAAATTAAAGCAGTAAAATTAAACTTAAAAAATAAACTAGTATTTTTAAACTTTAGTTTGTGTTTAATATTAAAAAAAAAAACAAAAAAGTTATTAACTATTTATAACAAATATTATAATGTTATATAATTTTTTATTTTTTTAATTGTATTGTTATATATATATTTTTAATTAATTTATATTGTTATATTAAAACAAATGTTTTTTTTTTTAAATTTATTATATTGTATTTTTTTTTTTGATATATATATATATATATATATATATATATATATATATATATATATATATATATATATATGTATATTTGTTATATTTTGAAATTTTTAACAATTATTATTTAATAATGTTTTTATTATATTATATAACAATTTTTATTTATTTATTTATATATAACAATGTTTCTATGATTGTTTTATTAAAAGAAATTGTTAAAAAAAAAAAATTTAAAGAACAAAATAAAATTAAAAAAAATAAAAATTATAAAATGTTTTCTTAAAACAAATTATTAAAAAAAAACAAAAAAATTAAAAAAAAAAATTATAAATCCAAATTAAAAAAAAAAAAACCAAAATTAAAAACAAACAATTAAAAACAGAACATTATAAAATAAAAAATAAAAAATAAAAAAAAAAACAATTAAAAAAACAACATTATAAAATTAAAAAAAAACAATTAAAAAAAAACATTATAAAATTAAAAAAAACAATTAAAAAACAATATTATAAACTTAAAAAAAAAAAATTTAAAAACATTTCAACATATGGGCGCGGGGCCGGCCCGGCGGCGCCACGGGGGCGGCCCAGCCGCCTCCCGGCCCCAACCTCGGCCTCCCGGCCCCAACCTCAACCGAGGCTAGGTCGGAGGGCGGCAGCCGTGGCGCCGCTGGAAGCGCGGGCCAACGGCGGCCTCGCCCGAGCTCCCCGCCCGGGCGCCGGGGCCGACCGGACGGCCACGGGAGGGCCTGCCTCGTCGCCCTGGCAGCCATGCCGAGGCCGATTCGAAATCGGCCTCGGCCACGAGGGCCGGGAGGCCGCGCCTTCCTCGCAGGCACCGCTGGGCCGCCCTGCCAATCTGCGGGGTTTCCGCTTTCCGAGCGCCCCGTCTGGCTGGCGCGGGCTGGAAAGCGGCGTTGCGACGGCTAGGCGGTGACAGCTGCCAGCTTGCGGGGCGAGGGCCGATTCCGGGAATCAGCCCGCGGCCGGCGCGGAGGCGCTAGGGGCCGCTCCCATGGCTGCCGGGCCGGCCACGCATCTGGGTCCGGGCGGGGCTCTCCGCTCGAGCCCCGGGCCAAGGCGCTGGGCGGGCTGCCGGGTGCCCAACAGGCGGGGCTCCGCTTGAGCCCCGCCCTAAGGCCAAGGGCTGGCCTGCGGCTCACCCGCCCCCCGCCTCTCGCACTCAAACAATTAAAAATATTAAATTTTCTTAAATTTTTTTTTTTTTAATTTTGGAATTTAAAAATATAATTAAAAAAAAAAAACAATATAATAACATATAAAAAAAAACATTTATTTTAATACAATAATATAATTAAAAAAAAAAACAATATAATAACATATAAAAAAAAAAATTTATTTTAATATAATAATATAATTTAAAAAAAAAAAAAACAACTATATCACAATACAATTAAAAAAGAAATATATATATATATATATATATATATATATATAACAAAACAATAAAGAAAAAAAAATTAAAGATTTAAAATTAAAAAAATAAAATAAAATAAAATATAAAATATAAAATTCTCAAATAAAAAAAAAATTTAAATAATGAAATCACTGATATATTTAAGATAAAAAAAAATACAAATAAAAAATGTTATAAGGCCACTTTTTTTTTTTTATGTACATGGTCGTTTTATGGATTTTTATGTGTAAATGAACCTATAAGTCTTAAAAAAGAAAAAAAATTCTAAATTTTTGTTCTTAAAACCCTAAAAAATTCAGTTTTTTTTGCATTTTCTTCACTAAAAAAATATAAAAAAATCAAGGTTTTTGAACCTAAAAACCTTAAAAAAATAGTTTTTGAACACAAAAAAACTATAGAAAAATAGATTTTTCCCAAAATCATCTTTAAATTGACAGAATAGAAGGAAAACTAACCTTTGAAATGCAAGAAGCTGCTGTCACCAATGCCAACACAACGCCTCCACACAATTATGAATAGCAACACAATGCCTCCAATGCCAATGCAATGCCTTCACGAAGTTACCAATGCCAATGCAACACCTCCACAAAACTACCAATAGCGACACAAAGCTTCCAATGCCAATGCAATGCCTCCACGAAGTTACCAATGCCAACGCAACACCTCCAGAAATTTGCTCTAACAAATACCAGAAAACTTGATGTGATGTGATGAATAGAAACAATCATTCCTTTTAAATATCGTATATTGTCTGATTGATTTACTGTTTAATGAATGTGGGATTAAAATTTCAAATTTTAAATATTTACATTTAATTTATTATAGTTCATACTATAGTTAAAATACTTATTATTTGCATGTAGTTATCATAATTAATATTTTATTTAATATTTACATGTACTGAATGTTGAATAATTCAAATATAATCTTAGATTAAAAATTAAAATATGAAATATTTACATGTGGTTAATTATATTTAATATTATAGATAAAATAGTTAATATTTGTATTTAGTTATCATAGTTAATATTTATATGTAATCAATGTTTAAAATCATGGGATTAAATTTTAAAATCTAAAATATGTACATGTAGTTAATTATAGTTTAAATATTTAATATTTACATCATGTTATTTTTGTAAATATTTATATGTAGTCAATCTTAAATGATTCAAATAAGAAAATTATTTTAGTTTCGAAGACATGCATGAAAGGAATATTTTAAAAAAAAAATTGAAATATATTTTAGATGAATATAACGTAAGTTTAAAATCATAAAATTTAAAATATTTACATGTAGTCATTATAGTTAAAATAGTTAAAGTTTTTCGCGAATTTTTTTGGAGGGAAATTTTGGAGGGAAATTTTTTGGCGAATTTTTTTGGAGGGAAAATTTGGAGGGAAATTTTCATTCTTTAAGCTATATATTGTAAGTGGGAGAGGAATTTGTATCATTCAACCTATTCTTGTTGGAAGCCATGGTTTCTTCTGATAACGAAGTTTCTCTTTCTAGAACATCAACATCTTCGTCACGCAACAACTCTATTCAGAGTGATGAATATAACGAGAGTTCATTCACCATGAATAGAGAGTCAAAAAATCGAGCACCAGTTATACCACTTACTCTTAATCCTAAGGATTATGAAAGCAACATTGATGAAGGGCATGATGAAGAAATTCCAGAGTCAAAAGTTTCACTTCGTCCTAATCCCAAGGATTATGAGGACACCATTGATGAAAAGGGAGATGAAGAATATCCACTTCAGCTTAATCCTAAGGATTATATGAGAAAAACAAATGAAGAGGGGAATGAAGAATTTGTAGAGTCAAAATATCCACTCTGTCATAATCCTGAGGAGTATGCCAGCAGCACTGATTAAAAGGGGGATGTAAAATTTCCAGAGTCAAAATATCAAATTCATCCTAATCGTAAGGATTATGCGAGCACCACTGATGAAGAGGGGAATGATAATGTTTCAGAGTCAAAACATCCACTTCGTCCCAATCCTAAGGATTATGCCAGCACCACTGATGAAGAGGGAAATGAAAAATTTACAGCATCAAAATTTCCACTCCGTCCTAATCCTAAGGATTATGCAAGCACCACTAAAGAAGAGGGGGAAGAAAAAATTCCAGAGTCAGAATTTCCACTTCATCTTACTCCTAAGGATTATGTCAGCACCACAGATGAAGAGGGGAATGAAGAATTTGCAAAGTCAAAATATGCACTTCCTCCTAATCCTAGGGATTATGTCAGCACCACTGAGGAAGAGGGGAATGAAGAATTTGCAGCGTCAAAATATCCACTTCGTCCTAATCCTAAGGATTATGCCAGCACCACTGATGAAGACGGGGATGAATTTCCAAAGCTAAAATTTTCACTTCATCCTAATCATAACAATTATAATTTAACCACTGATGAAGAGGGGGATGAAGAATTTCCAATAAATATAGATTCAAGGCATTCAATTATTCCCAATCCTAAAGACTATGAGAGCTTTAGTGAGGAAGGGGAGGAGCAGGGTGAAGAAATTCTAGTGAATACAAATTCAAAGCTTCCACTCATGCCTAATCCCAAGGATTATGAGAGCGCCACTGAGGAAGGGGAGGATGAAGAGTTTCTTGCAAATGATAATTTTAAAGGCACAGATCTGAATATTACATTTTCTCCAAGTGACCATTTCAAAGACACTCATGGTGATGAAGAATTGAATCCTCCCAGGGAAGAATTTGAAAGCATGGGTCAAGATGGTGAAGAATTTCTTTTGAGTCAGGGTTACAAAAGTGTCGATGATTCTTGTGAAATGTTTTCTTCAACTGATGATGGTAAAGAAAATTTTCCATGCGATGATGTTGATGAATTTCTTAACTATGTTGAGGATGATGATAGTGGGGATAATATTCCTTCTAATGGTGATGAAACTACTTTTACAAAGGATGATGGAATGATGAAGCCGTTGCAAGCAAATATTGCAACTAGGAGTAGGAGTAGACCTTTTCATATCAATCCAAAGCATTCCAGTTATACAAGGGCGAGGACAAAATATCTCACGACAAAAAGTTCTGTCGTTCATTTGATTTCAAGTGCATGTTGTCGAAGGGATTGATTGAAAAATATGGATTTCAACTTTGCTTTGCAGAAAAGGAAAACATATATGTCAATGAATAAAAGCATGCAAAATTCCTATTTAGTGGGTTGCATGCAATCTACACTAGCAGGTTATGATTATCATATTGGGAATGTATTGCTTTGCAGAAAGGCATTCAAAATGTTGTATTCAATTGGTAATTGTCATTTGTCAAGAATCCAGGATAGATTGGAAAAGGATCCCACATATTATTCAGAAGCACGTCATAAACGGGAGGTGGGGCCGTTTGCAAATACTGCTAAGACATGGATGAAAGACTTCTTTTCAAATCATGTAGAGTGTATGCCAAATAAATACACAATACATATTCCAGATAATTTCTCGAGACGAGAAATATTCATGTTATACAAAGATTATGCAGAAGCTGTTGAAGGAATTGGTAATTTTATTACATATTCTTATTTTACAAGGATATGGAAATCTGAATTCAACAATGTTCGTATTCCTAAGAAGACAAGGATGGGGATTTGCAGCACATGTGCTTCTCTTAAAGCAAAAAGAGATAAATGTCAAGGGGGAGAAAGAGGTATGTGTTCAAAACATTGTTTTTTAAAATTTGATACTTATCAACTATGAAAATATATTTATTCATATGTTTCTTTTATTTTATGTACATATTTCGTTGTCAAAGAACTTCAAGACCATCGCAATCAGCAAACAAGTGAAAGACAAAAGTTGTATAAACATCGAAAGAAGTGTTATGATCATCCAAATAAATATATGGGATTGATAATTAATGGTATGGACCAAAAGAAAACACTTCTTCCACATTTTGTCTGCACGCCAAAAAAATTACAGGAGGAAAATTTCATTGAGTTTCACTTGGTTGGTTGTATGGTATTTCATGAGAAGATGTTTCCAAGAGTTTTCTTCACAACTCCAAATATTCACAATGATGCAAATCTGACCATAACTATAATCCATGATGTGGTTACTCATTGGTCTGGGATTCTTCCTGAATTTTTGTATTTACAATTAGACAACACAAGTTGTGAGAACAAAAATCAAGTTCTTTTTGGGTATCTAAACATGCTTGTTGAATTGGGGATTTTAAAAAGATAAAGGTTGGTTTCCTTCTTGTTGGGCATACTCATGATCATATTGATCAAATGTTCAGTCGTTTTTCAGTAACATTGAGGAGGAAAGGTGTTGGGAGCCTGCCATCATTAATTGAATGTATTAAGAAATCGTACATTCCAGAGCCTGCTTTTCATGTGTTGGAAGAAACTATTGACATGCAAAGGTTTATTTTTGGATCACATGGTGAGGAGAAATGCATTGAACAACTTAACGACATTAGCTTCCAGCATCAATTTCGTATCAAAAAAATTGATGGGATAACACTTATATGGGGCAAGAAGTATTCAACTATTGAAGAATGGGGACCATCATCAGGTTTAGCATTTTTTAAGTTCATTCCAGAGCGTCCAATGTTTTCATCAAAGATATTGTTATTACAGTCAGTTTCCGAACTCCATAATGCACGAAGGCAGAAGAGAGAGATAAATTATTTTGAATGTCTAAAGGAAATTAAAAGATGTATTAGAGATACATATGAATACTTCGATGTTGCTGATTCAGTTTGGTGGGAGTCTTTTTTCAGTAATCAAAGTGATATGATTTCAAGATCAGTAAATGAGGATATGTTTTTGAAGACTCCTTTTTTTTTGCCACAAAATATGCCAAATGAACATGAACATCAAGAAACACACAATGTTGAACAACAACAGCCTCAAGCTATTATTAATTTGCCACAGGTAGAGAAAAGAGAAATCTATATTGGTTCTAGAAGATCACGTGCACAACGTGAAGCCATGGAAGACCTTTACAGGGGTTCTGTGCAGGATCTTAAGGAGGGTTGCATGATAGCAGTGTTAGCAGATGAAGATCCACTTGGCTATCCATTCTGGATTGCCAAGTTTATAAAGGTCATTAATGAAAATAAAGAGATTACAGCTGTTGATGTACATTAGTATGCCACAAGTACCCACCCTTTCAATGGTGTGTACAAGCCAAAGATGGTAGTGGAAAAAATAATTGGCAGAAAGAGAAAAATAAAGGGCACAAATATAAATCGTCGCCGCACAGATGTCTTAAAATTGGAGGATGTTGACATACTTGTGTATGACTTCAATTTGACAAAGAGAGGAACTCTTCTGTTGCAGACCATAAATATTTTGAAGAAATTGCTACCAGAACAATTACTGTTGAAATGGGACTCTGCAGAATGTAGACGTAGATCTACAAGACTTTTGAACTCTAAAATGGTGGGCATGCATGTTGACTCAGATGGAGCACTAGTTGATGAAAGAGAAGAATATGGATCATCTTCATCTGCATCGAGCCATTCATCTGAAGATGTAGATTATGATGGTGTGCCAGAACCTATGGCTGATTTTGAATAACTATCTAAGACACTTTTATGTAATTGATGTTTGCATGGTAACTTGAAATAAAAATTTTTACTTCCATCTCATTTTTCATGAAGTTCTGAGACATTTCTATGTTTGTTGGATTATACGCTTTAATTATGAAGAATTCATTTCTTTAGAATATCGACAATGTAACAATGAATTACAAAAATAATTTATGTTATATTCAATGTACCAATGTTGATATTTTAATTATAAGTAAAATAGAAAATAGAAACTAATGTTGAATTTTTAGATTATGCAGTGATATTACCATGATATTATGTATTGTTACCATTTGGTATAAAATACTTTTAAAAGTTTTAATAATTATATGCGTCATTGAAACAGAACACTTTGTTTTGATGCTTGATTTTTAGGTTTTGGTTGAAATTATATTTAAATTTGTCTTATACTAAGATTTGAAAATAGATAAGTTTTTATTCTTTAAAATTAAAATTACTCTTACTTGTTTCTGTTTTAAATTGTTAAGTCTTATATTTTCTCCATAATTTCATTGTTCAAGTATGTTGAACACTTAAGATTGAAAAACTTTAGATTTGTCTTTATCTTTAAGGTTATGGTTGAAAATAATTACAAATTTGGGGTTGTTTAAAGTCAAGATATTTTATGTTTAACAACATGGATGAAAATTGTTCAAAATTAGAAGCCCTTCAGACATGTATTTGTTTATCTTTAACATCATCTATAAAAAATGTTAGAAATTTACGATTTTAAAAAATGTCCTAATATGTTGTCTTTAATTCCATTGTCACAAGTGTCAAAATTATGACAATTTTTTTTTTGTTATTCCAGCATCAACTGGTTTTGTTTTGAGGGTGTTTTTTCAATCCTTTTTTCAACAAACAATTTTGTTTTTAGCATAATTTTAGAAAATGTTGAAATTTGACCTTAAAAAAAAAACAAGTGCATTCTGGAAGACACACTTTTTTTTTTGGGGGTGTTTTTTCAATCCTTTTTTCAACAAACAATTTTGTTTTTAGCATAATTTTAGAAAATGTTGAAATTTGACCTTCGAAAAAAAACAAGTGCGTTCTGGAAGACACATTTTTTTTTTTTTTGGTGTTTTTTCATGTTTTTTGAGAGTTTTTGGGCTAGAGTTCCCGTTTTGAGGTCAAGTTACCTATTTCATCGGTAACAGTGTTTGCTGACAAACATTACAATTTCGCACATACTTCTCCACTTCAGATCTCATCTTTGGCCAAAAATAAAAATGACTCAGTTGTTCATAAGTCTTGTCTGCACCAAAATGTCCATGAAGTCCACCACTATGTTTCTCCTTAATTAAATTTTCCCTCATAGAACAATTTGGTATGCACAACTGATTTATTTTAAATAACAACCCTTCTTGCAAGAAAAAATCCAACCACTTAATTCTGTCCAAAAAAATAGGATTATTGCATGCTTAAAATGCCTCTTTAAAATCGAAATATGTTTTATACAATTCTTTAATAAAATCAAAACCCAACACTTGAATTTGACTTTCTTGAACTAAAATGATTTTTCTACTTAAGGCATCTGTTACTTTGTTTTCTTGGCCAGTTATATGTTTCAATACAAAATTGAAACTTTGAAGATACTCTAACCATTTTGCATGTTTCTGATTTAGTTTTCGCTGCTGCATAATATAATGCAATGCATGATTGTCTGAATAAAGCACAAACTCTTAGGACATCAACTAATGTCTCCATTTTTTTAATGACTGTACAACTGCATAAAATTCCTTGTCATAAGAAGAATATTTCCTTCTTGTTTCATTTAGTTTTTCACTGAAATAAGCTACAGGTCTATCTTCTTGACTTAACACAGCTCCAATAGCTTCCCCGCTAGCATCACATTTCACTTGAAAAGGTTGTTAAAATCAGGCAAAAATCAGATAGGCTTTCTGTTATATTCCATTTCAACAACTGGAAATTTTTCACTGCTTCATTAGTCCATCTAAATGGTTGTTTGTCCTTCTTTATGGTTTCAATAATAGGAGCATTGATCTTACTAAAATTCCTTATGAGTTTTCAATAAAAACTGGCAAGACTATGGAAGCTTATTACCTCAAAAACACTCTTAGGTGAAGTCCATTCTATGATTTCCTTTATCCTCTCTGGATCCATTTTAGATCCATCAGCAGGAACAACAAAGCCTAAATATATCAACTCTTCTTTCATGAATGAACACTTTTTCAAATTTACCAACAAATTTTCTTGATGCAACTTCCTTAAGACATAATTCAAATGTCTCATGTGTTCTTCTTTAGATTTGTTGTAAATTAATATATCATCCAGATATACTATTACAAATTTACCAATAAATTCTTTCAGTACTTCATTCATAAGCCTCATAAATGTACGAGGAGCATTTGATAATCCAAACAGAATTACCATCCATTCATACAATCCTTCATTTTTTTAAGAAGTTGTCTTCCATTCATCTCCTTCTTTTACCCTAATTTAATGATAGCCACTCTTTAAATCCAGTTTTGTGAAATACCTTGCCCCACTTAAGCAATCCGTCAAATCTTCAATTCTAGGTAAAGGAAATCTATACCTGATTGTTGTTTTGTTGATTGATCTTGAGTCAATACACATTCTCCATCCTCCATCTTTTTTTTCAACTCAACACTATTGGCACTGCACAAGGATTCAAAATCTCTCTGTTTAGTTCTTTATCTAACAATTCCTGTACCGACTTCTTGATTTCTTCATTTTTTGTGTGAGTCATCCTATATGCTGCTTTATTTGGTAAATTTGCTCCTGGAATCAAATCTATATGATGGCTGATATTTCTAATAGGTGGTAATTCATTAGGCAAATCATCTACAATGATATCACAGTAATTTTCCAACATATCTTGAATTTCAATTGGTAAATCAAAAATTTTAGTGGAAGTAATTACTACCTTTGGTTTGCAAATTAATGCAAATTTTACCTCATCATCTTCAATCTGCTGCAGATATTATTTTCCACTCAGTAATAAAGCTTTCGAATCAAGTATTCTTTTCGATGCATCTTCTTCTTCTATAGACAACAATGTATGATTGACACCATCTTTACAAAATTTATATGTGTTATTTTTCACATCATGCATAACTCCTATGTCATACAGCCAAGGTCTACCCAGAAATATCTGACATACATCCATAGGCATCACATCACACATAATTTTGTCTTTGTAGCTACTGAACTGGAATTCCACTTCACACTGTTCATTCACTAACAGCTGATGTCCTTTCTAAAGCCACGACACCTTGTAGGGAGTTTTATGTTTCATTTTCTTCAATTTCAATTTCTTCACCACTTCTGTAGAGACCAAATTATCAGTGCTGCCACTATCAATTACCATTTGAAAACATTTTCCTTGAACTTTGCACACACTTCTCAACAAATTTTTTCTCTATGTTGGTTCAACAAATTCCTTTGTTGGTTTTAACAAAACATTGTTAACTACCAAAGATTCTCCTTTCTATGGTATATTCTCTACTTCTGGCACTTTTGCTGCTTCTAACACTTTTGCTAGTTCTTCTTCATTCTGAGCAACAATTACATTTCTTTGATTTTTCCCCACATTCTATGGACATTCATAAGCTCTATGTCCAAGATTATTACATCTATAACATCTAATTTCTCTTCCTCTACCTCTGCCTCCTTTTCCTCTGGAAAAACTCCTTCTACCACTTGCATCACCTTCTGTAGGTGTATGCTGACTTGAGCTACTACTAGCTCCTTCTCTAGGTGCTGTAGATCCTCCTCTACCACCTTGACTTCCTCTTCCTCGGAAAGTACCTCTACTTCTGGCAGATTTCTTCCTTATAAGTTTTTCTTTAGCCTTTAAGGCCATTTGATCAGTCTCTTCCACTGTTTTAGGAGACATCAGAATTATCTCATCTTGTATCTCCATTCTAAGACCATTTATATATCTTGCAATCTTCTCTGCTGTATCTTGAATTTGTCCTGCTCTTATGCTCACTTTGTAAAATTCCTTTGTATATTATTTGACTGTCATTGACCTCTGTCTAAGATTCTGCATCTTTCTAAATAATGAAAGTTGATAATCACTTGGAAAAAACTTACCTCTCAACTTTGCCACTATCCTGTTCCAATTCTTTATTGGCTGCTTACCAAGTCTCCTTCTTTCTACCTACACTCCATCCCACCAAAGTGCTGCATGTCCTTCCAACTTTATGACAACAAATTTCACCCTTTTTCCTTCTTCCATTTCTTCATAATCAAATAACTTATCCATGTCATTAACCCAAACTATCAACTCCTCTGGGTTTAAGCCTCCTGTAAAAACCAAAACTTCAAGTCTGGGTTTAGATGTGGATCACAACACTAATTTAAAAAATCTCATTTCAGGAGTAACTTCTGCAGGTTCTCCCTCTTCTGCAGATTCAACTTCATGCTCACTAAAATCTCCAACATCTGCATCTCTTTGATTTCCCATTTCCATTGCGTCTAATCTAGCTTGCATCTATTGCATAACTTCCATTACTTCAGCATTTTCATCTAGTATTCTTCTTCTTCGACCATAACCGCCTCCTCTTCCAACTCTATAAGCCATGTTGGATTTCTTTTCCTGATCTTTGATATCTTGTTTAGTGTCTAAAGGCTTCTCCGATAACACGAATGGTGGTTCGGTTGCAGACATTAAAGATAATATTTCAAATCTGGAGATTACCTCTTGAGTTTCTGGTGAAAATTATTCTTTGGAATTCTTAGAAGTCTCAGTCATCAACCTCTAATTTCTTATTCTACCTAATTTGGAGAAATACTAAATTTCCTTTGTTAAGTAGTGGAAACCCCAAACTTAACCAAAAATGCAAATACCATTTTAATTACTTACCAACGGACTTCAAAATTTATTAACAGCCACCTTATAACTTTATTGCATTCAAAAATTATACTAGACACTATGCAAGTTAAATTGCGATAATCATTGGATGAACAATTCAAATGCCAAGACGGTCGAATTTCATAGTCGCTGGATAGTCAAATCAAATCATAAAATCGAATTTATCATTTATCGGGTTCGGTTGTAATGTTAAACTCCCTGCAATTTAATATGTGATTGCTGTCAGATTGTAAATTGGATGGTTGTGATCTCCGTTGACTCCTTATGCATTACAACGTTACTATGTTCCTCAATTCCACCAATTTTACACTTCTGCAAAGAAACCATAGTTTTCATATATCAACGACTACTAGCATTTTAATACAATTGGACTATCGCTCTTCCACAATGAATGTAGAATTTTAAAGCCAACATACATACAACAATCAATTAACTAAAACCTGATCTGAAATTAAAACAATTCAGAAGTATTTTAAAAGAAAGAAAAACCTCTAGGATTTGCATTTACGCACACATTTTCACAGAGGAATTGTAATTTTCTTCTATTCAATTAATTTTACCATCAAATCCTCCTCCCTAATACATTCCAAACTTTACATATACATATACAAACATTTAGATCCGAGTCGAAGGGATCGAAATTGTCTAATTTTAGGCTAAAATCCCTCTGCATGATATTCTCCCTAAAATTCGTAACTAAAACTAAATACAATGAATCTAATACAAAGTAGTTCAAATCCCTAATGAGTAGATCAAATCCTATCTATCAAAACAGTAAATTGCGAGCTAAAGGAACCTAGTCCTTTGGTTGTAAACATTTTTTTGTATTTTTGGAATAAAATCAAAGATTTTTTTCCTCGAGATCTCATGCTCCTGCATCATGCAACAATAAATGCATTACATGAAATTCCACCTATTTAAAATATTTTGTAAAATAGTTCACTTAAAACCTTCATATATGTGTATTTGATATAATCCATATATTAGTTTTGAACAAAATTATTCATCTTTAAGTTCAACTATATACATATATCTATTTACTCTTTTGCAAAGTTGATAACTCAATACAACTAGTAGTATTGAAGAAAATACTCAATCTCAATCTCTACATAAAGAGAAATTAAACTCTATTAAAATGTGATCAGTATTTACTAGATAACTATATTTACTAGAAGATAATAACTCTTCAATCTCTCCATAAAGAGAAAATAAACTCTATTAGAATATGATCAATATTTACTAGATAAGTACTTTCAAATGATCACTCTTCAATCTCTCCATAAAGAGAAGTTAAACTATATTAAAATGTGATCAATATTCACAAGGTAACTACTTCCACATAATCACTCTTCATTCTCTCCATAAAGAGAAATTAAACTCTATTAAAATGTGATCAATATTTACTAGATAAGTACTTTCAAATAATCACTCTTCAATCTCCCCATAAAAAAAAAAGTTAAACTCTATTAAAATGTGATCAATATTTTCTAGATAACTACTTTCAAATAATCACTCTTCAATCTCTTCATAAAGAGAAATTAAACTTTATTAAAATGTAATGAGTATTTGCTAGATAACTATTTTCAAATAACCACTCTTCAATATCTCCATAAAGAGAAATTAAACATCAAAATTTACCATATAACTAATTTCAAAGAATCACTCCCTATATAAAATGTGATGTGTATTTAGTAAATAAGTAACTTAAAATAATTACTCTTTACCACTCTTGCAAAGGAATTTTGGTGTTTGAAATTGATTTGCTAGTAGTATTCCCACCCGCGTAAAAAATTCTATCCAAACTTTTAGTTGACTCAAAATTGAAAGAGTCTATATCCTTGTGAGCTCTTTGATATCTTTCATATTAAATTATGATCAGACGACACTACATTGTAAATGGAGACGCTTTCAGTTAGGAAGCCTAAAAATAAAAAAACAAGTTAGAGATGGCAACGGACAAGGAGCGGCATGTTAAATGTCCCTATCGTACGATGCCATTTCAAGTGAAAAAGCAGAAAACGAAAATTAAAAATTACCAGAAATACAAAAAGCAAAAAGAAAAAAGTTACTGGAAAAACAAAAAACAATACGTTATAGGCTGCGGCGGACAAGGGAATATCCTGGTGGTGAACTAGGTCGAAGCGGAGGGGTCAGCAGGGTGGAGCGGTGTTGGTGGATGGATATTTGGCAGTTAGAGGAATCAGAATCAAAACAAGTGAAAGGTATAAAGGATTTAGCTGTGTATCTAATTGATATAAAGAGGAAATTAGTCGTTGTTGAAGGGAACTTTGTACCCATCACCTCTGTTTATAATGTCTAACTTCATTAATCTTTGCTTGCATTTTGAGCAAGGTGTTGGTGGATGAAAAATTGGCAGGCAGAGGAATCAGAATGAAATCCAAGTGTATCTAATTGATATAGAGAGGAAAATTTTAGCAATGTATCTAATTGATATAAAAAGAAAATTAGTCATTTCTAAAGAGTACCATGTGCTCTTTACCTCTATTTATTATGTCTTCCTTGTCTGTGTTAATATATAATGTCTACCTTCTCCACGTTAATCTTTGCCTGCACTTTGAGACTATTCTCTTCTCTTCTGGGGTCTGTGTCTGTCGATTGCTTCGGTCTCTGTTATATGTGCTCTGTGGTGTCTGTTATATGTATCGTGTGTCTCTGTCCTATCCTCCGTTATATTGCATTAATGTTGTGTAAACTTGGCATGGCGAGACAACAGGATTGGTCGACGGAATTCATGTTTTTCTGCTATCTGGATTGGTTATTTCATGCCTCTTTGCTTCTTACACTGCTTTACAGGTATTTTGTAATTTTAATTATTTATTAATTTTATTTATTTATTATTATTATGATTTTAGTGGAAGAAATTGTGTTCGGAGCAATTTTCCGATGTATATATTCTTATTCTTACTTGAAATTGGACCACATGACTTATAGAAACTAGACCTCCATACTTTCTATTGGACCACAGCCCAAGGACTAGAAACATACGCTTCTATGCTTGCACCTAAATTTGTTATGAGTCTGAGTTTATAGGTTTTGTTGTTCACCCGAATTTAATTTCATTTAGCTGTATTTCAATGTTTATATATTTTGGTGGTCAACCGAATTTAATCATTCAAGTGTCTTAACCTGACCTATGTTTTTAAGGCCTTTTTTCAATCTATGTATGACAGTTTTTCTTGGAAATAATGACACCTATTTTGTATTGTTTAAGGCTTTTTTTTCATTCTTTGCATGACAGGGTTGCATGATAAATATTGTCGTCTAATTTGTATTTCTAACGTTTTCCTTAACCAATGCATGACACAAATGAACAATATATAATATCACCTCCTAGAAAAAATATCGTTGTTTAATTTGTATTTCTAGTCTGTTTTTAACTTATGCACGACACAAGTGAATAGTAAATAATGTCACCTCTATCTGTAGGGCTTTTTTTAGTCTATGTATGACAAAGGGAAAATGCTCCTCTACTATTTAAATTGACGGATTCTCCATCTTCATATTTATTCCTTTCACCACGTATGCATTTTCAATGTGCTTTGATTGTTGGTATACTGTGATCCCTCAATTTTTTATTTCCTTTGTGATTGTTGTATTTTCTGTACTAGCATGTTCAAATTTTTATTGGTTTACTTTAATATTGCTTTGAATGTTTCCAATCGATCCATTGCAATCTAAGACTTTTAGGTATTTGGGCATGCATGCAAAATGATGGTATCAATATAATGTTTGGGAAATAAATTATTTATCGAAGAGTATCTTCCGTTTTCCAAATGACTCTATCGATATAATGTTTGGGAAATAAATTATTTATTGAAGAGTATCTTTCATTTTCCAAATAACTCTCTCCATGGATTATCGGCTCATTTTGGAGGATACCTCTCCGTTTTCCATTCTTCCAATACAATAATTTTATTGTTTAAGGAGATCCATGGTGCATCAACCCCATTTTCTAGACCTAAATTTTTCTTGAAACGAAACCGTGACCAATCGGCGCGTGGAAATGGAAATAACTTTGAGACATCACGGATCAGTAGACTCCCCTTTTACCTATTGATGAGAGACCAAATGTGAATATATAATGAACCGCTCATTAATAATGACCGGAAATGGGCAGAGAACTTTTGGCTCTACAAATGGTGAAGAGAGTGTTGCTCTAAAAGCTGGCTTCATAGTATTGTAGTGAATTAACGCGTTACTCGTCAGTTTTTCAACAAATATGAGAGTTTAATAACATGTTGGAATTTATGCAATAATCAGTTTATGAAGTTACAATTGTTGAAAATATTAAAGTCATTTCCTTGCCTTGAGAGGAAGAAATAGAGTACAGGGGCAGTAGAGGAGCTTGCGTGCACAGCACCGCGCATTCAAGTTGAATGGAGAAAATCGTATGGAGGAATTAATGTTTGATGGGCAACAGCCACCATTGCAGAATTGAATTAATGTTTGATGGGCATAGCCGTTCTTTGCAGAGAATGAAGACTTTCGTGGTTATTTAAGATAGTATTTTCGGGCTTTTAAGCCCTCAACAACCGAAATTGAAGAAAATTTGTTTAAGCGGCGAAAGACTTTAAATTTTTGAAAAGGCACGAAAAAGTGGTTCCCACCACTTAAGCACTAATCACAATCACAAGTTTTACTTGGAGTGTCTTGTTGACGTGAAGAATCACGATGCGATGTGATCACAATCGCAATCGCAAATCGCAACAGATATGTTTTAAAGTTCAAGTGTCTTGTTGATGAAGGAGGTCCGATGCGATCATCGTAATTGGCAGTTTCATATTATAC
This sequence comes from Pinus albicaulis, assembly GCA_034641835.2. Classification (NCBI taxonomy): domain Eukaryota; kingdom Viridiplantae; phylum Streptophyta; class Pinopsida; order Pinales; family Pinaceae; genus Pinus; species Pinus albicaulis. The sequence goes on from CM076577.1 coordinate 961,031,045, forward strand.
AACCGCAATGTGTGTTGAAACATTGCGATGCGATGAGTTAAAATCGCAATCGCAAATTGCTTCATATTTAAATCGCCCTCCACTAAAGCCAAGGTCCGCGACAGTCTATTGGACAATCGCAAGTTCACAATCAGGAGCATGTTTTTGTTTGGCCCGATTGACATATAAGAATTGGCAGACTCGACCATGTTATATGGCAGAGTTTATCGCATCCATCGCATCCGGTTTGTAATCGATGATCGAAGTTTTTTTATGGACCGTTTGTTATGTGTTGAAGTCCGGACCCGATGGGGTTATGCAGCAGATTTCATAATAGTCCTTTGCGTCCGATTCTCAATCGAATATCAGAGGTTTCATTTGTTGTTTGTTTTTAAACATTGGCATTATGTAATGAAGCTCGGTGGGGCCCGATAACCTTTTAAACAGATTTTATTTAGGTTTTAGATAGTTTGTAATGTTTTATTTTCATATGTGCGGCATATATAATGTAAAGGCACGAGAGCCTGCATAGTAATTTTTCATTATGTTTGTAATTTGCACAACAGTGCAGGGAAAGAATACACAGCAGTCTAGTTTTTGTTATTACACACAGAGACAGAGTGTTGTTTTTTGTGAGATAGTGAAGTCTTTTGTTAGGCACTGCGTTTTGAAGCAGTCCAAATTTGCATCAGTTTGTTTTGAAAGTTAATGAAATAGTTTTAGAGTGAAAACTCTGTCTTCTTAGAGTGAAATTTTTATTTTCTCTGTCTTAGTAGAGGAGAGCATTACTCTCTCCATTGTTGTTCTGGAATTTTCAGAAATTCCAACATGGTATCAGAGCTAGTCCAACCTCTTTGAAGGTCAAATAAGCTAAAGGAAGGAGTTCTTTGTTGTAGCAGCTTCTCTAGAAGTGTGAAGACTCAGCCAAAAAAAATCCAATGGTATTTCTCTATACAGTTTATTGTGTTACTGTTGCAAAACAGTTAGTTATTTTAAATACACAGTCAAGTGTTTTTGAATCATAGTTAAGAGTGCATAATGGCTCGAGCTAGCACTAGCATGGGCATTGAAAATATCCACCTCCCACTATTTACTGGGAAAAATTATGACTATTGGTCAATAACTATGAGAGCTTTATTTGTTTCCCAAGACTTATGGGAATTTGTTGAGGATGGCTTTGAAGAGCCAGAAGATGAAAAAGAGTTTGATGATTTAACTTAGGAAGAGAAAGAGTTGCTGAAGAGAAATATGAAGAAAGAATCCAAAGCTCTCTTCTTATTGTATCAAGCAGTGCATGAGAGTGTGTTTCCGAGGATAGCAGCAGCCAAGAGATCCAGAGAAGCATGGGAAACTCTCAAGACAGCCTATCAAGGCATGGAAAAAGTAAAGATAACAAAACTTCAGTTGCTGAGGAGAGACTTTGAGACTCTCTGTATGAAAGATTCAGATACTATTGACTCATTCTTCACTCATGTGATTGGAATGGTCACACAAATAAGATCTCATGGAAAGACTCTTGAAGACAAAAGGATTGTGGAAAAACTCTTGAGGAGTCTACCCTCACGATTCGATGTGATTGTCACCACCATAGAGGAGACTAAGGATCTCACAAATTTTTCAGCAGATGAGCTACATGCATCACTGATGACTCATGAGAAAAGATTGGGTAGGAGTGAAAACTCATCTCTAGAACATGCCTTTAAGACCCAAATGTCTTTCAGAAGAGGAAGAGGGCAAGGCAAAGGAAACAAGAGAGTAAGAGGCAGAAGCGAAAACAGAGGTGGTAGAAACAGTCATCAAAATGCTCAAGGAAGGGGCAGCAATCCAAATCAGCATCAAGTCCAAGGCAGCAGCCAACAAAGTGGTCAGCAGAATGCACAAAGAAAAAGGTATGATAAGTCCAATGTCCAATGTCACTATTGTAAAAAATATGGTCATTATGCTAATGAATGTAGAAAGAAGCAGCATGATATGGGAAATAGAACTAGTGCAAATTTCACTAGAGAAAATATCAGCCAAGATAATTTGTTTTTAGCTTGTAATATGGCTGAAGAAAAAAGTGAGGATTTATGGTTTCTAGACTCGAGTTGTAGTAACCATATGACAAGAAACATAGCAATGTTTTCTATGCTAGATGAGAGTGTGAAGTCACAAGTCACACTAGGAATTGATAGCAAAGTTTATGTTATGGGAAAAGGAAATGTAAATGTTTTAACAAGGAAAGGTGCAAAGAAATCCATAGTAGATGTCTATTATGTTCTAGGAATGAAGTGTAACCTCTTAAGTATTGGAAAACTTGTCCGCAAGGGGTATAATGTTTTCTTTGAGGATGATGTTTGTACCATCATGGACAAACCACCAAGCAAACAATGTATTGCTGAAGTGAAGATGACAAGGAACAGGATGTTCCCTCTCAGAATGAGAGCAAATCTGAAAAATGAAGAAGAGATGGCAGCAGTGGCACAAGAGACTTTCCAGAGCGAACCAAAAGATGATAATTGGTTGTGGCACTTGAGATTTGGACATATCAACTTTGGAGGTCCTAATTTATTGAACAGAAAAGGAATGGTAAGAGGCCTACCATTGATAGAGAAACCGAACAGCCTCTGTGAAGGTTGTAACTTGGGGAAACAACACAGAGAAATTTTTCCTTCCAGGAAAAGCATAAGGGCAAAGGCACCCTTAGAGATTGTCCACTCAGACTTATGTGGACCGATGCAAACTCCATCTCTTACTGGAAGCCATTACATGTTAACATTTGTAGATGATTTTACAAGAAAAACTTGGGTTTACTTTTTGAAAAATAAAAGTGAAGTGTTTGAAAGATTTTGTTAGTTCAAAGCACTTGTTGAGAACCAAAGTGAGCTGCACATCAAAGTCCTAAGGACTGATAGAGGAGGTGAGTATATCTCTAAATATTTTCTACGTTTTTTTAGAGAAAATGGTATTCATAAGCAGTTTACAACCAGATATACTCCGCAGCAAAATGGAGTAGCCGAAAGGAAGAATAGAACCATAATGGACATGGCAAGGAGTATGTTAAAGGCAAAGAATTTTCCTAATGATTATTGGGCTGAAGCTGTACATTGTACAACATACATTCTGAATAGGTGCCCTACAAAAGCAGTTATGAAAAAAGTGCCAGAAGAGGCATGGAGTTGCACAAAGCAAGGTGTCACACACATGAAAGTTTTTGGATGTGTGGCTTATGCACACATTCCAGATCAGCTAAGGAAGAAGTTGGACAGCAAGGGGGAGAAATATATTTTCGTTGGATACAGTAAAGAATCCAAGGCTTACAGGTTATACAACCCATCCACCAAGAAGTTTATTGTGAGCAGAGATGTTCAGTTCATTGAAGAGGAAGCTTGGGATGGAAGCATAGAGAAAAAAGTGAATGTTAAACACTGTTTATCTCATGACGAAAATGATGATGAGTTGGCTGAAATACATCCCCAAACAGCAGCTCCAACACAAGGGCAACAAGGCACACCCTTGATGAGAAATGAAGGTGCTTCTCCAAGCACACCACAAGGAGGAAACTCAAGTGCTTCTTCAAGCATTTGTACACCTAATGAAAGAGGTAAGAAGTTCAGAAATTTGAATGACATTTATGAAAAAGATGTAGCAAATGAGGGTATCAATTCTTTGTTTGCTTTATATTTTCATGTTGATGATCCTGTTCATTTGGAAGAAGCTATCAAGGATAGGAAATGGATAGAAGCTATGGATGAGGAGATAAATTCCATAGAAAGAAACAAGACTTGAGATTTGGTTGAACTCCCAAAAGGTAAAGAAGTCATTGGAGTTAAATGGGCCTACAAGACCAAGAGTAATGCTGAAGGAAAAATAGAGAGACACAAGGTCAGACTTGTTGTCAAAGGTTATAAGCAGAAGCATGGGATAGATTATGAGGAAACTTTCGCACCGGTTGCCACAATGGAAACCATGAGAGTAGTGTTGTCCATTGCAGCACAAAACAAGTGGGAAGTTTACCAAATGGAAGAGCACAAACTGTGCAAGTTGAAGAAAACTCTTTATGGGCTAAAGCAAGCACCAAGAGCATGGTACAGTAGAATAGACTCCTATCTACTGGGAAATGGATTTGAAAAGTGTGAGGGAGAACCCACCCTCTACATCAAAGAAAAGGATGGTAAAATTTTGATCGTAGTCTTGTATGTTGATGATGTTATTTTCAAAGGTAATGTTGATTACCTTATTGAAAATTTTAAAACAGTCATGAAAGAAGAATTTGAAATGACTGACATGGGTTTGTTGAAATAATTTTTAGGAATAGAAGTAGAATAAGATGAAAATGGGATTTTTATCTCACAGGAAAGATATGTTAATGAAGTTCTTGAAAGATTTAACATGCAGGAGAGCAAAGCAACAATCACTCCCACAGTGATGGGATTAAAACTCAGTAGAGAGGACAGTAGCAAGGATTTTGATCCTAGCTTGTATAAGAGCATAGTTGGCAGCCTCATGTATTTGATTGCAGCCTCATGTATTTGATTGCAACTAGGCCTAACATAATGCATGCTGTTAGTTTGATTTCCAGATTCATGGAAAAGCCAAAGGAAGCACATTGGCAGGTAGCAAAGAGAATTATGAGTTATGTTAAAGGTACCAAAAGGTATTGCATTTTATATACTGCTTCAGAATGTTCAGATTTAGTTGGATACACTGATAGTGATTGGGCTGGAAGTGTAGATGATCGGAAGAGCACTTCCGGTTATGTTTTTCACATGGGTTCAGGAGCCATTTCATGGGCTTCTAAAAAACAGCCCATTGTAGCGTTATCTATAGCAGAGGTGAAATATGTGGCAGCTACAGTAGCAGCGTGTCAAGCAATTTGGATGAGAAGAATGTTAAGAAGTTTATGCCAAGAACAGGTAAAAGGGACAGTGATTTATTGTGACAATAGCTCAACTATTGCATTGTCAAAGAATTCAGTGTTTCATAAGAGAACGAAACACATTGATGCCAAGTATCACTACATTAAAGAATTAGTGAGCAATGGAGAAATTGTTTTACAACATTGTAGAATAGAGGAGCAATTTGCAGATATTTTGACAAAGCCATTGGGGCAGAAGACCTTTGAATTTTTAAGAAAATGCTTGGGTATGATTGATAACCCAGCAGTTGAATTTAAGGGGGAGTGTTGAAAATATTAAAGTCATCTGCTTGCCTTGAGCAGGAAGAAATAGAGTACAGGGGCAACAGAGGAGCTTGCATGCACAACACTGCGCATTAAAGTTGAATGGTGAAAATTGTATGGAGGAATTAATGTTTGATGGGCAGCAACCACCATTGCAGAATTGAATTAATGTTTGATGGGCGTAGCCATTCTTTGCAGAGAATGAAGACTTTCATGGTTAAAAAGCACGGAAGAACAGAGTTTTATTTAAGACAGTCTTTTCGGGCTTTTAAGCCCTCAACAACCGAAATTGAAGAAAATTTGTTTAATCGGAAAAAGTCTTTAAATTTTTGAAAAGGCTCGACAAAGTGGTCCCCACCACTTAAGCGCTAATCGCAATTGCAAGTTTTACTTACAGTGTCTTGTTGACATGAAGAATTGCGATGCGATGCGATCACAATCGCAATCACAAATCGTAGCAGATATATTTTAAAGTTCAAGTGTCTTGTTGATGAAGGAGGTCCGATGCGATCATCGCAATCGACAATTTCATATTATACAACCGCAATGTGTGTTGAAACATTGCGATGCGATGAGTTAAAATCACAATCGCAAATTTCTTCATATTTAAATCACCCTCCACCGAAGCCAAGGTCCGCGGGTGGTCCCACAGACCACGCGGCAGTCTATTGAACAATCGCAAGTTCACAATCGAGAGCATGTTTTTGTTTGGCCGGATTAACATATAAGAATTGGCAGACCTGACCATGTTATATGGCAGAGTTTATTGCATCCATCGCATCTAGCTTGTAATCGGAGATCAGAGTTTTTTGATGGACCATTTGTTATGTGTTGAAGTCTAGACCTGATGGGGTTATGCAGCGGATTTCATAATAGTCCTTCGCGTCTGATTCTCAATCGGAGATCAGAGGTTGCATTTTTTGTTTGTTTTTAAACATTGCGCATTATGTAATGAAGCCCGATGGGGCCTGATAACCTTTTAAACAGATTTGATTTAGGTTTTAGATAGTTTGTAATGTTTTATTTTCATATGCACGGCATATATAATGTAAAGGCAGGAGAGCCTGTATAGTAATTTTTCATTCTGTTTGTAATTTGCATAGCAGTGCGGGGAAAGAATACACAACAGTGTAGTTTTTGTTATTACACACAGAGATAGAGTTTTTTTTCATGTGAGAAAGTGAAGTCTTTTGTTAGGCACTGCGTTTTGAAGCAGTCCAGATTTGTATCAGTTTGTTTTGAAAGTTAATGAAATAGTTTTAGAGTGAAAAATCTGTCTTCTTAGAGTGAAATTTTTATTTTCTCTGTGTTAGTAGAGGAAAGTATTACTCTCTCCATTGTTGTTCTGGAATTTTTAGAAATTCCAACAACAATGTCCCAAATAAATACAAACATTTTATTATGACAATGATAAATAGGTAGGCTCCTTGAGCTTTTTGAGCTTTTTGTTTGCAAATACCGTGAAGTAGAAGTCGACGCCTTAAAAAAGAGAGGTATGCACCTGTGAGGTTTATCTGAATGTGGAAAATGTGATGGGATAAGTTTTAAATGTTTGTAGCATTTTGTTATTTGTTTTGCAAAAAGTGTTCCATGCTTCGGAGTCTATACATTTGATGTTTCTTGTGTTTGAATTTCTGATAATTCCTTAACAAACAATGTGGAACAAAATGTCCTCTCTCAACACAGAGATTTAACAAAAACAAATCTTTGCATGTGAAGCATAAAATAAATCCTAGGGTTGTGGGGACCGTTGTAGCATTGTGGGGACAATTATGGTTTTCCAACCAGCTATACTTGGAGGAGCTTTGGGTATTCGCTGACTAGAAAGTGATCATTAATCACATGAAAAAAGGTACTCAACTAAATCCCGTAGATATGGCACATTGGATGGATACTATTACTTTCAGCCATATATACAGGGAGAAAAACACAAAAGCGGATAGATTATCTAAGAGAGGTTTAAATGGTCATTTTGGGGAAATGTATTATGAGCTTTTCAACTCAAATGGACCTGGTGCAGAAGGGTTGGCAAATTTCAGTTAAGGTACATAAAATTTCTATTTTTTTTGTAGGAATTAATGGACAAGAAAGAAAAAAGAAAGATGACCAGAGTGAAATGGGAGAGCGATAGTGAGAGACAAGATGTAATGCACTTTTTTGGTTTACCTCATATTAAGAAGGGAGAAATCAAAGACTGTAAAGTCCTTCATTCCTTATTGTATTTTGAATTTTCAGATGAAAATGTAAATTGCCAAATATTTTATAGTAAAAATGTTTTACAAAATGACATATGCCCTGGTACATTATATAAACCAAAAGTATTTTTCTTTCTGAAAAAATAAAATATACATAGTGAAAAAATAGGCACTGTCTTTGTATTAAAAAAAAGGTTCAATACAGTCTTCAGAATTTTCTATTCTGGATTTTACAATATAAAACTTCACTGGGCTACTACACACGCAATGCTCTTCTCTCTGTCTTACACAATGTTTTCACTCTCTACCTTTCTCTCGCCATACACATAATTACACTACTCCCACTAAAAAAATTGAAATTACATTAGCTATATAAAAATGACCGTAGCGAGTAAAAACCTAATCTAATTCAATGTCATTCAATGGATGTTAAACTACTATGTACTTGGCCTATCAAAATGAACCATTTCTACAACGCAGGCCGTATTAATCTTCTCATGCAATACGTCACTGCGGAGGGACCTCATGGTCTGGTTCGACCATCGGCGTTGTGCTCCCACAGTGGATATCTATTGTTGATTTTCAGTCAAGGGTCATTGGGCGAGGTCAACTTTGGAGGCACCATTCGGGTTAAGCAGTGGGTTTCTTGTGCCTACAGGTTATCGTTGATCTGAGATCAACGATGATCACACCCGCTGACATGGACAGATGTTAACACAACACATCAATTGACCTGCTTGCTAACTATGCAGTTAAATGGTGAGACGATGCACTATTGGTTGTAGAGTGAGTGAGTTGGCACTAGTGGGGACGTGATATCACAAGATAACGAAGGGAGGATGACATCGACATGAGATTGTGCGATAGGCACTTGATTGATTGACATTTTGAATGACGTGGAGTGGTTTGAATTTAAACATAGATGGCGCAGGATTAAAGTGATTGGTGCGAAGGGTTTAAGGTGGGAGATAACGTGGTGTAGACCACGATTTACAAAATTAGATAGGGCTACGGTCAAATGAGGAATTTGGCTACATGCAGGAATTTTAAAAAAAAATTGAATGCACTGTTGAGTGCAAAATCAAAACAAGACTTTGCTACTATTGTCCTTCAAGAACTCACATCACAAATTGATGTTTGTTGTCCTTCTTCTCAAGTTTGTAGTTGGGGTTATCTCCAACACTCCCCCTTAATCACAACTGTTGTTTTCATACATTCCGAGATATTTCCTGAGATAATTAAAAAATTTCTACCCCAATGGTTTTGTTAAAATATCAGCAAATTGTTCTTCTGTTCTGCAACGCTTTGGAACAATTTCTCCATTGTTCACTAATTATCTGATGTAGTGATACTTTGCATCAATGTGTTTTTTTCTTTTATGAAACACTAAATTCTTGGATAAAGGTATAGCTGAGCTATTATCACAATAAACTGTTGTGCCTTTTACTATTCATGATGCAAATTTATTAACATTCTCCTCATCAATACTGCTTGACATGTTGCTGTTGTAGCTGCCACATACTCTGCCTCTGTTGTTGATAAAGCCACAATTGGTTGTTTCTTAGAAGCCCATGAAATGGCTGCTGATCCCATATGAAAAATATATCTAGAGGTGCTTTTCCTATCATCTATACTTCTAGCCCAATCACTGTCAGTATATTCAGTTAATTCAAAATTTTTTGAAGAGGTCTATAAAATACCATACCTCTTTGTTTCTTTCACATACCTCAAAATTCTCTTTGCTGCTTGTCAATGTGCCTCCTTTGGCCTTTCCATAAATCTAGAAATTAAACTCACAACATGCATAATATCTGGCCTAGTTGCAGTCAAATACATAAGACTGCCAACTAAGCTCTTATACAAACTTGGATCAAAATCCTTGCTGATGTCTTCTTTGTTTAACTTCAATCCCATGACTATAGGAGTAATTGCCACCTTGCAATCCTGCATGTTAAATATTTCCAAAACTTCTTTCACATATTTTTCTTGAGAAATAAAAAATTTATTTTCATTTTTCTCTACTTCTATTTCTAAGAAATATCTAAGCAATCCTGTATCAGTCATCTCAAATTCTTCTTTCATGACTGTTTTAAAATTATCAATGAGGTAAGCATCATTACCTATAAATATAACATCATGAACATATAAAACAAAAATGAGCATCTTACCACCTTTTTCTTTGATGTATAATGCAGGTTCTCCTTCACATTTCTCAAACCCATTTTTGAGTAGATAGACATATATCCTACTATACCATGCTCCTGGTGCTTGCTTCAGCCCATATAGAGCTTTCTTCAATCTGCATACTTTGTGCTCTTGGCCCTTTTTCTCATAGCCTAGACGTTGTTCAACATAAACCTTTTCCATCAATACTCCATTTAGGAATGCTAATTTCACATCCATTTGGTAAACTTTCCACTTTTGTTGTGTTGCTATGGACAACACCGTTCTTACTGTTTCCATTCTTGAAACTGGTGGAAAAGTTTCCTCATAGTCTCTTCCTTGTTGCTGCTTGTAGCATTTGACAACAAGTCTGGCCTTGTGCCTTTCAATCTTACCTTCAACATTTCTCTTTGTTTTATAAACCCATTTTACTCCAATTACTTTCTTGCCTTTTGGGAGATCAAACAATTCCCATGTCATGTTTTTCTCTATTGCATTTATTTCTTCATCCATAGCTTCTATAAATTTCTTATCTTTTAATACTTCTTCAAAATGAATAGGATCTTCTACATGAAAATACAATGCAAATAAAGAGTTCATACCTTCTTCTTTCTCATAAATTTCATTCAGACTTCTGAATCTGGTTCGTCTTTCACTTGTTGAACTTGTGCTTGTGGAAGCACTCAATTCTTCTCCTTGTGATGTGCTTGGAGAAGCACTGTCATGACTTCTCAAAGGTGTTCTCATACCTGCTTGTGGTGTCCCGTGCTGTCCTTGTATTGGTGGATGTGGTGCTGCTAATGAGGGAGGTCTTTCAGCCATTTCTTCCTCATCTTCATCATGAGACAAACAAGTCTTTACATTCACTATTTTCTCAATGCTTCCATCCTAAACTTTTTCTTCAATAAACTGCACATCTCTGCTTATCCTAAACTTCTCGGTAGATGGGTTATACAATATGTATGCCTTTTATTCTTCACTGTATCCTACAAATGTGCACTTATCCCCCTTACTGTCCAACTTCTTTCTTAGCTGATCTGGAATGTGTGCATAAGCCACACAACCAAATACTCTCATGTGGGTGAAAAATTGCTTTATTCCACTCCATGATTCTTCTGGAACTCTATTCATTACACTCTTTGTTGGGCATATATTCAAAGCATATGCTGCATAATGTATAGCTTCAGCCCAATATTCATTTGGAAAATGTTTTTCCTTCAACATGCTTCTTAGCATATCCATGATGGTTCTGTTTTTCCTTTCAGCAACTTCATTTTGCTGTGGTGTATACCTTACTATAAATTTCTTGTGAATTCCATTTTCTCTGCAAAAATGTAGAAATTATTTGGAGATATATTCTCCTCCTCTGTCAGTCCTAAGGAATTTAACTGCTGCCCACTTTGATTCTCTACAAGATCTTTAAAGTGGCAGAACTTCTCACGTACTTCACTCTTCATCTTCAAGAAATATACCCATGTTTTTCTAGTGTAATCATAAATAAAGGTCAGCATATAATGGCTGCCTCCTAATGATGGTTTTTTCATTGGTCCACACAAATCTGAATGGACTATTTCTAAGGGTGCTTTTGCCTTTATGCTCTTTCCCGATGGAAAGATTTCTCTATGTTGTTTGCCCAAGATGCAACCTTCACATAGGCTGTTTGGTTTCTCAATTAATGGTAATCCCTATACCATTCCTTTTATATGTAATAAATTTAGACCTCCATAGTTGAGATGTCCAAATCTCAAATGCCATAACCAGTTTTCATCTTTTGCTTCTCTTTGGTAAGTCTCTTGTGTTACTGCCGCCATTGCAGCTCCTTTCTTCAAATGTGCTCTCATGTTGAGAGGAAACATTCTGTTTCTTGTCATCTTCACTTGTCAAATCCTATGTTTACTTGGTGGTATGTACTTGATGGTACATACATCATCCTCAAAGAATACATTGTAGCCTTTCTGAATGAGCTGTCCAATTCTCAAAAGGTTACACTTCATACTAGGTACATAGTATACATCTGATATGGTTTTTCTTTCTCTTTTCCTTTTCAGAACACTCAATATACCTTTTCCCATGACAAAGACTTTACTATCTGTCCCAAATGTTACTTGAGACTTCACATTTTCATCTAACATGGAAACATAGAAATGTTTCTAGTCATATGGTTGCTACATCCTGAATCTAGAAACCATATATCTTCATTTTTCTCTTTAGCCATATTACATGCTAAAAACAAATTTTCTTGACTGAGAGTCTCTTTAGTAAATTTATCACTGGGTATATTACCCATGTCACTCTGTTTCTTCCTACATTTATCGACATAGTGCCCATATTTCTTACAGTACTGACATTGGACTTGGGAGTTATCATACCTTTGTCCATGTGCTTGATTTTTTCCACCTTGTTGGCTGTTGCCTTGGCTTTGATTCCGACTTTGGTTGCTGCCCCTTCCACTTGTATTTGCAAGGCTGTTTCTTCCTCTATTTTGGCTTCTACCTCTTCCTTTTCCTTTTTAATTTGATCTACCTTGACCTCTTCCTCTTACAAAGGAAATTTGGGTCTTGAAGGCATGTTCCAAAGATGGGTTTGCTGTTCTGCTCAATCTTTGTTATTGAGTCATCAATGATGCATGAAGCTCATCAACAATAAACATTGAGAGATACTTTATCTCTTCAATGGTTGTTACTATCACATCAAATATTGAGGGTAAGCTCCTTAATAATTTCTCCACTATTCTTCTTTCTTTTATTGTCTCTCCATGAGATCTCATTTGGGTAATCAACCCAATCAAAAATGTGAAGAATGAGTCTATTGTATCAGATTCTTTCATGAAAATAACTTCAAAATCTCTTCTCATTAATTTAAGCTTTTTTGTCTTTACCTTATCCATTCCTTGATAGGCTTTCTGGAGGGTATCTCATCCATCCTTGGACTTCTTTACTACTGCAATTCTTGGAAATATGCTTTCATGCATTGCCTGATAGAGATAGAAGATGAATTTTGAGTCCTTCTTCCTATTACTCTTCAACAAATCTTTCTCTGCCTGTGTTAAGGAATTATATGCTTGTTCATCTACTATTTCTTCTAAACCGTCTTCAGCTAGCTCCCATAAATCTTGAGAGGCAAACAAGGCTCTCATTGTGATTGCCCAATAGTCATAGTTCTTACCATTGAACTGTGGGAGTTCAGTATTTCCCATACTCATTCTTGTGCTGGCTCCTGCCATTGTTAGCCTTACTGAACTATGCTAAAAACTTGAGTGTGTTTATTAAACAAACTTTTTCACTACTGAGAGATAAACTCTATCTCTAAATACTCTTAAGACTTCTCTTTTTACATCTCTTTTGACTATATTCTAAAACAAACAAATAGTAACTCTGTTTTTGATAAATACCTGACTTGTTGAACCTTTCACTCTGTTGGTCAAAAGCTTCAACAAATTCCTTCTTCCTTTAGCTTCGTCAGCAACTACTAAGAGCCTAGACTAGCTTAGATACCATGTTGGAATTTTTGATAATTCCTTAACAAATAATGTGGAACAAAATGTCCTCTGTCAACACAGAGATTTAACAAAATCAAATCTTTGCAGGTGAAGCATAAAATATACATAGTGAAAAAACAAACACTGTCTTTGTATTAACAAAAAGGTTCAATACAATCTTCAGAAATTTTTGTTCTGGATTTTACAAAAAAAAAATTCACTAGGCTACTACACATGCAACGCCCTTCTCTCATTCTTACACAGTGTTTTCTCTCTATGCCTTTCTCTAGACATACACAAAATTACACTACTTCCACTAAAAACACTGAGATTGCATTAACTATATGAAAATGGTCGTAGATAGTAAAAAAATAATCTAATTCAATGCCATTCAATGGATTTTCAACTACTCTGTAATTGGCCTGTCAAAATGACGCATTTCTACAATGCAGGCTGTATTAATATTCTCACACAATATGTCACTGCAGAGGGACCTCATGGTGTAGTTAGACCATTGGCGTTGTGCTCTCGTAGTGGATATCTGCCGTCGATTTTTGGTCAAGGGTTGTCGGGTGAGGTCAACTATGGAGGCACCCTTCGGGTTAAACAGTGTGCTGCTTGTGCCCGCGGGTTATTGTTGATCTAATATCAACGATGATTTCACCGGTTGACATGGAAAGATGTTAACACATCACATCGATGGACACACCCGCTGAATGTGTAGTTAAATGGTGCGACGATGCGCTATTGGTTGGAGGGCGAGTGAGTTGGCACTAGTGGGTACGTGCTATCATGCGATAAAAAAGGGAGGATGACATCAGCATGAGATTGTACGATAGGCACTTGATTGGTTGAGAGTATGGATGACATGGAGTGGTTTGAATTTACACATAGATGGCGCGAAATTAAAGATATTTGTATGAAGAGTTTAAGGCGGCAGATAATGTGGTGCAGACCACGATTTTCAAAATCAAATAGGGCTACGGTCAAATGAGGAATTCGGCTACCTGCAGGAATTTTAAACAAAAATTGAATGCACTTTTGAGTGAAAATTCAAAGCAAGACTTTGTTGCTGTTATCCTTCAAAAACTCACATCACAAATTGATGTTTGTTTTCCTTCTTCTTAGGTTTGCAGTTGGGGTTATCCCCAACATCTTGATTTGTGTGTGAAATTTTAAGTGACTTAATTGACCATGTTAGTGTTGTGGAAAATCATTTAGGCAACTCTGCTACTTCTATGTATGTATTCTATCGACTTGTGTAATCTATAAATTTACTAAAAATGTTTCTAGGGAGTAGATTTTTAATAGTTCATATTGAAATGTTGAAAATTTTTTGTTTAAAGATCATTTTCATTTAGTTTTAAGGAATAGTTTAATTGGTTGAGTTCTTGTTACTAAATATTTTTCCAATTGAAAGGTCAATACTCCAACAGTTTTGGTTAATTTGTCTGGATTCAACATGATCATTTCCCATAAATATAGCTGCCACTCAGTGCCCCTCCACTAAATTTAAAAAAAAAGCATCTCCACTTAAATTTGATATTGCATTTAAAATAAAATTTTAATTAGTGTTTTTTATTCTATGAAATGAACATGTATTGGTTGAAAATTTGAGTGAACCTTTCTTTTTATGAGAGAAATATGATTTCACCTAATATTATTCAACATTTTCTGATGTAACAACTCCACTTACCCAAATTTTTTTTTTTCTATTTATACTCTTTATGCTACGTTGTTGACATTTGACTCTATTACATTTCGTCATATTGCGATGTTTCAACATATGTATACATTATTTTGCTAGAATTTTACAAATGAAATCATTATCTGTGAACAAAATTAGCCTCTATGGTTAATGATTCTCAGACCAACATTCAATGAGGCCACCATTTTATTTTAGTCTTGACTGTCATTTGTGACATTTCTGTACTGTTCACACTTTTATTATACTAGTAACTTAATTTACCAATCATTCATATCTTCATAATATTATGCATTTACTAGCATTCTTATTGACATAATCAACTTAACTTTTATATTAGAATATCTACTTCTATTCTAACATTTTAACTATCCTCAAAGGTTTCCCTTCAAATTATTTTACCTTCTTTTTACTCATACCTTTTTACTCTCATTTTGAGGATTAATGCCAAGGTTATTTATCCACATATGGACTTAGCTATTAATACAATTATTAACTTATGTACCATAATTATTAAAAAGGTATATAGATAGTATTGATAATGAATATCATATGTCCCTCCAATATACTACCCTTACTATCCTAGAGCACTATTCAAATTTCGTTGTAGTTCTGCCACTTATCATTAATTCATGCTTGTACCATAACATTACATAGTTATATGTATGATTTTCTGAGGTTCGAATATTATATATTTATATAGTTCTTCCCTCATGATAACATTACATTGTGTGGTTCCATTAAAGCCTCCTATGTAACTTTTAATTTTCATGACCTATTATGCTAAGGTTTAATTGTTTGGAGATGGAAATTCGTATGGGGATTTCATCGTATCCCTGCATAATTGTTGATGACTCTTCAAATGTAATTTCTCTCTTCTATGTTTATCAGGTTTTAATGTAGGTTACTTCGGGACTTAACTCATCAGATGGCCTATAGGTTTTTTTAGATTTCATTACACCATGGATGAAGGAAAAGTTTACAGTGAGGATGATGTCGTATCAACTCCCTCCGTATTCTGCATTTGGCTTTTTGATGACTTACCCTTTTCCATATTTTCATTTTCATTTGTTCATGTCAGCAAAGCCTCAGCTCTGGTTCTCCACCCATGCCATTAAGCCTTATTGTAGCCTATTTGTTTGTTTATAGTCATTCATTCTGCATGAGGTAACTAGATGTCATTGTTTGATTAATTCTTGCCACCATATAAATGTTTGTTTTTATTAGTTTTAGTTTTGGTTTCTTCTGCAACTGATTTTGTTTTAATTCAATGGTTGTAGGGCTTTGTTTGACCAAACGTGGTTCGAATTTCCTCATGCCCTCTCCTCGTCCTAATATTGAGGTAAGACAGGTTTTATAATTACCAATATGATCTTCCACCATTTTATGAATACCAACTCTAACTCTGGTGCTATTATCTATGGCTGTGACTGAATTCAGTTAGCGTATTGATTCTAAACTCATTGTTATCATTTATTTGTTTTTTTTAGGAATTTATTCCGTTGACTCATTATGTTTGAAGAAAACTTCTCCGGGGTTTAATATAGTTACCTCCATGGAAATATATTCCTATCATTCATTTTTGTGAATTAAATCTTTATCTCGAGATAGGGTTTATCCCTGTAAAATAATTTATGGTAACTATTATTAGTTTTCCCCAATTTATTTACTGATATACAGAGAGATGACATTTCAGCTCTGCAATTGTTTTCTCTGTATCTTGATACAGTTCCTCAATTAAACGGTTTTGGTTTACTTACCCATAATTGAGTTCCATCATTATACAATGATATACTTTTTGTTAAAATCATTGGGTGATACATTTGATTTTCCCCAATTACTTGGGTT
Source organism: Pinus albicaulis (assembly GCA_034641835.2). NCBI lineage: Eukaryota > Viridiplantae > Streptophyta > Pinopsida > Pinales > Pinaceae > Pinus > Pinus albicaulis. Next base: position 961,047,574 of record CM076577.1, read on the forward strand.
CTTACACATATATTTATTTTTATTTAATTCCCATTAAAGGAATCAATTTGGTTTACTTTGTCTCTCGCTTAAACCAACTAGGAGTTCTTCTGCAAATCAAATTTGTATTTGTATATTAAACTTATAAAAGGGTTTGATTTAGCTAAGTTTAAATTTGTTTACATAATGGAATTTTACCCTTTGTAGGTTTCACTCAGATTCATTTTTCCTCCACTATGAATACTTTATAATGATTAACATCTTTCGTTGGGGATAGAATGACTTTGTTATACAGTTTTTTTCCTTCACGACTAAGTACATCATTTTTCCCTTATGAAGGTCGAATTTATAACTGGCACAATAACCGTAACTCGAGGGAATGGAATTAGATTTCTTATATAATTAATTAATTATCTCCATTTATACTATTTTTTATTCTTACTAGTTTGACTCAAATGACATTTCCTCTGTTTAGAATTTCTTCGTCATAATTCAGATTCATTTAATTATTTTTATATATTGTATTATCCATCGTATACAAGACAAGAATTACCTTATGTTATGTAACAGGGTATTCAATTTCATTTCAGTTTGAATCCCTTTTTCCATTATATACATACAGACATATAATTGTAATGATTTTGCTCTCCATTCATATTCCAGTTCTCTTTTACATTTATCATATTTCTGTTACTTTTTCATAAATTTATTTGCTAAGAGAATTTGCAAATTTTCTCTTAATTAGTAATTCTTATTTTATTAATTTCCTCAAATTGAAAAAATAATTGATTTTTTAGGAACTCCTGTTCTTCTACAAGATCACTTTAGATTCCTAGTACATACCTTGTCTACTAGAATACAGGTAATTTCCTTTTTATCTTTTCATACAGGTTCCAGCTTAACTTCTTGTGAAATTACATGCATGAACTTATTCAATTTTCTTTATATGTACATGGATGGTTCAACTTCTTATAACTTACCAACAATGTAATCCTCCTAATTCGATTACCCTAGTCAATTGTTTATATTTTATTAAATTATTTCACTTAGTATAAATATATACTAATCCTTGTATTTTGTGCAGGTATTTCACCACTATTGTTTTACTATTCCTCGGCTTTGAATAATCATTTTTTCAGTATTTGACTGTTTATTTTTTTCTTCTAATTACAGGTTGGTCCATATTATCTAGAGAATTCACTCCTCTGAATTCAGGGCTAATTCCCTATTTATAATTCATGTAATTAACTATATAGTACAATGCACTTTGTCAAAGATTTTATGAGAGTTTGTAATGATAATTTCTATCATTGATAATACAATTTTTATGTTATGTTATGTTTATAATAATAGTCATTCATTGAAATAAATCATTGGCATATGTATTTGTCTACTTTGTTGTACTCTTTCTCTTGTACTATCCTCTAGTAATTTATTATGTACTTGAAATTAATTTCTTATTCAATAAAATAATGAATAATTAGATGTAACACTCTTGTTAATATATAACATGGTATTTAACTGTAATTTGTACAATACTATTTCTTATTATATTGACAATTGTCTCTTACTATACTTATGGTTTTTTTCAATGATTGGTTACACCCTAGTTAAATTCATTAATTCTCTTACCTCTTTTCCACTTGTATTGATCTCATTTCTATAATTTAATAATTAAATTATTACAACCTAACAAAAGATTTAAACCCTACTAGTTGGGTTTAGAAATTCTATTTTTTGGTTAAATAATATCATTTTTTCTATGTAACTATACAGAGCTAACTATATCTATTATATTATGTTATGCTAAATACATCAGACTATATAGCTTAACATTTTGCAGAATTTAATAATACAGAAAAGATATTTTCAATAACTCTTTCTACCTCAATAATCTTTATTCCAACCTTCATCATAACAAAAATTTCTTAAGACATAAATTAATTACTTGTGCATACCAATTTTGGTAAGAATATTTGCCAACCAACCTTGAGCTTTCATTCCACAGCTCCCCCCGAGTAGAGAAAAATTCCTCCCAAGCGTAAACAATCTCTTGTCTACCAAGGTATGGATTATTTAAGCTTTCTTTCTGTTCAACATGTTTCCATAACTGCGTCCAGCGAAATCAGGATGCTGTTTTCCTTTTGCCTAGGCTTTACTTTTATCTTTTCCACAAAAATACTTTAAAACTAGCTTTTTCCTCTTTCTAGTTTTATTTCACCTCTTCTCAGTAAATTTCCACTTTACTAAGGTATCTTTTATATTTTTATCTCCAATCTAATATTTTTAATTTATTTTATTTTGTCCAAGTATTTTTGGAGAATTCAGGAAAGTCTTTGGATTTAATTCCATCCTCATGGACTTGAAATCCTGGTCTCCAATATGCTCTAGTCTTTGCACAATAATTAAATTACACCTTTATAAAATTTAAAAATTATAATATGTCCACAAATATTGTTTTATTTTAGGTCCACTTAACCTTTAGGATTTTCAACTATCTAATAAAAGTAGTAAAAATAGGGATATTACATATGAGCATTGTTTCAACGTTCGAGGTTCGAATCTCATGCATTTGAAAATTAAGCTTTAAATTCCTAGTATATTTATGATTTATGTGTTAGTATGACCCATAACTTCATATTTGGCTACATTTAGGAGTTGAAATTACTAAAAGGCTTGTATATGCACCTCACATGAAGAGCCTGTGAAACAAATAGGAGAATTGGTCGTATCTCTCTGCATTTTTTCTCCCGCCCAACGAGTTCTACTGAAATATAGCCAATACAGATTGGTGGCATGCTCTTTTTGTTCTATGTTGATGGTATGATTGGAAGGAGGCGAGTCAGGAGTATTCTTTGTTGCAAATTTTGTATTGCATTGACATTTCATGATTACAGGAGGGTATTATTTTACCTAGTCATATTTAAAATTATATAGTATCTAAATTTTTTCTTTAAAAAACTTATATACCGTACATTCAACATGAAAAATATACATTCAATATGACAATTATCATGCTTAGTTCACATTGTCGTAAATTTTATTAATCTCAAATAAAAAATAAATATTTTTTTCTAACATTAAATTTGAAATATTTATTTTCCTATGAGATTTTTTTTTTCTCTTACTTCTAATCTGATATCATATTTTTTTTTAAATATTTTTTTTATGAATCAAAATATTATTATGTGCTAGTATTTGCACCAAAAAAGTGCAAATATATGCTGATATAAATGTTTATGAGTATAGAGTGATCGAGAGGTAGCACTGCAAAAAACAACGATGTGGATGTGGAAGGTATGAGGAATTAGGAGGCTAAAGTATTGGTAAAGTAGATCTTTCGAAATGGGTAAAAGTGTCGTATAAAATCTGAAATATATCATATTTCTTTCACTGAATTCATAACTAAAATAAAGCAATCTCCTAGGAGACATCACTATGATATTATACCATCTTCCTTTAACAACGCCCTGAATATTATGATGAGAAGTTGTTTGGATGGGGGAGAAAAATAATGAAATTGACAAACAAACATTTCATAGGGTGCTCAAAAGTTTAAACGATTTGAATTGGGGTCCTTCTCTACAGCAATTTAAGGAATCACTGAGTAATCTTATTTTGTTGAAATTTTGGATGGAAAAAAATTCGATTAGGTTCTCTCATTCTTGTTTTAAAGTTTAGAAAATGAAGCTTGGAGTACTAGATAGGTTGAAAAGGACAATAAGTTTTTTTCAAGAAAACATATGGAAAATTTGAAAAATTGATGTCTATTAGAATTTGAAGGAAAAACACAAACGATATCCTAGATTTTATTGTTATAATTCACTTCCATCTTAAATAAATTTAAATAATTACATACTTAACTCTATGTGATAATTAAATATAAAATAAAAAAAACTATGTAAATTCATTTTAAATTTAAATTTATCAAACATAAAAAATGTTGAATTTGTTAATACATAATTTTTGTAATATAAAGAAATTGATAGATAATAAATAATTAAATAATATATATATATATATATATATATATATATATATATATATATATATATATATATATATATATATATATATATATATATATATATATATATATATATATATATATATATATATATATATACTCGTTTCATTTTCTATTTTTTTATGGAGGAAAGAAATCAACGTCTCTTTAAAGTGGGTTGTTGGTACCAAGCCAAATCCATATGTATACTATAAAGTTCACAAGGCTCACAACCTATATAACAATATTTAAGACATTATAACTCATCATGTTGGTAGTAAGGTTTTGAACCTAGTTGGAGAAGATAACAACCATTATACCCAAAAACCCTATATAAATCCAATTGACAAAATTTCTTCTTCTTAATATCCAATAAAAATATATTTAAAATAGATTTAAAATATTATCACTCAATTATATTATTTGTATTATTTATTTAAATTTATAACCATTCTTTTCCTATATTTTATTATTTTAATTATATTATATTTTATTATTTTTAATTATATTATATTTAATTTGTTACTATATTTAAATGTAATCCATATAAACTTATATATATTGATAAATTATTAGAGAAATATATCATCGATAGAAAATTTACCAAAATGAATACCATTTAACAATTTGATATATAATTATTAAATCAATAACTTAAAAAGGTTCACTTTCACAACTTGAAAAGTTAACACAGATAGTTTCAATATTAAATTTCATGAGATGGAAAAAAATCAATTCTACATAATCTTTAAAAAATATAATTATATATTAAAATTTTAAAACACAAAAGATAATTATAGAAATTTAATGATTAAAAAGTTAAAATTTTAATATATATATATATATATATATAATTGAATGTTTTCTTTAAAATTTTATCTATTTTTAAATTTATAATTTTCATGTATTATTTAGTGGGTTTTTAGTTATTTAAATATAATTGCAGTAAAAAATTTAATATGTAAATATTAAATAGTTAAATAATCTCTCCAAAATGACACAATCTTATCTAAAAATGTCTCTTTTATTAATAAGACCACCTGGTCGAGAAGCTTATCCAGGAGATGTTTTCTATTTTCATTCCCGTCTCTTGGAAAGAGCAACTGAATTAAGTTCCCAGCTAGGTGAGAGTAGTGTTATTGCTCAAGAGATATCCATCTAGTGGGTGCTACCTTATACTAACCATGCTTTATTCCATAAGTAGTGGGTACTTAGCTTTTCCATTGCTTGTACTTAGCTTACTTACGCTGATGTAATATCCCTAGTTTTCTTCTTTTATTTTAGGCAGTTAAAAGCTCTAAAGGTTAAATGGACCTATCAAAAAGTTAGGAGGAAGGCTGATAAGCCATTTGATAAATTTATCGTCAATGTACCAGTGTAGTGGTAAAATCCCGAGGGTGGATTTAGGTACCAGTTCAAATATAGAAATGTTAACCAAGATTGCAATATACGAGCCCTCCAACCATAATGTATGACATATAGGTCAATAAATTGGGGGTGGAAATGTTATGTGCCCTCGGTTCCCAAGGTAATGCCATAATAGAATTAGAATCGAACTAAACTAGTTCACGGTGAATAGCATGAGGTGGTTAGTGACATTCAAAAGTGAAAATGTAAACATGGCTAAAAAATGAGTAACCCAAGTATAAACATTCGAAATTATAAACTGGGATACAAAAAAAATAGTGAAGGTGGAATATAATATGTGGTTATGTTATAGTGGAGAGAATTAGTATAAAAGGGTAAGCCAAACTTTCATGGTAGGAATTCTAATGAATTTCTAGCCATAGTTAATGTTTTATAATCCCTAAAGTTATAAAGGTCTATAGGTATATTCTTTTAACATAGAGTCGACAGCTATACCTTGCACTTTGGACATACCTAATAGTTGATGTGGTATGCTTAACATCAGATTTTCCTACTCAATTTATTTCATAGGAAATGCAAAGCGTAGAACACTCTTCAGATGAAATATTGAAAGGTTTGCCTAAATGTTATGTTGTAATAACCCCAAATGTGGAACTTTAATATTAATTGTGAATTTAACTATGGTAGGAGGAATTCAATCAAACCCCTATTGAATATTATAATGGGAATAATTCCTAAAGTGTATAAAGTTCTAAGTTAAAGTCTATTAAAATAGGGGAGGGAATTCCTTTACATAGACTAAAAATCATTTTAGTAGTATGAGACTAAGTGTATTATTTAATAAATACATGAGGGAAAGTGATTGAAGATGTAAGATAGATAACTAAAATATAATAGTGAGGAATTCCAATTATGACATTGATGCACAATTAAGGTTATAGAGATGATAAGGTGAGTCTAATTCATATGAGGATAACGAGGATAAAATGTAATCAAGATGAAGTGATGGTTTTTCTCCATTACAAAATGTATAACCCAAAAATTCATCTAAGCATGAGGATAGTATAAAAATAAGTTCGTCAAAAATTGATTAAATAGTGAGGAAAGGATAAGAATATAATTCTTCAATGTGTACGATAGAGTTCACAAAGTGAGTAATTTTAGTATAATTAGAAAAAAAAAATTAGTGGTAAGTGGAGCTATTATAGATGGTATCAGAGCCCATGTTGAAACATTGGGCCTATATGTGTCCTCACACCAGAAATTATAAATTTCAAGATTATGCTGGTCATTTTTTTTTTTTAATTTTACACTAATTTTTATTTATGTGTACAGTGAATTAGTACAAAAAAGTACAACTGAAACTATGAATGAAGGGGATGAGCTGTATATAGATTTTTATGTTGCAGAACATCCACCAGATCAAAAATACTCCATTATTGGCTATGATGTGGGTAATGCAATGAGAAAATTTTTAGTTGAGAACCAGTAATGAATGATTGTTGCAAGCCAGAAAAGGGCAAGAGAGGTTGATTCAGGAAGTCACCTCAAGGTCTAGTCATAAAAGTGAAGACATGGAACAAAGAAAATAGGAGCTGAAACCAATCAGAAGGATCCGAGGATGGTAAAACAGCTAGATCTGATCCCAAAATGAAAAGGGAGAAGGATGAGGAATCCTATCTCCTGAACTTAGAATAACACCTTCGGGTGTACTAAATAATGTGAAAGATAAAAATGTTGAAATCTGCCAAGTGGAGGGTCAAGTTAACAGCGGTAGACAAAAAACAGAATGATACAATTTTGGAATGAAAACACCACTAATTAGGAAGACTCTCAATAAAGGTTCAAGTCTATATACTTGAAGGATAAAGGTAATAATGATAAGATAAGGAAACAAAAGAACCAATAAAATTTTTGAAGGGTTGGGGAATCTCATTAGATGGTTTGCACAAGACAATTCCAAACAAATTGTCGCTAATTTGATAAATCTAAGAACATAAGTTGGGTAAGTGAGTTTACAAATTTATTTATTTATTTGTAAATTGTAAGCAAAAATGCAGCAATATGGTTAGTATAGTAACCATAAGGAAAGGAAACGTGAAAAAATATGCCAATTGTACAAAAAATTAGAGGAATACAAAACAAAATTCAAATAAAAAAAAATTATTCTATGAGTAGAATTATATAACCTGTTAGTAGGAAAAAAGAGGTTGGGAAAAATTGAAAATCAAAGGTAAAATTGCTAAACCATATGATTTTGTTTGATATAGTCAGGAGAAAATTTAAGATATATAAGTCCACATATGGTGGGAAGGTGCAAATTAACATCAGCAAGAAAAAGAATTCAACAAGGTTGGTTAGTTCAACTAGCTACTAAAAGAAAAGTGACCAAAGACTGCTGTAAATTTAATGGGTATAAAATTGAGTTAAAATTAAATATTTTACCTTTAGATTCCTATGAAGTCTTAGTAGGAAGAGTCGGGTTAGACAAACATAAAACAATAGTCAAGAACATAGATAAAATAGTTCATTGTATAGATGGTTAGGGATAACTAGTGATAGTGAAAAGAAAACCTAGACCAATGTCAATTAGACAAATTTCAGCACAATAGTTATGAAGGACAACAAGGAAAGGTTGTTAAGTACATGTTGTACAAGTGGAGGAATTGGGACAACAAACAAAAAAAGCAACTGTAGAAAAGTTAACAGTAATCAGAGAATTTAAGGAGGTGTTTCCAGTAGAAATATCTCAACTACCCCAATTGATTTCTATGATGGAATTAATAACTGGAGTTACACCTGTCTCTAGGACACCATATAGAATGAGTACCTTATAGTTGATCAAAATTAAAAATTCAACTACAAAAGTTGTTGGAAAACAGATATATCCGGCCAAGTGTGTTTCCATGAGGAGCACCCGTGTTGTTTGTTAAAAAGAACAATGGCACATTCAGAGAGTGTATAGACTTCAGACAATTGAAAAAAAATGACTATAAAGAATATATGCTCTTTAGCTAGTATAGACGAGTAATTGATCAAGTGAGAGAAGCCACTGTATTTTCATGAAATGAGTCAAGGACAGGCTATCATCAACTGAGAAGAAAAGAAGAAGACATAGGTAAAGCTATATTCAGAGCTAGATACAAAACCTATGAAATGGTAATTCTACCTTTTGGGTTGATTTTAATGTCTTGCTCCTTTATGTGTCTAATGAAAATTATCCTAAGTAAATACGTAGACAAAATTGTGCTAGTGTTTATTGATGACATCCTAATATGATCTAAGAATGAAACAGAACATAAAGAACAACTCAAAATTGTTCTACAATTATATAAAAAATTAGAGAACATAAATTATATGCCAAACTTAGCAAATATAAGTTTTATAAAGATAAAATTCAGTTCTTGGGTCATGTAAATTCAGAAAGAGGATTAGTAGTGGACCCAGAAAAGACACAATCTATTATGGATTGGTCAGTACCTATTGATGTTTCAGACATAGGATCATTCATGGGAATTGTGGGATACTAGAGTAGATTGGTAGAAATATGTTCAGCCTTAGCATATCCTGTTGCCTCTCCACAAAAAAAAGGAGTGAAAATTGAATGGACCAGAAAAGGTAAATATAGTTTGAACAATTAAAAAATTTAAACTAACAATTTCTCCTATTTTGAATATTTCTAACCCAATCCAAGGATTTTTAGTTATATCGATGCTTGGGCATAAGGATTAGAAGTAGTATTATTATGATAAAAACTCAGACATAGCATATGAGTCAAGAAAATTTAAGAAAAATGAACATAATTACACTGTGTATGACTTAGAGTTAGCTGCTGAAATGCATGCTTCAAGAAGTGGACATTATCTGTTAGAAAAGAAGTGGTTTGGATACCTGAGCACATAATTTTGAAGGATAATGTTTTAAAAAAAAATGATAAATGTTAGACAAACTAGGTGGTTTTCTTTCCTTAATGAATTTGAAATAAAAATCAAACATATAAAAGGAAAAGAAAATAATATTGAAGATGTTTTGAGGGGGAATGTTCCTCAAAATTTGAATAGTATTGGAGTAATGAAAATTATGAACTTGAAGCATTGATACAAGAGGTAATGAGTCAAGCATTAAACATGAAAAAATCCAAGAAAAAATGCAGAATACTGAGACATTGGGATATACTCAAAATCATAAGGGACTGATTGCTATAAAAACAGATTGAAAATTACCATTGTGATATCATTAAAACAAAAAATTTAAGATGAATATCATAAATGTCCTTAGGCGGGATGTACCTATGATTAAACCTGAATTCAGGATTTAACTAGAACATGTTATGGCCTAGTATGGGAAATGGGTAGTATATTTTCTAATCAAAAGTGTTAATAAGTAAGAATGAAACATAAGTATCCAAAAAAATTATTAGATTCTATCCCTATTCCATAACGAAAGTAGAAAGTTGTTTCAATAAATTTTAAAACTAGTTGGCCTAGAACCAGACACTCATAAAAGTAGCCAATGTGTCCAAGAAAGAAATTGTGAACTAATATGAAGTTCCAAGATTGATTATATCTGACAAAATTGACAAGGTTAATTTAAATTGGGCTTTGAAAACTTTGTTATAGGAAAACAAGTATCAAGTTGAACTTGAGTACTGTTTTTCACCAGCTAGATAGATTGAAAGAATCAATAAGATATTAAATACATGTTGTGTGTGTATGAAATGGAAAAAGGGACAGAACCCTAAGTCGGACAACTGCATATGGTAGAGTCTTTTTTAATACAATTTAGTAAGATCCTAATGAAGAGGTGTTTGTTTTTGTGAAGCTTTGTGTAACAGGAAATGCTACACTCTGATTAGATGGAGTCTGTGTGAGAAGACGTGCAAAGGGAAAAGTAACTCACAAATAATTGCAAACGTGCGACCATGTGTAATTGAGGAGTAAGCCTCACAAAAGTACATTGAATGATGGTAACTGTGCTAAATTAGCACTATAATACTATGAACCATTAGGATTCTTGCTACAAAATGACTCTATTCAGAACTATTAAGGTTCAGAGTATTATAATGATTCGTTATTATAATTGTATATAGGTGATACTACTCATGTGAATTGATGTGAACTGTGAACAGGTGGAAACAAGAATTAAAAATTCTTCTGGATATACTTCTCATACTGAGACAGGAAGAAATTAAGCTCTCGAGTATAGTAGTAACCAGGGTAAAAGTGTGGTGGGTGAAATTTATCTCTGAGGAAACTTCTAAGAGCAAGAGGATAATATGGAGGAGGAATATCCATCCCTGGTGTTGTCAACCCTAGAGACAACCTTGAGTTGTGAAAGACCAGTGCCTAGGAAATCTTAGATAGCAAGGAGCCATATGATATAACAAGGATAATTAGCAGAACAAGGCTCTTTTTCTATTTTAGTTTTAATGGGAAAATTAAATATAAGTGGAACCAGAATACCCACGGACTCAGCATAATGAAAGGAACACTGCAGAGGCAAGATGTGAATTCTCAATATAAATGTATCAGACAATTCAAAGGCAGCTTACAATAAGGAGGGCTGGATTCTGAAAATGCTTTATAGAGATAAAAATCAGACGACATATGATGTGTATGGAAAATAGAAGGAATACAAACCACTAATGAAATGAGATCCCATAAACAGATCTAAACATGAGATGAGCTTATGATAATAAGAATCCATACATGTCCATTGCTTTTAGAAATAACATCTCATAGCACTTAATATAGAAGAAGCATGAATGAAGTGGAAAATGGAACAACATATCATGACTAAGCCATATTTAAAGCACTAGACAGGTTTAGTATAAGTATCAATTTGATAAATTCATACCAGAACCAGTAAGCCACTCGCATTCTAGAGCATGATATAAGAGAAATAGAAATAGTGAAATGAATAGCTAAACTATATCACATAAGGCAGAGTTATAGACTATAAAACACTAAGACCATAATCCTCATTAAAGATAAAACTCCTTCTCATTGAGACCCAACGGGCTCTTCACATTTGTATTAAAGCTTCAACAAAATGCATACAAAAAACTCTTTCACAACAATTTCTTTAGAAAATCTCGAACTTGTTTTTCTCTTTAGTTCTTTCTTATATAGGAGCCTTAGAAACATGAGCGAGAAGATATTTTTGGGAAAAATATCTTCCTCGCGTGCCAATGTTTAGTTTGAGGTCTCCATCAAAAACAACCAAAATTTATGATGAGGTATAGAGGCATCTCATAACTTACAGTTAGGCACTCGGCCGTTTTTAAGAAAAATATTAAACAACAGTTTTGACAGAAAGTAAAATACTGGAGTGGAATGTGAATTCCACTCGAAACTTAAAAGTAATTAACTAAAGTGAAAGTAAAAAGGCAACTAGGGCCGAATCATGAATTGAAAATATTCACTGATGAGATGGAGTAGAGGCCGTTGCTGACACAGGTGGTGGAACATTTGCTGATGAGCTGGCAATTTGGCTGGCATACCAGGTGAATATTTGTTGACTATCTACTACAGGTTCAGGCATTGATGCGAATCCTTTTAACTTGATATAGGCTTCAGTGAGATCGTCGAAACTTCCATCGGTGGGGATCTTGTGTTTTACCAGATGGAGGAGAGAAAATTCTTGGCGGAGCAACGAAACAATGGTCTCAGCTTTTAATCGGGTAGTCTTATCTGAAAATATATCAGTCCAGTCCATTTCTTCTTGGAGATGTGCTGTGTACTCAGATAACGGTTGTAGCATGGAAGGAGTGGTAGAATCCCAGCATGACAGAATTCCAGCCATTGTGATCTCGGCCCAAACCGTATCAAACCGATCCATATTGGCTGCCACATGTTGTAAGGCCCTTGAAGCTATAACGCAGGCAAAATATTTGTTAATAATCTTCTGGAATTCAATGGCCTCCTTGAACTGACTTGCTATGCCATGCTTCTCCACGTCATCATATTTCAGCCCTTTTAAGAAAGAGATATAACTTCTGGCATGCTAGGCTCTACTGGATACATTGAGATCTCCCTCATGAAATTTCCTTTGGAGATAAAGCATAGACGATTTTATTTCTTCAATGATTTTCAGGAAACCCCACTGCCCTGTCACCGCCGCGATGATTTCTGACCAAATTATCCTTCTTGCATCTCTGAGGGTGATATTACCCTTCAGGCGGATGTTGAGATCGTTGATGGTCTTCAGTTGGTAAGCTTTTTCTTTATTTTCCTGCTCAATTTCCTTCTGCATAGTCTCTATCTTTCTGGAATTTTTGGCCAAGGCAGTTTGAAACTTAGTGATTCTTAGCCTCGCAATGGAAGCCTGCTTCTCTAGTGTAGCATTTGTAGCTTTCACTGGAGTCAGCGGCTCATACATCGAACTAGTCTCCGGTTGGACTGTAGTTGGTGCACAACTGTGTGTGTCCTAGGTCGTCTGTAGTTCCGTCAGCATGCCCTGAAGAACGGCCATTGCTTCTACCATTTTTTCCTTTTCCTCCTTCTCCTTTTCCAGAGAGTCAGCTAAGTTTACTTTATCTTTCTCAACCTGAGCTAATTTAACAGTCTGGACATGATGGGAGGCCGATATGCTAATCTTGTGTTTCAGGGACGTGACCTTCTGCAATTCCTCGATGACATAACGCTGTGGATTTGATTCTCTGGTTTCCTTTCCTTTAATTGACTCATGGAGACCACGTACTTGATTTGTAAGGGCACAATAATTTTTCTGTTCTTTTTTGAGAGTCACCCTCACTTTTTTATGTTTAGTCTACAATTTTTTCAGCGTCATCGTGAGCCGCATTACCCCATCTTTTAGCATATCACCAACCACCTGGAGCAGGTTACATTTATCAAGAGCTGGTACCTTAGCCATGTCAATTGCGTACTTGAGCACCTTGTAGCTAGTGGTACCTGCCTTTGGATCCAAAATGGCCTCAGCCATAGCCAATACTAGGTGTTCTGTGTCCAAATTCATGGAAGCTGAAATCCTGATATGATACTTTTCCACATAACTTTCTAGCTCGTCCTTATACTTATCCCTAATAGCTTTGGCTTTCAGGCTTCGTTCATTTGCGATCGGTGAAGTATCATATCTAATGGCCTGTGAAAATTTGGAGTAGTCAGAGGATGTGATACTGTCTCGTAGCACCTTGAGCCTGACTTTGCTCCTGTCAGGTTGGCCATATGGTACAAACGACTCGAGAAACTATTCTTCCCTTATTATTTCTACCTTGCTTGTCACTGTTTTCTGCTTTTTGTGGAGGGGGGAACCTATTCCTCAGGGGCCCACTTCTTCTTCTTCTTGACCTTTACCAACTTATCCTCTTTCCCCTGTGGTAGATGAATCTATCTCCATCTACAAAAGCAAAGGCCAAGTTTCAAGGTTAGCCCTCCACTCTATAAATGGTCTCGTTTCATGTGTATAAGAAGTAGACTTGTTCCTCCTTCTTCTGTTAGAGATAATCCCCCGTGGATCATAGGGCCAAGTATTCCCCTACCTTAAATCCATGTCTTGCAGTAGCTTCTCAACAATGGGGATGGCATGTCTTGAATTGACAATAATAGTGATAGGGAGTTTCAGGATGAAACCTTTCTTTTCAAGGATGAAGTGGAGTTGATCAGATTTCAAAGTCTACCGAATGTACTCCAGAGCATAAATTCATTGAGGAGGGAACACAGGCAACTGGTAAGGGGGAACCTCAGCTCCATAGACTCGAATTTTGGTGTAATTGTCAAATAGGTACCAATCCCCAGTACTTTGGGTTTTACTAGCTTGTAACCAGCTCTTCATTTTAGGAAAAACCCTAGGTGAGGGAGAGTCATGGATGATAGTGTAGGCAATAGGCATGAGCTCATTTAGAAATCTGGAATAACCGACCCCATTTGGTAACTGGTGTGTTGCAAAGCTCCAGTCGAAAACTGGTCGGAGTTGAGAATTTACCTTATATACCCTGTCTAAACCCAAACCCTTGAACTTATCAACATGCTGATATAAGAAAAGGTAGAATACCATGGAAAAAAAGTGGAAGTGACTAGTTTCTAAAAGCTCTTGGAACTGGGTCTGAATGTTAGAGGCCAAGAAACCAGGGATATCAAGAACTACCCCCATTTGAGACATTAACCGTAAGAAATAGACACATGCCCTGGAAATTTCCCCCAAGACACCTACACCTAAAATACCTGCGATGAGAGTGAGGATGGGCTGCACTTCTTCTTTGAACAGACTCAATGGGAAAGGTTCTGCAGAAGGAAGAGACGTAGCCTGGTTGTTGGTTATAGAGGAAATGAAGTCTCTTTGTTGTTCCCATGGCAATTTATCAAACTAAGGGGTTAAAGTCATTTCACTAAAACTCGTATAGCTCGTGCTAGTAGGAAAGAGGAGGGCTTGCCTGATAATGTCGGGAGAAAGAGAAAAAAATCTTATTCCCCTGAGTTGAGGTAAACGTGCCTTGACACTCGTCGTAGGCATCTCTGAGCCAAAAAATAAGCTTGACCACAGGGTAGACTGGGGGGGTAATCTGATGGTATAGGCTTGATAAAACCACCCGATATCGATCCCTATTCTCGACATGTCATCTAAAAAGCTCAGGTTCTACACTACTGATGAGAAAAAGGTATTGCAGATCACATATTTTGGTTTGCAGGTCGATGAAAGGCTCTAACCTGGGAGGGTTTCTGGTTTCACGGACCTGAGGGATCTCTAGTTCTGTTTTCTTGGGGGTGCCTTTTCCCATGAATGACATGAAAAACTTTTAAAACAAAAGGAAAGCAGAGCGAATATGAGGGGCAGAATACCTATGCAGTGGGAAATCTGCTCAGGAAAATGATGCGGGGGTACTGACAGTGACTGGGTAGACCTGGCACTGGGCTTCCACTTTATTTTATACCATAGTTGGATACCTGAAAAATTTTACTGCAGTAAAATACGGGGGACCGTTATATAGAACTGAGGATGGTTGGGGAAAAGATAGAATGGTGATGTAAGTGGGGTGAGCACCGTAAGGATGCTAACAATGGAGCACGTGGCACGTAGTTATTGGGCGCTTATCTGCAGGTGGGTGAACACCACGTTCCGGGTTTAATACTGGTACGAGCCTCAATACCAGTTCACCTATGGACTTACCTTACCTTTATGCCACATAGGCAACTCGATTCTCTAAACATATTCCTTGTGGAATTGTAAAAATACACAGTTTGAAGACTTTAGGGCCCACACTTCACTTTTCCATACAGCTCTTACCTTGGGCCCACCCCCGTGACACATCACTGCAATTCCACGGGGGTATGGGTCTCTCATCCCTTCCACTCCTTGACCCCTCTGGAATTACACCCGTGGGAACTCATTTCTACGTGCATAATATAAAGGTGGCATGTATTATGGTATTTTCACTTTAGTTCTATTACACCATACCTTTGCTTGTTTGCCTTATGTTCGGAGCCTTTACGTCTTTCTCCCCTTTTCGGAGATGTGCTAAGTTATTCAGCCACGTGACTTAACTTAACATCATTTCTCTTCCAACTATCATTTAATTTTTTCAAACCAAGTCATGACATTCGATACTTGGTTATTCAAGGTTATCTTCAAAAATGACTAATGTTAACCGTATGATCAACATTGGCTCAACCTAGGGATGACACGTTCATCCTTGGTCGTGTAGAGAGCTTTGCAGAGCACCTGTTAATATTTTGTGTGGACACCACTCTGTCAGCGCTTTTTATTTTTCTCTTCATGATTCATCACAACACGCACATCATCCAAAGTAAACAAAAATGCAAGCAGAAACTACTGTACAGTATAATACATCAGGGTCTCTCAGCCTGAATCAGAACTGGAAGTAAGGTTTGAGGAACTGACTATTTATAGGGGCATCAAGCAAGTCTCCTTGTAAATTTTCCAACTTGAAAGTGTTATTGCCCCCTTGTTCCATAATTTTAAAAGGGTCGAACCAGAGTGGGTCAAACTTACCATGTTTCCCCTTATCAGCTCTTCGAATATCCCATATGAGCACTAAATCCCCAACCTAAAACTTCCTATCCTTGGCATGTTGATAAAAAATGTTCTTCATCTTCTCTTGATATTCAGTTAGCCTTTGACTTACCTAGTTTCGTGTTTCTTCTAATTCCACCAGCTGGTTTATTCTCCTGGTCACACCATCGGGCTCTTCTTGACTTTCTTGTATGAATCGGGCTACTGGTAAGGCTAAATATACAAGGAATACTGCTGCCCTTCCATACACTAATTCATATGGGGACTTCCTAGTTGCTCTCTTGCTGGTAATCCTGTTTTCCCACAGAGTGAATTTCAACTCAGAATCCCAATTTTTCTGATTTTCGTTGATAGCCTTCTTCAGTGCTCTCACCAGGGTTTTATTTGAAGACTCTGCAAGGTCGTTTACTTGTGGGTAATAAGCCGTAGAGTGACCTAGTGCAATTTTATATTGCTAACAAAAACTGACAAACTTTGCAGATTTAAAGGCCTGTGCATTGTCGGTCACTATCTTGGCAGGGCAACCAAACTTGGAGATGATATTTTCTTCCATGAATTTCATTACCACAGCATCTATTGCATTCCTTGCAGGTATAGCTTCTACCCACTTCGTGAAATAATCTGTGGCAGTTAAAATCCAGTTATGCTGACCACTTGATGGAGGATGTATTTCACCGATAAAGTCAATTCCCCATTGCTGGAATGGTTCATCCACATGAACAGGGATCGTGGACAGAGGTGCAAACTTCTGTCTTTCAGCAAACCTTTGGAATTTTTCACAAGCTCTAACCTGGGAAAACACATCTCCAAAGAGTTTGGGCCAGAAGAAACTAGCCTTCAGGATTTTGTGAGCAGTAGCCCTCGAACTATAATGACCCCCACAGATTCCTTCATGAAATTCGGCCATTATACTCTCTACCTCATCCTCTGTGAGACACAGGAGCAGCATGCGTGGGGGATCTCGCCAGTACAACCGACCATTTGTAACAACGTACTTCTGTGATCTCAACCTCAGTGTTCTATATTTAGCTTTGTCACAGCTAGGAGGGTAGCTGAGTGTTAGAAGATATTCCACTATCTCTTTGTACCACAGGTTGATGAGGTACTTCATCTGTGTCTTTTAAGAAGCTATCTCTACTCCCTGTTGCTCTTCTTTCTTCTCAGACTCCTCATTTGCTATCATGGACAGATTTATACCCAGAGCCTGGCAGTTTGATTCAGACAGGATTTTGGCTAACCCTTGTCCCTTGATCAGTTTGGTAGGGCGGATGTCTAGCTCATACTCTTGTATTTTGGAAATTCATTTCCCTCTTTTTCCTTTTTAGCTGCTATAGGCACAAACGCAGTGATATGGGACTGCAAGACATACATACGAAATTCTTTAAGAAATTTCACCAGAGCATAGGCCTGATTTTCTAATATGTTATATTTCAGCTCAGCATCATGAAGCACCTGACTGAAGAAGGCGATGGGCTGCTCATACCCTTCTTCATTTTTCTGCAATAAAACTCCTGCCACTGTATGAGGTGATGCAAAGGAAAATATCATGAAAGGTTTGGCATAATCTGGTCCAGCTAGCATGGGGGATTTAGCAAAGGCATTTTTTATCCTGGAAAATGCCTCTTGTGATTCATGTGACCACTTCACCTCATTATTTTTCTTCAGCATGTCAGTTCTATGTCTAACTATCTCAGCATAGTTAGGGATAAACCTCCTCAGAAAGTTAATGCGCCCTAACAACACCTGCACCTCCTTTTTATTTCTGGGAAGGGAAATTCCATTTATAACTTCTACTCTCTTAGGATCTATCTTTACCCCATCTTTGGTTACAATATGTCCCAAAAGCTTTCCCTCTTCCAATGCAAACAAAGACTTCTATGGGTTGATGGAAAAGCCATACCTTTTTCACTTCTCGAAAGTTCTACGCAAGTGTTCAATGTGCTCTACATCATCTTTAGAAAACATAGTAATTTCATCTAGATATACCACCACAAACTTATCTTTCTCCCTAACAAAGGTAACGTCCATAGCCCTTTGAAAAGTGGCCCTTGCGTTAATCAACCCAAAAGGCATCCTAGCGTACATAAACGTACCCCATGGAATGGTAAAGGCAGTCTTCTTCTGATCTTCTGGTAGTACAGCCACCTGATTGTAACCAGAGAATCCGTCCATCATCGACATCCAAGAAGCTCCTACCACTTTCTACAAGATGTGATCCATCTTGGGCAGGGGATAATTATCTTTTAAGGATGCTCGGTTTAAATTTTGGAAATCAACACATAGCCTTATTTCTCCATTATTTTTCCATGCAGGGACTAGGTTTGCTACCCACTCAAAATATCTCAATGGCACAATGATTTTGGCCTTCAACAGTTTCTTAATTTCTTTCTCAATAGAGGGAAGCAGCAGGGGTTTTATCTATCTAAGCTTCTATTTATGTGGTTTTGCATCTCCCTTCAGTGGAATTTTATGCTACATGATGCTGCTATCGAAGGTTTTTAGGTCCTGATAAGACCATGCAAATACATCTTTGTATGACTGGAATAATTTTCGGTAGAGCTCTTTATATTCCTCCAGGACCTTCTTGGAAAAATTCACAATTTTGGGGTCAGCATTAGTACCGAGGTTAAGATTTTCTACCTGATTTTCCTCTGCAACTTTGTTTGGCTAAAGTGGGACATCATTCTTGTTAAACAACCTTTCTAAGGGCACTAGTCCTCGGGGTATAATGTTTCGTTTTAGTTGCATAAATTTATGGCCAGCCACCTTTTCTTCCAATTATCTTCTGAAGTGTTTTCAGCTTCTTCTTCTTCACAAGTATCAATCTCCATGTCGGATAATTCCCCAAATTTTTCCAGGATTCTTTTCACTTGTTCTTCATCCTCAAACACCTTCCAATGTTTGATGTTATCTGGGATTGATGGTCGATAACGTACCTCAATTTCATATCTTAAGAGAGGGTTTTGAGGTGGACAGAAGGTACTGGTGGCCACTGCAAGGGAGTCTGCCATTCTATTATGCTCCCAGGGCATGAACTGAATATTAAATGCTAAGAAAAAATTCTACACTAGGTCCCAAACTTTGTTCCTATAAGCCCTCAGCCTAGGATGTTTGGTTTGGCACTGATTCTTCACTTGTCTAACCACCAGTTCCGAATCTCCCGGAACCTTTAAACTATGTATGTTCATGCTCCTGGCTTTCCGTAACCCTAACAGAAGTGCTTCATACTTGACCACATCATTAGTGGCATCATACTCTAGCTTGAAAGACAATGGGACCCATTGGCCTGTAGGAGAAACCAATAATACCCTAGCCCCATTACCTTCTCTAGAGTTTGCTCCATCAAAATGAAGTGTCCAAATTCCTGCTTCATGACTCTCTATGGACTGCTCAGTCTTGATCTGGTAGAATAATGGTTCATGAGCATAATCTCGATCTTCCTCCAGCATCAAACATGAGAAATTTCCCTCCTTACGATAAACTGGAGAATTAACTGAGTTGTCAGCCTTGGTAACTATCTTGACAAATCTAGTTTCCTCATACAGCCTCCTCTCTTGGCCACCAAAAACCAGGATAGTAGCATAGGTCAGGTCCAACTTGATTGACCCACCAATTTTAGTCCCCCAGGACCTTGACAGCAACATACCGAAGGGAGCTAGGATGCCAGCCACCACGATGTCCATTACCAAACTTTTTGCTGGGATCTGGGACAAATTGACCACCGAATCCTTGATCATACCCAGGAATTTAACTCTTTTGGAGTCAAATGAATAGAGGTCCTTGTATGGACGGGTGATTTGTAATCCTAGTTGTTCCATGACCGATAGGGGTAATAGGTTATGGGAGGCTCCTGAATCTAACATACAGTTATGCAACAGCAGGTCATGAATTACTAAGGACACATAAAATGGGGGAGTGGAAGCATCTAATTCCTCAACATGTGGGCCAAATACAACCATGGGTCTTTCTTCTTGGAGGTTCAGACTATCTGGAATATGTGCTACTTCTGGGGGGAGCATAAAGGATGTGACCGAGGACTGATATGCAGGCTGCTTCAACAACTCGGTCAAGGGAACTGGGATTTTGACCTTCTCAAGCTCCTTTTGTAAATTGAAGGCAGAGGAGGACTTATTTACTGACACTTCTTTTGATTCTTTGTTTTGGACAAGAGGTTTGACTTCCTTTATGACTGACTTGACATTAGGGGGAGTAGCCATTTGTGAAGAGGAAGGAATTTGATTAGCAGACTGCAAATATTCGTTAAGAGGTCTCTTACCTTTGTCTGTAGTCCTTTGAGCTATTGTCTCCTTCTGAGAAGATGCTTCCTCATGAGGTGTGTCTTCCTCTTGATCTTGAGTGCGAGTTCTCTTCCTAGAAGATCTAAGGTCATATCTTCTATTAAACTGTGCTTGCATGAAATCGACAAACTACTTGCAGTAGTCGTCGATCTCAGGATCTTCGGTGCTTTCATTATCTTTTTCTTCCACATGTGACATAATCTCTACTTCATCACTTTCTTGTAGGGGACATTCAACTTCATCACTATTTGAAAAATCAAGGTATGCCTCCTCTTTCTCATAAGTGGTGTCTTTGATAGGACCATCTACTTGACCTTCCAAGTACAGAGGGTGTGGTACCTGATCTTACTGCTCCTTTCGTTCCCTTTGCAGTATCTGCAAGGGTGGTTTTCTGTACTGAGGGTTGTAACCCATGTTTGGAGCATTCTAGAAATTCTTGGAGGGTGAATTCTTGGCCTTTAGTTCAAGTTTGACCAACTTACTTGAAAGATTCTTAATCATTTTGTTCATTTCCTCAATCCTGTCATTAGCTGAGTCTCTATCTTGGCTAGAGGTGGATACCTCCTCTTTTCCATTTCTTCTAGTATCTTGTTCAGATTTTCCCTTTGATTTAACAGTGGAGATAAAATTTGCCTCCAGCTCCAGTGCATCTGTTTGAGCATCATCCAGGGTGGCAGGCTTTCTTTCTCTCAGAGAGAAACCAAATTCTGAGTCAAAAGCTGCCACAAAAACAACTTTAGCAGTGGTTTGATGAGGTTTCATATCAGCAGGAGGGCTTAGATACAACTTGTTAAATCTCTTGATAAATTCTGACACCCCTTCATTATATCTCTTCTTGAGTGTATTAATCTTAGTAAGACAATGTCCATGATCTTTCTTGTCTCCCCATTTTATGAGAAAAGTATCTTCCATTCCTTCCCAAGTGGTGACAGAATGGTCTCCTAATGTCTTAAACCATTTTCTAGCTTCACCATCAAGTGATTGCACAAACAGTCTTAGGAATACGTCTAGGTGTTCCACATTAAAATTTTCTTCAAAAGAGCAGAAGACCTCAAGATGTTTTTAAGCTTCAATCTCATTTTCCCCATTGAATCGGGGTAAGATCTTTAGATAGTCCTATGGCATATCATTCAACACTTGAGGTAATGCTAGGGGGGCATATTTATTCAACAAGAAGCCAGGAACATTGGCCATTGGGGGAGGTGGAGGTAGTGCAAGGGTTTGATGTGTAAAAGGAGGAGGAGAAGGTGGAAGTGAAGTATGAATAACAATAGGAATGTACTGGACAACAACTTGAGGTGTTGATGGGAACAACGAGCTATGAATAGCAGATACTTCGGTGACTTTCTTGACATCTTCAACTTCAGGAGTAGGGTGGAAGGTGTAATATGTGGTATCCCTTGACTCAGATTCGTCTTTGATTCGGACACCTCCCCGGGGTGGACTATCTGAGTAGCAATTGGTATCTCCCACAGTGGAGTCAGGACCTTGCACTTGGGCAACTTGAGAGGAGGAGGACGGAAAGTCTTATAAAGAGAATTCAGGGATCTCAGTATTGACTGATTGTCTTTCCCTCCAAATCCTTCTATGCAAGATATTTTCTGGGTCAGACACAGGAAGTGTCTTTGGCTGAGACGTATCTGACCTCAGGTGTGGCTTGCGAGGAGCCAGGACTGCAAGTAAATTTATCTGATAAATGAATGTGGAGTCGCCAAGGTGAGGGATCAACAACTCTCAACTCTCCATGCTGACCTATTTGAAGAGTGAATAAGGTTTTTTCGAGGCCCAGGGATTCAACTTCTCTCAACTTCGAGTCCTTGGCAATGGCGCCAAAAATATGTTGTCAACCCTAGAGACAACCTTGAGTTGTGAAAGACCAGTGCCTAGGACATCTTAGATAGGAAGGAGAAATATGATATAACAAGGATAATTAGCAGAACAAGGCTCTTTTGCTATTTCAGTTTTAATGGGAAAGTTCAATATAAGTGGAACCAGAATACCCACAGACTCAACATAATGAAAGGAACACTGTAGAGGCAAGATGTGAATTCTCAATATAAATGTATTAGACAATTCAAAGGCAGCTTACAATAAGGAGGGATGGATTCTGAAAATGCTTTACAGAGATAAAAATCAGACGGAATTTTCTATGTATGAGAAATATAAGGAATACCAACCACTAATGAAATGAGATCCCATAAAGAGATCTAAACATGAGATGGGCATATGATAATAAGAATCCATACATGTCCATTGATTTTAGAAATAACATCTCATAGCACTTAATATAGAAGAAGCATGAATGAAGTGGAAAATGAAACAACATATCATGACTGAGCATATTTAAAGCGCTAGATAGGTTTAGTATAAGTATCAATTAGATAAATTCAAACCAGAACCAGTGAGCCACTCGCATTCCATAGCATGATATAAGATAAATGGAAATAGTGAAATGAACAGCTAAACTATATCACATAAGGCAGAGTTACAAACTATAAAACACCAAGACCAGAATCCTCATTAAAGATAAAACTCCTTCTCATTGAGACCCAACGGGCTCTTCACATTTGTATTAAAGCTTCAACAAAATGCATACAAAAAACTCTTTCACAACAATTTCTTTAGAAAATCAGGAACCTGTTTTTCTCTTTAGTTCTTTCTTATATAGGAGCCTCAGAAACATGAGTGAGAAGATATTTTTGGGAAAAATATCTTCCTCGTGTGCCAGTGATCAGTTGGAGGTCTCCATAAAAAATAACCAAAATTTATGATGAGGAATGGAGGCATCTCATCACTTACAGTTAGGCACTCGACCGTTTTTAAGCAAAATATTAAACAACAGTTTTGAAAGAAAGTAAAATGCTGGAGTGGAATGTGAATTCCACTTGAAACTTAAAAGTAATTAACTAAAGTGAAAGTAAAAAGGCCACTAGGGCCAAATCATGAATTGACAATATTCACTGACGAGATGGAGTAGAGGCGGTTGCTGACATAGGTGGCAGAACATTTGCTGATGAGCTGGCGATCTGGCTGGCATACCGGGTGAGTATTTGCTGACTATCTACTGTAGGTTTAGGCATTGATGCGAATCCTTCCACCTTGATATAGGCTTCGGTGAGGTCATCGAAACTTCCATCGGTGGGGATCTTGTGTTTTAGCAGATGGAGGAGAGAAAATTCTTGGCGGAGCGACGAAACAATGGTCTCAGCTTTTAACCGGGCGGTCTTATCTGATAATATATCAGTCTGGTCCATTTCTTCCTGGAGACGTGCTTCGTACTCTGATAACAGTTGTAGCATGGAAGGAGTGGTAGAATCCCAGCATGACAGAAGTCCAGCCATTGTAATCTCGGCCCAAACCGTATCAAACTGATCCATATTGGTTGCCACATGTTGTAAGGCCCTTGATGCTATAACGCGGGCAGAATCTTTGTTAATAATATTCTAGCATTCAACGGCCTCCTTGAACCGACTTTCTATGCCATATTTCTCCATGTCATCGGATTTCAGCCCTTTCAAGAAAGAGATATAACTTCTGGGATGCTGGGTTCTACTGGAATTTCCCTCATGAAATTTCCTTTGGAGATAAAGCACAGACGATTTTATTTCTTCAATGATTTTCAGGAAACCCCACTGCCCTGTCACCGCCACAATGATTTCTGACCAAGTTATCCTTCTTGCATCTTTGAGGGTGATATTTCCCTTCAGGCGGCTGTTGAGATCGTTGATGGTCTTCAGCTGGTCAGCTTTTTCCTTCTTTTCTTGCTCAATTTCCTTCTGCATAGTCTCTATATTTCTAGAATTTTCAGCCAAGGAAGTTTCAAACTCAGTGATTCTTAGCTTTGCGATGGAAGCCTGCTTCTCTAGTGTAGCATTTGTAACTTTCACTGTAGTCAGCTGCTCAGACAGTGAACTAGTCTCTGGTTGGACTGTAGTTGGCGCACAACTATGTGTGTCCCAGGTCGTCTGTAGTTCCGTCAGCCTGCCATGAAGAACAACCATTGCTTCTACCATTTTTTCCTTTTCCTCCTTCTCCTTTGCCAGAGATTTAGCTAAGTCTACTTTATCTTTCTCAGCATGAGCTAATTCGGTAGTCTGGACATGATCGGAGGTCAATCTTCTAATCTTGTGTTTCAGGGATGTGACCTCCTTCTGCAATTGCTCGATGACATAAAGTTGTGGATTTGATTCTCGGGTTTCCTTTCCTTTAATTGACTCATGGAGACCACGTACTTGATTTTTAAGGGCGTGGGAATTTGTCTGTTATTTTTTGAGAGTTTCCCTCACTTGTGCATGTTTAGTCTCCAATTTTTTCAGCGTGATCGTGAGCCGCATTACCTCATCTTTTAGCATATCACCAACCACCTGGAACAGGTTACATTTATCAAGAGCTAGTACCTTAGCCATGTCAACTGCGTACTCGAGCACCTTGTAGCTGGTGGTACCTGCCTATGGATCCAAAATGGCCTCAGCCATAGCCAATACTAAGTGTTTTGTGTCCAAATTCATGGAAGCTGAAATCCTAGTATGATACTTTTCCATGTAACTTTCTATCTTGGCCGTGTACTTATCACTGATAGCTTTGGTTTTTAGGCTTCATTCAGTTGTGACCGGTGAAGTGTCATATCTAATGTCCAGTGAAACTTCGGAGTAGTCGGACGACATGATACTGTCTCGTAGCACCTTGAGCCCGACTTTGCTCCCGTCAGGTTGGCCGTATGGTATGAACGGCTCGAGCAACTATTCTTTCCCTATTATTCCTGCCTCGCTTGTCACTGTTTTCTGATTTTTGCAGAGGGGGGAACCTGTTCCTGAGGGTCCCACTTCTTCTTCTTCTTGACCTTTACTAGCTTCTCCTCTTTCCCTGTGGCAGATGAATCTGTCTCCATCTGCAAAAGAAAAGGCCAAGTTTCAAGGTTAGCCCTCCACTCTATAAATGGTCTCGTTTCATGTGCATAAGGAGTAGACTTGTTCCTCCTTCTTCTGTTAGAGATAATCCCCCATGGATGATAGGGCCAAGTCTTCCCCTACCTTAAATTCATGTCTTGCAACAACTTCTCAACAATGGGGAGGGCATGTCTTGAATTGAAAATAAAAGGGCCAATAGTGATAGGGAGTTTTAGGATGAAACCTTTCTTTGTAGGGACGAAGTGGAGTTGGTCTGATTTCAGAGTCTGCCGAATGTACTCCAGAGCATAAATCCATCGAGAAGGGAACATAGGAAACTGGTAAGGGGAAACCTCGGCTCCATAGACCTGAATTTCGGTGTAATTGTCAAATAGGTACCAATCCCCAGTACTTTGGGTTTTACTAGCTTGTAACCAGCTCTTCATTTCAAGAAAAATCCTAGGTGAGGGAGAGTCATGGATGATAGTGTAGGCAATAAGCATGAATTCATTTAGAAATATGGAATAACCCACCCCATTTGGTAACTGGTGTGTTGCAAAGCTCTAGTCGAAAACTGGTTGGGGTTGAGAATTTACCTTATATACCCTGTCTAAACCCAAACCCTCGAACTTATCAGCATGCTGATATAAGAAGAGGTAGAAGACCATGGAACAAAAGCGAAAGTGACCAGTTTCTGAAAGCTCTTGGAACTAGGTCTGAATGTTAGAGGCCAAGAAACCAGGGATATCCAGAACTACCCCTGTTTGAGACATTAACCGTAAGAAATAGACACATGCCCTGGAAATTTCCCCCAAACTGCCTACACCTAAAAGACCTGCGATGAGAGCGAGGATGGGCTGCACTTATTCTTTGAATAGACTCAATGGGAAAGGTTCTGCAGAAGGAAGAGATGTGGCCTGGTTGTTGGTTGTAGAGGAAATGAAGTCTCTTTTCTGTTCCCATGGCAATTTAGCAAACTGAGGGGTTAAAGTCATTTCACTGAAACTGGTATAGCTCGCGCTAGTGGGAAAGTGGAGGGATTGCGTGATAATGTCGGGAGAAAGAGAAAAAATCTTATTCCCTTGAGCTGAGGTAAACGTGCCTTGACACTCGTCGTAGGCATCTCTGAGCCAGCAAATAAGCTCGACCATAGGGTAGACTGGGGGGGTAATCTGATGGTATAGCCCTGATAAAATCACCTGATATCGATCCCTATTATCGACATGTCATCTAAAAAGCTCGAGTTTTACACTGCTGATGAGAAAAGGGTATTGCGGATCATAGATTTTAGCTTGCACGTCGATGAAAGGCTCGAAGTCGGGAGGGTTTCTGGTTTCATGGACCTGAGGGGTCTTTGGTTTTGTTTTCTTGGGGGTGCCTTTTCCCATGACTGACATGAAAATCTTTTAAAACAAAAGGAAAGAAGAGGGAATATGAGGGGCGGAATACCTGTGCAGTGGGAAATGTGCTAGGGAAAATGACGCAGGGGTACTGACAGTGACTGGGTAGACCTGGCACTAGGTTCCCACTTTAGTTTATACCATAGCTGGATACCTGAAAAATTTTACTGCAGTAAAATACGGGGGACTGGTATATAGAACTGAGGATGGTTGGGAAAAAGGCGGAATGGTGATGTAAGTGGGGTGAGTGCTGTAAGGACGCTGACAATGGAGCACGTGGCACATAGGGATTGGGTGTTTATCTGTAGGTTGGTGAATGCCGCATGCCGGGTTTAATACTGGTACAGGCCTCGATACCAGTTCACCTATGGTCTTACCTTACCATTCTGTCGCATAGGCAACTCGATTCTGTAAACATATTCCTCATGGAATTGTAAAAATACATAGTATGAAGACTTTAGGGCTTGCACTTCCCTTTGCCATACAACTCTTACCTTGGGCCCACCCTCGTGACACATCAGTGCAATTCCACGGGGGTATGGGTCTCTCATCCCTTCCGTTCCTTGACCCCCCCGGAATTACACCCGCGGGAACTCATTTCTACATGCATAATATAAAGGCGGCATGTATTATGATATTTTCACTTTAGGCCTCTTACACCATACCTTCACTTGTTTGCCTTATGTTCAGAGCCTTTATGTCTTTCTCCTCTTTTTGGACATGTGCTAAGTTATTAGGCCACATGACTTAACTTAACATCATTTCTCTTCCAACTATCAATTAATTTTTTCACTTCAAGTCATGACATTCGATACTTGCCTATTCAAGGTTATCTTCAAAAATGACTAATGTTAACCGTATGATCAACACCTGGTTGAGAAATCAACACAGTAATTGATAACACCAATGATGGTGTTATGTTTTAGAGGGGGAATATGTAATATCCCTAATTTTCTGCTTTTATTTTAGGCAGTTAAAAGCTCTAAAGCTCAAATGGACTTATAGGAAAGTTATATGTGGATATATATTAAATTTGAATTTAATAAATGTGAAAATTAATCATTGTGAAAATACTAGAGTATAATTAGAGATCAGGAATCAAAGTCCATGAGGATGGATAAGGTTCCAAAGAATTTCCCAGATTCTCCAAAAATCCTTGGAGAAAATAAATTAAATTGAAAATATTAGATTGGAGATAAAAATCTAAAAAGATACCGCAGTAAAGAGGAAAGTTCTTGGGAAGAGGTGGAATAAAACAAGAAAGAGGAAAAAGCTAGTTTTAAAGTACTTTTGTGGAAGAAACAAAAGGAAAGCCTAGGCAAAAAGGAAAACAAAATCCTAATTAACTATACACAGTTATGGAAACAAGCTTATGGGAGAGAAGGATTAAATAAGCCATTCCTGGGTAGACAAGAGGTTGTATACACCTTAGAGGAGGAGATCTTTGCTCGGGGGGAGCTATGGAGATAAAGCTCAAGGTTGGGTGGAAAAAAGTCTTACCTTTAGTGGTATGCATAGTTAAATTGATTCAGTATTATTATTCTATTTTTATGATTTGAATGATACATTTGAGGAATGATGTTTATGCATAAAGATAAGTGAAAATTTATATATGCTGGGTAGTTGTATTAATTTTACAGTTTACAGTCGGATGTATTTAATAGAACCTAACCATTTTGAAAATAGTTTAGTTCTGTATCGTTACATCGATAGGTTTAGTTAGAAACCAACAAACATAATTTCTAAACTTGATGATGAGGGTCGAAATATGTTCTTAGGTTGTGAGGAGTTATGTATTCGATTCAGAAATCTCATTAGGTGAATTAGAACAGAGGATAATCGAGTTAATTAACCAAACTATTTTGCATATCCAAAGGAAATAGAAACCTGAATTCCAAGAGATATTAGAAAGTATAGAAGTAACATGATTTTGTATCTCTATTTTATTTTCATCTCGCACATAAATATTTTTATTCATTATATGGACAAATGAGAAATTAAATCTCATATGTATATTTCAACACTAAAACATGATACAAGTATACACACAGAATAAAGAGTCATTCTCATGGAAATTCTGTAGGAAATATTAGTAAATTGTCTTAAGATATACTATCCCTAGTATATGAACTACATAAAATTTATCTATATATTATGTACTAAATTTACATAGGAATCATTTTCTTGGAATTCAGTGGAGGGAATTCCACGAGGTTATAGAACAACCTGCACATCGGAGGACTAACAATGATTATCAATGCCTGAGGGAGGAACGCTCTGATTGATTTATAATAATTTTTTCAAGGTAAAACACCTATACAATAAACCAGAAAACAATTGGTTAGAATTTAATTGTGACGATAATTAAATTCATTATGTGAAATCTGAGGAAAAAAGTATAAGAAAGTAAATAGTAAATTACCTTACAAGTCAAGCACAGATGTCATGATAAATTCCTGTATTCACATAGGGAATCAAATCAAAATCTAAGGAAAGAAAGATACAAGTGGCTATATTGTAAATAACTAATTCTATAGAAATCCATGGGAGCAAAATTACCTGGGTTAGGACAGTGTGAAACTTGAATGGCCATGACTGGTTTTAGAAGGTTAAAAGAAGAAACTGAAAAATAAATCATTTTAATTGGGAGGTATGAATTAAAATTTTGATTACTTCCTAAAGGAAGAATTTAGAAAATTATACGAATCTAATTCTATGAATCTCAGTCGAGAGAAAGAAATATTATTATAGAAAGTGAAATTAACAAACCAGGTATAAATTTGGTCTACTATTATAATCAGAATCTTCAATTGTTATCTCTCGGTCTAAATCGTTGAAATTAACTCTTTCTAACTTTGATATGGAACTAATTGTAGAACCAAGAAGTATCATTTACACATGCAAAGAAATTATCAAAAAATTTAAGGACTCTAATTTTCAAGGGAATTTGAGGTAAAACAAAATCAAAGAGATAAGAATTATCTGAGTCAAGATAGACTGTATGGGGAAGGTTATTCCATTTAATAGAAATCATATTATAGTGAGATTTTGTGAAGTCAAACTAACATGAGAAATGATAAAACTCACGATAACCTTATATGCAAACCGTGAAAAGTTAAACGGGAAATTTAGAACATTACAATTCGAATAAGTTGAGGAAATTTAACGCAAGAAATTCCCTAACAGAACAGAGGAACCGAATCTGGAAAAATAAACAATAGAATTACAAATTCGGTAAATCTCAATCTTAAAAAAAAACGACAAATTGTGGGAAAAAATATGTAGTATGGAAATGCCGAGAAATTGTTTGAATACATCGAGAAATTGGGTACCTCCATGATTTTCTCAATGAAAAAAATGGGGGGAACTACCGAATTTAAGCAGGATTCAAGTGCAGAGTTTAGAATAACTCATCGCTAGGGAGTGATACGTGAAATCACTCATTTACAAGGAAGGGATTTCACAAAAGCAAAATGAATTGGAAATGGTAAATTATCTTACTTATAGTCTGTTGGAAGAGTCCAATCCGACATTCGTTCTCTTGCCACGGAACTTCATATTTAATCAATGTATTAAGAAATGTATTATGAAAAATAAAACTCGCAAGGAAAAATTGGGATTGTAAGGGTTAAATAAACCAAAACTCTTTACCTGTAGAAAATGGTAAACTGATGGACAGGGGTTGTCATCGATTCCTACTAAACCTACAAATAGTAGTAATAATAACTACCGTTAATATAAGAGTAAGATTTCTGAAAAATAAAAATTTGAAAATGTAAACTGGAATGGATGGAGTCACAGTGTAAACCATAAATGAAATGTTGCTGGGTAATGAAGATGGAGAGGAGAGTTGGCCTTACCTGAGATAGAGGTTATTGGAATGAAAGGATGATGGTGTTGGAAGTTATACCATGGATTTACTTTGTGATTTCCACTGCATAATAGTCAGCAATGAAAACAAACTTGAACCCAGCTGCGTGGGAAAGTTGAGTTACAGAGCAGCATAAAACAAAATATGAAAATGAAAAATGAGATAACGGTATTAGGGATTTCATTGTGTAAAACCCTCTAGAGCATAATATTCCATCCACACCATCCACATGGAAGGCATCAGGTGCAGGAGGGCCGATCAGCCATCTGATAACATTAACGTCAATGTACCAATATAGTGGTAAAATCCCAAGGGTGGATTTAGGAACCAGTACAAATACACAATTTAATGTTAACCAAAATTGCGGTATACGAGACCTCCTGCCTTAATGTATGATATATAGGTCAATAAATGGGGGGTGTAGATGTGATGTGCCCTCAGTTCCCAAGGTAACGCCGTAATAGAATTAGAATCGAACTAAACTAGTTCATGGTGAATAGCATGAGTCTAAATCATATGAGGATAGAGATGATAAGGTGAGTCTAAATCATATGAGGATAAGGAGGATAAAATGTAATCAAGAATAAGTGATGGTTTTTTCAATTACAAAATGTATAACCCCAGAATTTATCTAAGCATGATGATAGTATAAAAATAAGTTCGTAAAAAAGGGACGAAATAGTAAAGAAATGATAAGAATAGAATTAGTCAATAATAAACGATAGATTTCACAAAATGAATAATTATACTATAATTAGAAAAAAAAATAGTGGTAAATGGAGTTGTTACAACAAATATGCTTATGATCTACTTGGTAGACTATGTTCAATATATACAATGTGCATGCTTAAGACTAATAGGTGTTATGATCACTTGTCAACTAATCCCATACGAATTACTATGATCTAACTTGGTGAGATATGTTGTGATAGAATAAAGCACAATGTTACTTACTTGATTACCACATTGTCCAAGCTTAGCTCTATTAGGGTAATCATGGTGAAACATGGATACTAAAATAATATATAGTTTAATTATTTTATATTTTTGTTTTTATTAAGGGAGTTATATTTAAGTTTAAAAGTTTTCTTGATTTAATTTGTATTTTCAAAATACATAAATCAATACAATTTAAAAAAAATATTCTAAATCAATTTTAATAAATTTAAAAAATATCTTAAATCAATTTTAATAAAAATTTTTGATTGAATTTCAAATAATATTAATTGTAAAATCAATAAAAAATAAAAATTTAAAGTATTTAAGTTACCTTTATCATAAAAATATTCTTAATATGTATTAAATTTTAATCAAATTAATTTAAAAAATGGTAGTATAAAAATAATAATGTTGGATTAAATTATTAAAGATTGTTAATATCATTAAATAAACCAATCATATCTAATTTTAGAGAAATTAATAATATAATTAAATATATTAAAAAATAATGTACCATAAAATTACCATTAATCCTAATTTAAACTATTAATTCTTTTTGTTATAATTACTTTTAAAAAGCACTCTATTTAAAATTTTAAAATAAAAGAAAATCTATAAATATATAATTTGAAAGTTCATGGTGAAATAGAAAAAAATTATAATCATTATTATATTAAGAATTTAAATAATGAAAAGTGATTTATTTTATAATATTTTATATTATGATGAAATTAATGTCCTCTAAGATCTCTATAATTTATTAGTCATGAAGAAGATAAGAGAATAATTGGAACTCTTTAATATTTTATTTCTATACTTGAAAATAAGTAACATAGATCACTATAGTTTTACTAATTTAAAAAATAAAAATAAAAATTTGTAACTTGATAAGTATTTTGAAAACTATATAGAATTTGAAGATAATATGGACAATTCAGAGGAAGTGTTTTCCATTTTCATCCCTCTTACAATTATATAGGTGATAGATTATTTCATCGTCAAGGTGAATATTGAAGTATTTTATCTATAGTCTAAATTTTTTTTTTTTTTGTATTATTTTATTATTTTTAAATGTATCTTAACATGACAATGTCTCTTATACTTGGTTGTAGAGCACCTCTTAGCACAACTAGTATGAGGAGATAGTGTCATGTAATGTTAAATTTAAAAGGAATAAAATAATACTTACATTAAAAAATAAAAAATAGTAATAACAAAAAAAATCAATGTTAACCACAAATAAAATCTTCAATTTTAAACTTAATTCTAAATCTAGTTTATATATAGAGATAAAATAATTGAAAAATAAATAAATAATAATTTACTTTTCATTAATTCATTCACTACTTTATGAAGTTCATAAATGACATGTAATAATAATACCGATACTACATAATGTCAAATTCATTATCTGACATGTAATATTTAATAAAAAAATTATAAAAAATATTTAAATATTTTAACACATCATAAATTTTTTTTTAATATCTATATTAAATAAAATAATTTTATATTTCAAATATAACTATCATTTACATAATATAATATAATGTAATATAATATAATAATATTATATTATAATCATAAAAAATCTCAATTTATTGTGATCGAATTTCCTCTCTATCTATCTGAAAGTCTTTGGCACTCGGTTCAAAGTCATGTTAAGGGTTGGTGCCGTTTAGGTAGAATATCAGGGCCATTTAAGTTGGATGTGATCCTTCGGTCATTTTGATGGTATAAATAACTCTAGATAGAAATTACTCAAACACACATTAGGCATGTAAGAAATGTAATATTATATTATATTTTAAACCACATGAAAATATATACATATTTACTTAAAAAAAAATTACCTACTTCAAACTATATATATATATATATATATAGATATATATATATTTCAAATCATATTTCAAAATAAACACCTATATCTACAATTAAAAATTAAAAATATTGTGTACCAAAATCTAATTAATTAATATAATATTTTATATATTTTTCTTTTATTATTTCCTACTATAACTCTCATTTATCTTTACATAATATCACCTCATTTATATAATATGGTTTAAAATATAATACAATATTATATTATAAATCACATTCTAAAACATATATATATATATATATATATATATATATATATATATATATATATATAATATTTAATTTAATATAGACATTAAAATACTTTTATTTATGACTATCAATAATATATATATATATATATATATATATATATATATATATATATATATATTTAACTCTTATATGTAAACTATATATACAAAATATTACATATCATGTAAGATAAACTATAGCATTTTTACATACCTATCTCCAACTCCTCCTTTTATATATATATATAATGTCTTTGGGATTAATCACATAATTAGGAGAGGGGGAAAGAATTAAAAAGAGTGAAGAGGGAGTCGAAAAATATAACATCAAATATAGATACTTATAAAACAAAATAATAATATAGAAACGAGGGAAAAGAATCTAAAGAAGAGGAAATGGCATAAAAACAAAAGCCAGAGAAAAGGATACAAACAGAAGAGGAAAAACAAAACAAAGGGATGAGCATAAAAGAAGACAACACCCAGGGGGCTAAATCACCTAGAGAGGGTTGGAATCCAACTCTTACTTAATTTCCACCCATCATCTCTATTGAGATTTTTAGGATGTCTCTCAATTTCAATATCCTCCCTCTACTTTCTATGATGAAAGTGATCCACCCTCGCAATGACTTTGGAATCTTCAATGAAAACATGGTGGCACGCTTTCCCAACATGCTCCACAAGAGCAGAAGTGTGGGATCGACTATGCCTAATGTCTGCAACATGCTCGTGGATTCTCTGTCTAATGGATCGACCAATTTCATCAATATAGGGAGTACCATAGGAGTAAGTTATT
Organism: Pinus albicaulis; assembly: GCA_034641835.2. Lineage (NCBI taxonomy): Eukaryota > Viridiplantae > Streptophyta > Pinopsida > Pinales > Pinaceae > Pinus > Pinus albicaulis. The sequence continues at coordinate 961,082,226 of CM076577.1, forward strand.
AAATAAATGCCTTTCATATCCTTTGGGTCTATAGGGTCCTTAACTGATCCGAGAGAATTCTTGATAGTACAGATAGGTCTAAAAGAATAGGCGACATTATTTCTCATAAGGACATGGTCAATTCTATCAGAGGTCCATTGGATAAATGGGAGATTCACCTTGGAGATAAGATCTGACCGAGAAGATTTGTCTCTTGAGCCTTTAACGAATTTTTGAAATGCCTTTAGACCTTGAGATCTTCTATACCCATTAATCTCAAACACATCGAGAATATGGGATATCTCCGACTCCAAATGGCTATCATAAGATATTCTAAGATCCCGAGTAGCCAAAGTGCAGAGAACACCAAATTTCTGAGTAGGAAAATGATGAGAATCAACATGAAGATTGTTGTGTAACCAGCTCCAAAAATAGAAGAAAAGAGATATCAACGCCTTAGAAACAAGCCACTTCGAGGGGGAAACCTCCAATACATTACATAAATGAACAATTCTTGGATGATTCAATTTAAAAAACCTCCTTTCTATATATAGGAGTCCTTGGGGCCATAATGTTATCCTAGTGGGCCACAATGTAATCCTAGCTGACCTAACAATAATAATTTAGGGGCACAATAATAATAAAATGGGGGTTACAAGGGTACAATAATAACAATAAGGGGGTTACACTAACAACAACAAGGGACTATACTAGTAATATAGGGACCTAACATGCCCCTCTCCTTCAAAAAAGTGTTGTCCTCAACGCTTGAGTAGCTCTGGGTGCTTCTGTATAAAATTCTCATCCTCCCATGTAGAATCTTCGGTGGGTAAGTTCTTCCACTTGATGAGATACTCTGAAATTGATCGATTCCGTAGTTGTCGAGTTCTTGTTTCCATGACCGCTTCAGGTTCCAATATGATTTTTCCTTCCTCATCAAGTTCTGGTAATATTGTTTGAACTGGAAGATTTTCACTGATAACCTTCTTTAAGCATGAAACATGGAAAATTGGATGTACTCACGAAGAAGCAGGAAGCTCCAATTTGTATGCCATAGTACCAATCTTTTGCAACACCTTGTAAGGACCATAGTACTTTGGCGATAATTTATTATCCTTCTTAGCTTGCTTGAGGGACATTTGTTTGTATGGTTGTAGCCGTAGAAATACCCAATCTCCTACATCAAAACTTCTCTCACTGCAATGTTGATCTACCTGTTGTTTCATTCGATTTTGTGCCAAATTCAGGAGAACTTCATGCTGATGCTCGATGTGATTTTCCACTGCTTGAACCTTCGAATTTTCCCTTAAAGATGATGTGATCGATGGTGGATGATATCCATAAAGTGCCATAAATGGGGTCATTTTTGCTGCAGTATGGAAGGAAGTGTTATACCACCATTCAGCGAGAGGTAACCACTTGACCCATTGTGTTTGTTTATCGGATACAAAACAACGAAGATATCCTTCCAAACATTTATTTACTATCTCAGTTTGACCATCAGATTGAGGATGATAAGATGAGCTATGAGCTAATTGAGTACCCAAACAAGAAAATAACTCCGTCCAAAAATTTCGAGTAAAAATGGGATCTCTGTCGCTCACAATAACCCTTGGGCTTCCATGTAGCTTTTGAATTCTATCCATAAATGTAGTAGCAACTATAATTGCTTTAAATGTATGAGATAATGCACAAAAGTGTGCATACTTGGTAAGTCTATCAACTACCACCATGATGACACTCTTTCCTTCGGACTTAGGTAAACCTGTGATAAAATCCATTGAAATCTCCTCCCAACGTTGACTTGGAATGGATAAGGTTGTAGAAGTCCCGGGGTCTTAATTGTCTCAACTTTATTCTGCTGGCAAACCAAACATTCCGTCACAAACTTTTGAATATCAGATTTAAGGCCATCCCAAAAAAATTCTTTCTTCACCATTTGGTAAGTTTTTAAAAATCCCGAGTGTCCTCCTAAAGGAGAAGTGTGCAATTCCAGAAGAATCTTTTGTTTTAGTTGGGAATTCTTACAAAGATATAAGCGATCTTTGTACCATAAGGAATCATTTTCCAACTAAATGTATCAGATGTACTAGGATCTTGCTGCAACTTTTGAATGAGTGTCCATACATATTTTTCCTTCTTCCATTCATCTCTTGCTTCAGTTATCCAATCTGGTTGGATAATAGAAATGGTACAAAGCAATGCTTCCACCTCTTCATTCTTTCTTGAGAGTGCATCTGCAACAACATTAAGCTTTCCTTTTTTGTAGATTATTTCAAAGTCATAACCCAACATCTTTATGACCCATTTTTGCTGCTCTTCTGACGATATTCTTTGTTCCAAAAAGTGTTTAAGACTATCATGATCAGTTTTTACCTTGAAGTGTCTTCCCATTAGATAAGTTCACCATTTCTTTAGTGCATGCAGTATTGCTAGCATTTCCTTCTCATAAATAGGTTTCTATAAATACTTTCCTTTGATTGGATGACTTTCAAAAGCAATGGGTTTTCCTTCCTGCATCAAAACCGCACCAATTCCATTTCCTGAGGCATCACATTCCACAATAAAGGTTTTGTGAAGTCTGGCGTAGCTAATACCGGTGCTAGGCACATTGCCTCTTTAAGATGTTCAAAGGCCTTAGTTGCTTCAGGAGTCCATGAAAATGCATCTTTCTTCAATAATGTTGTTAGAGGTGCTGCTATTCTCCCATAATTCTTAACAAACTTATGATAATACCCTGTTAACCCGATAAATCCTCGCAACTGCTTTATGGTTGTGGGGACTTTTCATTCCTTAATGGCTTTAATTTTGTTAGGGTCTACTTTAACACCCTCGTGAGATAAAATATGACCCAGATATTCCACCTCTTGTACTCCAAAGAAACATTTGGATTTTTTTGCATATAATTGTTTTTCGTGCAATAGTTTGAGCACCCTGTCAACATGTTCAACATGATCCTTCCAAGACCTGCTGTAGATTAGTATATCATCAAAAAATACTAGCACAAATTTTCTAAGGAAGGGTTTGAAAATGGAATTCATCAACCCTTGAAATGTAGAAGTGCATTGGTAAGGCCAAAAGGCATGACCAAAAATTCATAATGACCCTCATGAGTTCGAAATGTTGTTTTTGGAATATCTTCAGTCTTCATTCTAATTTGATGATATCCTGAACGAAGATCCAACTTGGTAAAATAAATCGCTCCATGTAATTCATCCAATAATTCATCAATCACAGGAATGGGAAATTTGTCTTTAATGGTGAGCTTATTGAGCTCCCTATAATCAAGACACATTTGCCATGATCCATCCTTCTTGTGTACCAATACTACAGGAGCAGAGAAAGAACTTTGACTAGGTTGAATTATACCCGCTTCTAACATTTCTGCAATCATACGTTCAATTTCGCTCTTTTGGAAGTAAGGATATCTATAAGGCCTGATGTTTGGAGGAACACTTCTTGGAATCAAATGAATAGCATGATCATGATCACGAATAGGTGGGAGTCCTTTGGGAGTTTTAAACACCTTGGAATGATTGTCCAAGACTTGTTGGAGATCAGCAGAAATAGATGATTTTGATGTCGGAACTTCTAGTGAGCATAATTGTGCAATTACGCCTCGTTGTTGTTTCTTTAGAAGCTTTGTCATGACATTAGAGATGATTATCCTTCCCGACTTCCCTTCAATACCCCGTAATTCGACTTCCTTTCCTTCTGAAAAAATTTCAAGAAAAGTTCTTGAAAATTAAAAGCTATCGTCCCTAAAGATTGTAACCATTGTACTCCTAGTACAACATCAGCACCTCCCATAGGAATGGAAAGCATTGGACTAGTCAATACATATTCCCCCATGGTTAGCTTGATATTATGGCATTTTCCTGAGCAATTTATAGTTCCTCCATTTGCAACCATCACTTGACATTCTGGTGCTGGGTATAGGAAACAATTTAATTCCTTGGCTACCTTACAATGAATAAAATTATGGGTGCTTCCTGAATCAATCAACACTATTACCTTTCTCTTCTTGATTTGTCCTTTTATCTTGAGAGTTTGAGGAGTGGTAATTCCTGCCAGTGCATTACACGATATGGTTGGATTCATTTCTTCCTCTTCTGGGGCTGGTTCCTGGTGTATATCCTCTTCTTGTTCATTTCCTTCTTCCTCTTCACAATCTATGTAAAATAATTTCTTCTCAGCACACTTATGACCTTTAGTGTATTTGCTATCACAACTGTAGCAAAGCCCTTTTGCTCTTTTTTCTTCCAATTGTTGTGGTGTCAACCTTGTAGGTTGTGGAAATCTAGGCGTTGCAACACTTCCTTCTTTATAGAATTGAGTGGTAGGCTTCCTTGTCGCCATAATTTTACATTCAACTTTTCTTGCCAACCTGAATGCCTTCTCCAATGAATCAGGTTCCAAAACACGAACTTCATGTTGAATGTTATCCTTTAGAGTACCTAAGAAGAGATCAATCCTGTGTTCCTCTGGAATATTAGTTACCCTTATATTCAATTTTTGGAAGTCCTCAATGTGCTGCCCCACTAAACCCTTTTGTTTGAGATTTATCAATTGGCTAAAGGAGGTGTTGCTCTTTGTATCCTCATAATGTGCTATCATTTCCTCTGTAAAAATTGACCAAGTGACAATTTTTTTACGGGAGCAAAGCCATCGATACCATACAAATGTATTTTGTTCTAAATGTAAAGTTGCAATGCGTACCCTTTGTGTGTTTTGCACATTATTGAGATCAAAATATTGCTCCATCTGTAGTATCCATGTTATAGGATCCTTTCCATCAAACTTCCTCATATCCATTTTTGGAATATGGTGGTTCTTCCCGCCAACATTAGAGTTTATGAAATCACGATTAACATTTATTTTGTTCTCATCATGAGGTTATTCTACTATCTTTTCACCATTAGGAAAAATTTCTTGTATAAACTTTGTCAAATCTTCGATGTTTGATTTTAGATCATCCATCTTAGCTTCCATGCCAGCTTCCATGCCATCCATCTTAGCTTCCACACCATCCATATTAGCTTCCACGCCTTTCTTCAAACCATCCATCTTCACTTCCACGCCATCCATCTTAGCTTCCATGCCTTTCTTCAAACCGTCCATCTTCACTTCCATACCTTTCTTCAAAACTTCCATTTCATTTTTTGTTGCTCTTTGCGAGAGTGAAATTTGTTGCACTTGCTCTTGTAATTTTGATAGACCATGTTGCATTTCTTCATCTTCATGAGTCATGGTAGAGCCTTCTGAAGGCTTAATGGGTGTTGAATTATTTTTACGGGGCATATTTTAGAACCCAATACTGATATCTATTCTACAATATTCCCTTGGAATCAATTCAAATTGATTCTTCAAACAAGACTTATGCAATTCCGAAGAAAAATACACACCTTTTTCTTGCTTTTGAGGAGCTCGATATTGAAATTGGATTATCTTTGTGATTGCAGCCCTTAAATATTTAAAATTATACACTGAAGTAGCCCTCTGAATTCTCTTTTGAATGCCACAGGTCTGACCTGATTTGGATTCTCCAAGACAAAGTTGTGTCCAATATCCCACAATGACCTAATTCTGGACTGGTTCAATAGAGCGAACTTGTAGGACTTGCCACGTGTCACTGTTTTTTACTTTGTCTCTGAAATTGATAGCCAAGAAATTAAATTCCGTTTACTTGTGACCAATTTTTACGGCACTCCAATCCAATATCCAGAGAGAGAGTTATTGAACATTTCCCACGATTACCTCTTTGAGATGAAATTCAGGAGCCTGAAAATGCACTACCTTCCACGGATCATATCTCCAAAAATATTGCAAAAAGAGCTCTGAAATTTTTTGACGAATTTCCTCAAGATTTCAACTTTGCACCATACAAATTTCAGATTCTGAACCTTCGTATAAAATTTTTTATAGCGAAAATACCACGATGACCTGTTTAGGAGATTGAAAAAAGACCTAACTTCCACAGATGATATCTCCGAAAATATTGTGAACCAAGCACTGAAATTTTTAGAAAATCTTCCTCAGGATTTTGGCTTCTCACCCTAAAAATTTCAGCTTCTGAAACTTCGTATACAAAATGTTATAGCGAAAATTCCACGATGACCTGTTTGGAGCAGCGAAACCCTAGAATCCAAAGCTCTGATACCAAATGTTCTGTAACTAGCTCCAAAAATAGAATAAAAGAGATATCAATGCCTTAGAAACAAGCCACTTCGAGGGGGAAACCTCCAATACATTACATAAATGAACAATTCTTGGATGATTCAATTTACAAAACCTCCTTTCTATATATAGGAGTCCATGGGGCCATAATGTTATCCTAGTGGGCCACAATGTAATCCTAGCCGACCTAACAATAATAATTTAGGGGAACAATAATAATAAAATTGGGGTTACAAGGGTACAATAATAACAATAAGGGGGTTACAATAACAACAACAAGGGACTATACCAGTAATATAGGGACCTAACAAAGATACTGCTCAGTGTGAGTCTTTTTGCAGAACACTTGGTGAGAAATAGAACCATCTTCCATTCTATAGAGAAGAATATCTAATAAGGGCAGGCAGTCATCCACCTCTACTTCCATCATGAATTTGATGAAATTAGACTAGGAATTCAGGTGATTAAGAAATAAATCTAACTTCTCCCGACCATGGGGCCAAATGATACAGGTATCATCCATGAACCTATTCCACTTCTTTGGGTGAAGTTGAGTTGAGGCAAAATCCTTCATTTAAAAATATTCCATAAAAAGGTTAGCGACAACAGGGGAAAGAGGGGAACCCATGGCCACTCCACAGGTTTTCTCATAGAACTCACCTTGGAAACTGAAAAAAAGTTGAGGTGAGGCATAGGCCAACCAACTTAGAAGTGTCCTCGTCCGTGACTCGCTTAATGACCTCAATAGCCTCTGGTATGGGGATTTTGGTAAATAATGAGACAACATCAAAACTAAATAATAAATCCCTAGGATCTAGCCTGATGTCTTTCCATTGCATGATAAAAGAAGCAGAGTCCTTCACAAAATATTTCGTAAGCCCCACCAGGGGTTTAAGCTTACAAGCTAAGAATATAGCCAAATGATAAGAAGGACCACCTATTGTGTTGACAATAGGTCTTAAAGGGACCCTAGGCTTCTGAATATCTAGAAGTCCATAAATCCTAGGGGGGAGGGGATTAATCTCAATAAGCTTCCTTGAGAGGGGATTAAGAGAGGGATCAGACTTGATGGCGAGGGAAATATCCTTAGAGATAAACATAAGGGGATTCTTCCTAATATTAACATAGCTACCACTAAGGGAAGGATGGTCAACCATCTTGCTGATTCTCATCATTTTCCTACTCAGAAATTTGGTGTTCTCTGCACTCTGGCTACCTAGGCTCTTAGAATATCTTATGATATCCATTTGGAGTCGGAGAAATCCCATTTTCTGGATGTATTTGAGATTAATGCATATAGAATATCTCAACGTCTAAAGGCCTTTCAAAAAGCTGTTAAAGTATCAAGAGACAAATATTCTCAGTTAGATCCTATCTCCAAGGTGAATCTCCCATTTATCCAAGGGACCTTTGATAGAATTGCCCATGTCCTTATGAGAAATAATTTTGCCTCTTCTTTTAGACCTATCTGTACTATTAAGAATTCTCTTGGATATGTTAAGGACCCAATAGACCCAAATGACATGAAAGACATTTATTTAGTACCTTGCTCCTTTGGTACTCCCTATATTGGGGAAAATGGTCGATCCATTAGACATAGAATCCATGAGCATGTTGCAAACATTATTCATAGTTGATCCCGCACTTATTCTCTTATGGAGCATGCTGGGAAATCATGTCACCATGTTTGCATTGAAGATTCCAAAGTCATTTCCAGGGTGGATCACTTTCATCATAGAAAGCTGAGGGAGGCTATTGAAATTGAGAGACATCCTAAAAATATCAACAAAGATGACGGGTGGAAATTAAGTAAGAGCTAGATTTCAGCCCTCTCTAGGTGATTCGCCCCCCTGGGTGTTGTTTTCTTTTAGCCTCATCCCTTTGTTTCATTTTTCCTCTTCTATTTGTACCATTTTCTATAGCTTTTGTTTTTATGCCATTTCCTCTTGTTTAGATTCTCTCTCTCTCTCTCTCTCTCTCTCTCTCTCTCTCTATATATATATATATATATATATTTATAATTTAATCAATTTACTAATTTATTATAATATTTGTTGACCATTCTAAATAATATTTTAAAATAATTAAACTTTTAAATTCTCTAACTAATTAACTAAATAACGGCTAGTTTTATCAGCTATCACTAGGAAATGATGCATCCTTCTATTTATTCAATGAGATTGATCTTCTTCTTCACCTTGTCCTGAGGATGAACCACATTAGTTGGTTCAAAACCTCAACCAAATCCTAATTATGTGATTAATCAGAAAGACATTTTTTCTACATTATAGATCACAAAAGTCTTAGATCTAATATATATATATATATATATATATATATATATATATATATATATATATTGAAAATAGAAGTGTCATTTATATATATTATTTTTATTTCAATATTATAAATTTCTTTTAAATATAACTCTATTATATTCTTCCAGTATGATTATAATTTATATTGCCCTCAATTAAAATATAACTCCTAATTTATAATATAATAGTCTAATATTATATTATAATATAAATAATATTGCAAAATAAACATGTATCTATGTAATTAAAAATACTACTTATTTATATATAATTAACTTAGAATTAATCCTTATAAAATTTTATATATTTGTATTCTAATATTATATTCTTTTCCCTAATATAACACTCTCTATATATAACTCATTTATATTATAGAATATAGTATTATAATATTATCATATTATATTTAGGTTATAAATCATATTCTAAAACATACTTCTTCTACCGTTTGTTATTTTTTTCTCTAAAAATTTAAAAGAAAATTATGTTATCTAATATGGATATTGAAATGTTTTATTTATGAGTGCAAATGATATATATATATATATATATATATATATATATATATATATATATATATATATAACTATTATATATAAATTAAACATGTAATAAATTACTTATCTCCGAAGTTCAATTATATAATACAACGTGCTACATATTAAATACTAAAGAGCATATATATATATATATATGATAATTTTTTTCCAAATATATGTCTTATATATTATTTATTAATTGTTATATCTATATATATCTATATATAAAAGAGAATAAAAATATAACTCTTAGTTTAATATAATATCCTATTGTTATATTATATTATAAATCATATTCCAAAATAAACATTTATCTATGTAATTGAAAAACACTACTTATTTAAAAATAATTAAACTAGCAATTGCACCAAATGTCGTAAGGCATAAATTCTAGAAGAATCATGACATATAAAAATCCATTATGCAAATGCACCCTCCTATTTATTTGTCCTCTTGGATCAGATAACCTAGATCACTTCAGATTTTGGGAGCTCTAGAGGTGATATCAACCTTTTTCCTAAGAAGAAAGCTGCATTTGGTGCCCAATAAGATACATCATAGTCTACTACTAACAAGTGGAATAGGTGCGCAGGTCTAGTCGTGTGTCTTTATTGCATCTTCCTCCAACAAATACTATAAATATAGAATTTTATCAGATGAGTGGGAAATGTGAACTTCCTCTTCTAGAATAGGAGGTTCCTAGAGCTTGAGATGATTAAAATTAAGAACATTGTGGAGGCAAATTTGACAAGGAAAAATTAAATGACATGCATTCACACTCATGTGTTGCATAATAGTATAGGGACCATAGTGGATGGAATTGAGTTTATGATGTCACTTCCACTTAAAATACAATTTATCTAAATAAAATTAGACTCAATCACATATATAAAACCATAGAGACACTTTATGTATATTCCAGAGTTATTTATATCAAGGTGAGGGTGTGTGAAGAGCATTAGATACCAGGGAATGTATACGATCCAATTTATAAACAACTATAGTTATTTATAGAAATGTGGGGGTGTGTGAAGAGAATTAGATACTTGGGAATGTATATGATCCATAACAAGGTAGGGGTGTGTGAAGGGAATTATATACTTGGGAATGTATATGATCCGGGATGAATTGTGTATGGGGCCAACCACTATGTCGTGTGTATGGCGCCAACCAATAATAACCATAACAACCTTTTTTTGTAGGACATGAAAATAAGAATCACGCTATTTACTTTTTTAGTGAATGCAAAGGAACTGTAACATGATGTAGTTTATTACTTGGGTCTTAACATTTTGTTTTAATCCTAGAGTGATTTATATCAAACCTAGGGGGTGTGAAGATGATCAAATACTTGGGAATGGATGCAATCCAATTTTCTAAATAAAGAAGGATGCCTTGTGATGTTTCTTGTGTTGGTGATGGGGGATAGATGGAGGAAGAGAGATAGGTTTCTTATAACGACCAACCACTAGTAACCATAAAAACATGATTATAGTTGTGCCTTGGGACATGGAAATTTCTTGTGTTGGTGATGTGGGATAGATGGAGGAAGAGAGATGGGTAGCTTGTAACAACCAACCACTAGTAACCATAAAAACATGATTATAGTTGTGCTTTGAGACATGGAAATAATAATCCCACTATCTATTTTTTGTGTAGAAACGCATAGGGATTGTACTGGACTGCAATTTATTACTTTGGTCTAGGCATTTATTCATTTGGAAATGAAAGGTAGTAGAAAAATGAAGTTGAAAACCCAATTACTATTGAAGTATATTCAAAAAGGTGTTGACTAAAATTCTTTGTATGACTATGTTATCTATTAAAATTTAGATAATAAGTAAAAAAATATTACATTAGTAACCTCAATTTTTGAAGAAAATGAACATTAGATATTAGGTGTTGGATAACGTTATCTAATAATAAATATTCTTCCTTTTCTAGGTTTTTTTCTTAGATTCCATGATATGAAGCATATTTTCATGAGAAAAGCTTCCAAGTCCTTGAGGGTTAAAAATATATTACTGATAGACAACAGAGCGAGCCTGAACTCTATATTATAAACTAATGTAGTGAAAATCCATCCAAATGTTGGAGAGGGTCCAAGTAGAGAGAGTTTCCTCATGGAAATTAGACCCTTAATTAACTGTTGTGGGATTGAATCATATGGCAATAGCCAGGGGAAAGAGGGATTGACAAAAAATATTACCTTCATCTTCCAATTTATCAGTTCATGGTATGATTATCATCTACTACAATAGCCTTAAAATGGAATGAACATCGTGGGGTCATTATTATTTTAGACTCTAGAGCTTTGTAATTGCGGTTAGCCTTATGTAGTTCATTTTTAAGAAAAAAATTAATGCATGCTACTTTCTTGTTATTCTTTCCATTTCAATTTTCTTGCAATGTCCATTTTAAAGTCTCATTCAATGATTTTTTTCTCCTATTTTTTTACTTCTGGATTCATCCTATATTGAGATGCAACATGTTACAAAAAATGACTTGTATTTTCGACATTGTACTGATTTTTTGTTCATGTATTGATTTTCACATCGACTTGCCATTTTGTGTATGACTAGGCCATTAGAGTTTACAATTCCTAATGATCAATATGTGGAGTGAACGAAAATCTATTTTTCAGTTGGAATGAGATTCAAGAGGGAGTTAATCAGTAGTTGTATTATGATGGAAGAGATAAGAGATACACATACAAATGTTTTATATTGAAAATTGAACAATTTGTGTTTATAATTAATCCATATCTTCAACTATCGATAATGGAACCTTATCAAAAAATAAGACACAAGTTCTCATATTAGTGAAGATCAGAGCACAATTTATAGAAATCATTTATTTCTTATAAGAGATGTTGAGGCTATGAATTGTTCAATTTGTATGGAGGAGTGGAAAACTACATGATATCATCATATATAGTATGTGCAATAATGCCACTAAGAAATTCCATTGTACTTTTTGTTGTGTCAAAACTATTACAAAACTTGAACAATGTTTTTTTTAACATTTTAAGAGTTATAAACTAGTTTATATCATTAAAATAATGTATAAAACAGAAAGTTTTATAGTGAGTAAAATTAATACTTCTAATGCTTTTGGAAAATAAAATTACTATAACTTTGGTATAAGTTGGTTATGTGTAGATGCCACAACTTGTCATAAAAATGTCAAGAGACATACACGAGGTAGAATTTTCAACTTATAAGAGATTTAAATCATGATTTCTCTATAATTTGGTACATATCTCAAAAGAAATGAAAACAAATATTTTCCACCTCTACCACGTCTACTTTATCAAACATTAGAATTCACAAACACCATAATACCTAATAGAGAGAAATAAAAAATCATGCCTTTTTTTAAATTGAAAATTTCTTTCCATTATAAGAAAAACATTATGTTACAGGTGTTTTTTGCATTGAAAGGAAAACTCACTTCAAAGCGAGGCTCAAATTTTCTGGTCACATCTTGTTGTGGTGAATTTATGATAGATTTCATCAGAAAATCTCTAGTATCACATTAGTTGCAGCAAATAATCATGTGAGACTAAACCTTTTCATAAAAGTCTTCAAGGAATGATTTTTTTGTTGATATTGTTTTACATGACTAATTTTCGTGATTCTCTCTTTCCTCCATTTCTTCTTGAGGAGAGTGGATGGAGCAACTTTGGTTACTACTAGTAGTCTTATGCTAGCCTTTTGTTTATGTCTTGCTATCATAAATTCAAATACATTTTTCCTTACACAATTTTTTTTTGTAAATGTATTTAAAATTTTTGCAAGTGGTTCCCATCATTTTTTGAATCCCATGGCAACTATGTCTGGTGGAAAAATTTGATAGACATTTGTGAAAGCCTTTTATGGAAAGCTTCATCTACTTTTGCAGGTTTTATTTCTTTAGCACCCTACTTACCATGTTTATGTATTTATCTTAAATATAAATAGAATTGTACCATTTTATATAGGCAACTCATGGAAAGGAAGTAGAGAATTCAATTTTTTATTGTCTAATAATGATTTCTATAATCCTGCTTGTGCATTTCTTCTATTTTGATTCATTATAATATCTCCCTATAGAAACCCTTTTTCCAGAGGATCTGAGATCTTTGAATAGTCATTATGATGCCAAAATTTATGTATTTGGAAAAGAGGTGCAAAAAAGTTGGAAGATGCAAAATTATTTTTTACGAGGGATGGCACTCTAGGTTTTGAGATTCTAAAGAAAATAGCCTCATGGTATCGAGGGAAAGCTAACTATAACATATTATGGCATTATTGAGAAGAGAAATCTTAGTAGACAATTCCTTTTTCAAGATTGGAATATTGTCGATTATTTGGTTTCACAGAGATGCCTAAAATTTGAATATTGTGTTTCTTGGGATAGAGTAAAGTATGTAATTATATCCTCTTCCTTTTTACCTTCCCTTCCCTCTCTATTACTATATACTTTTCATTTCCATCATTCATTCCAACAAATATTCACACAATTTTATTGTTTACAAAAAGATTAAATTTCACTAAACTATATTTTCAAATCATTGAATCATTTGAGGATTCATGTTTGAGGATTTATTTTCAAATCATGTGAAGCAACTTAATTTCATCTTCCTCAAGGATGAAAATACAAGAGAAGGTGCACCATTTTGGTTTTTTCCCAAGAGTTTCTGAAATCCCCTCCACTTTTCTTCCCATGATGCTAAACAAATTTCCCTAATTCTTGTAACCTCGATTTTAAAACCTAATACATATGGCATTACCCATTCCTGATTGAACTTAAAATACAAATTCAAGGAGGCACATGTGGTTGATAAAGTGCACATTCTAGTTTTTTGAGCCAAAAGAAGGGTGAATATTTTCACAAATGAGAAAGCTACAGATGTGAACCCTTCTTCTACATTGTATGATGATGATGATGATGATGATGATGATGATGAAATGATTGAAAAATTGATCACCACGCTGTAACGTGGTGTTCAAAACCTGATTTTACACTTTCACATGAACCATATTAATTTTGAAAATGTATTCTCTAAATTTCCTCATTAGCGATCCCTATTATCCTCTACTTATTAAACAATTTTTTCTCCATCAAATAAAATATTTCAATTCAAATTTATCCATTGGAAGAAAAATCAATCTAAAGTTTTGTTTGTTGCTTCATTGCAATGCAGGATGATGATAAAAATTATCACATGGACCTTATTGCTAAACTTGCAAATATGTGAGCAAGGAACTATAAAATACTTGAGGTGGATAAGCTCAAGGCCAAGTTCATAGCTGGCATAATAATTCTTGGTATTGCAACTACCACTTCCATGGCCATTCATCTAATGTGTCAATAACTTTATGAGGTTATATTAGGCCACAAGGTTAAAAAGCATCATAACATTTTTGCAAACTAAACACTCCCTGTATTTTCTATGGCCAAAATTTCTCCCACAGTTAACTAATCATGGGAATCTGACCTGATCTAAATGGGACCAAAGGGTCATACATGGAAATCTAACTATGAACTTCATGTTGGTATGGTTCCAAGATAAAGGCTTGGATTCTTGAAGTGTGTCATTCCACAACACATTTATTTACAACACCTTTTTTCCCAACCATAGGGAAATATTGGTTACGAAGGTGATAGACCTCGTAAAATACATCCCAAACATAGAGATGGATACATATACTCATCATTATTTAGACGTTGATGTCTATTGTAAATATGAAGATGGTGTACCCACAATATCCATATATTTTTCTTAAGTTCTCAATTAACCCACAATATTGTAGGATTCTTTGTTCTATATTTTTGCATGAAAAATATTTATATTATTTTAAATTACTACTGAGAATTTTAAATTAGTGATATTATAGTATTTGATTCAGCATTGATTGTGTATCACACATAATTGTTTTATCATTGACTTTGATTATAAATATTTATTTATTTTCTAATGTAAACTATTAGGCATATGTTTTTTTTTTGTTATATTATTATTATTATTGTTGTTTTCGTTGTTGTTGTTGTTGTTATATTGGTGAAAATGTACTGTAGAATTGATCTGAAAATAGAAAAAAAAAAAAAATTAAGTCATTAAACTTATTTTGCACTCAACATCCACATATTTTAGTGACTATGGAATTCTACATTCTTTACTTATGGCTACTTATGGCTTTCTGTTTTAAAACGAGTGTTCTATATTAGCAACTTTACATTTATTTAATTTAATTAATTTTGTTTTGTTAAAAGATTAATTTAATAAATTTGTTTGTTAATATTATGATTTTTTTGGTTTTACAAACAAGAGATAAAAATACAAAGAACAATATCTTGTATTTTTGGCATAAAAATACAAGTAAACATATATTTTAATCTTGAGTTCAAATGATGAATTTTATCTCAGAATACCCCTTTCATTATGTATTTCGAAGGATGTCATCAACCTTCAGGATTTCACATGAATCCTATTAAGTTTGAAAATATATTTTCTAACATTCCTCAACAATTATCCCTATTATCCTCTACTTATTACACAACTTCTCCTCCCTTAAATATAATATTTCAATTCAACACTACATATTGGAAGAAAAATACTATAAAATTTTGGTTGTTTCTTTTTTGAAATGCAAAATGATGATAGAAATTATCATATGGATATTACTTTCTAATATGCAAGAAAGGAACTATAACATACATGAGGTGGATAAGCTTAAGGATAAGTTCATGATTGGCATAAAAATTCTTGCTATTGCAACTACCACTACCACGACCACTGGTCTAGTGTGTCTGGAACTTTACAAGGCTACATTAGGCCATAAGGTTGAAAAGTGTCACGTAATTTTTTCAAACTTCGTGCTCCATCTATTTTCTATGGTTGAAATTTCCCGAGAGATAACTAAACATGGGAAACTGACCTAGTGTCAATGGGGCCAAAGTGTCATACATGGATATCCAACTGTGAAAGCACTCTTGGATTCCTTCCCAGATAAAATCTTGGATGCCTAAAGTGTGTCATTCCACAACACATTGATTTACACCACCTTTTTTCCCAACCATAGAGGAATAATGTATAAGAGGGTGATAGAATTGGTAAGATACTTCCCAAACATAGAGATAACTACATATACTCATCATTATAGCTACATATACTCATCATTATTTACACATTGATGTCTGTTTTGAAGATGAAGATGGTGTACCAACAATATCCATATATTTTCCCTAAGTCCTCAATTAACCCACAATATTGTAGGATTATTTTTCTCTATTTTTGCATAAGTAATATTTCTATTATTTAAATTACTACTAAGAATTTTAAATTAGTGATATCCTTGTGTAATGGTTACAAAAGGGTTAAAGTATTTTATTCGTCATTGATTGTGTATCATAAGAAATTGTTTTATCATTAACTTTGATTATAAATATTTATTTATTTGTTAATGTAAAATATTGTTGGTTTGGTTCCAAAATAAAGGCTTGGATGCCTAAAGTGTGTCATTCCGCAAAACATCGGTTTACAATATCTTTTTTCCCAACCATAGAGAAATATTGCATAAGAAGGTGATTGTTAATGCAAAATATTGTTGGACTGGTTCCAAGATAAAGGCTTGGATGCCTAAAGTGTGTCATTCAACAATGCATTTATTTAGAACATATTTTTTCCCAAACATAGAGAAAGATTGCATGAGAAGGTGATAGACCTGGTAAAATATATTCCAAACAAAGAGATAGTTACATATACTCATCATTATTTAAACAAAGGTGTCTGTTGTGAAGATATATTTTTTCCAAACCATCAAGAAAGATTTCATAAGAAGGTGAAAGACCTGGTAAAAGACATGCTAAACATAGAGATAGCTACATATACTCATCATTATTTAAACATGGGTATAATTTGTGAAGATAATTTTTTTCCCAAACATAAAGAAAGATTGCATAAGAAGGTGATAGACCTGGTAAAATACATCTCAAACATAGAGATAGCTACATATACTAATAATTATATAAACATGGATGTCTATTGTGAAAATGAAGACGGTGTACCCACAATATCCATATATTTTTCCTAACTCCTCAATTAACCCACAATATTGTAGGATTCTTTGTTATCTATTTTTACATGAAAAATATTGCTATTTTTTTATGTTACTACTTAGATCCTTGTTGTGTAATGGTTACTTGTCAGTTCTAGTCAAAGCCAAGGATTATAATATTTCATTCGTCATTGATTGTGCATTATAAGCAATTTTTTTATCATTTACTTTGATTATAAATATTATTTATTTGATAATGTAAAATATTAACCATATGATTTTTTTTTGTGTTATATTATTATTATTATTATTATTATTATATTGGTGAAAAGAATATAGGTTATAGTGTAGAAGTAATTTGAAAATATAAAAAAATCAAAATTTAAATTCATTAAACTTATTGTGCCCTCAATATCCATATATTTGATTGATATGACATATCGGATTCTTTAGTTATGACTCTCTTTTCAAACGAGTATTTTAGTTTAACAACTAAACATTTATTTAATTTAATTTAATTTTTCTTGTTAAAATAATAATTTAATATTTTCTTTTTTAATATTATGATTTTCTTGGTTTTGATATAAATTTGGAAATAAAATTAATGAAAACCAGGGTAGTTTCATACAATATTTACTTATATCTTTTATCTTACTACCTTACAAAATTTCCTTTTCAACATTTGGTGCAATTCCTAGTTACTGATTTATTAGGCTTCCACGGATCAAATTGATGGTGTGAATTTTTTTTCGTAAAAGAAAATTACTCTAGAAAATGTTCTCACCCAAGCTAGTTGATCATTATTCTTCATGGTTAATATAGGTCTATAGTTTTTAATATCACATACTCAAAATTACATAATTTACATAACAATTTTTTAGTTAATTAATTTAACTAAAATAACAAAAAAAGTCAAAATTAATTTATAATACACCTCAATTTTTTATATGTAATTAATAATAAAAAATATTCTAAAATATTAAATGAAAATTACATTTCTACTATCCACTTAATATTATTAACAATTAAATTAAAATATTTTAAAACTTTATGAAATCATATAATACTAACATACAATCCATTAGTATTTTTCTCAAAATTGTTTTCCACAAAATCAAAATGGTTATGTTTTCCCAAGATAGAATAAGAGAAACAAAAACACTTAAAAAAAAAGAGATAAAAATACAAAGAATTACCCTTGTTATTTTCCACAAATATTTTTTTATAATTTTGTTGGTCTCCACAAATTTACAAATGAGAATATCATATAGTACTCACATACAATCAATTCTTCTTTTTTTAAGAGCAATATTGCTATTATTTAAATTACTACTAGGCATTATTTAAATCTACTGAGCATTTTAAATTAGTGATATTGTAACCACCGTTTTAGTGGAAACGAATGGTTAGACTTTTTAATTAATTAAGACTGATGTTTTATTTCAATTAGAATGTTGAACAAAAATTGAATTTTTATATTTAATAAAGATTTACTGTGAAATTAGTTTCATGAGTAAAATTGATGGTAAAAAAGTAAATCAAGATCTGGTGTTAGTTGGAAAAACAGTTTCCACAGTTACCCATAGAAACTCTGGAATAAAAAGAAAATTCAGAGGAGAGTTTGGGGTTCTATCTGTGGAAGGAGGGAAGGAACTCTGTGAATCTGGAAAAGAAAATTTCAGAACAGATGGTTCTCTGGGTTGGAGATTAGGACCGGATTGTCCCGAGATCTCCCCAGAATTGCTCTTTTTCCCTGGAGTGAGAGAACAGGACCGGATTGTCCCAAGTTCTCATCCAATACACTACAACTAATAGAAACCCAGACTTGATGCATGAGGGAGAGCAGTGGGACGGATAGCCCAGCTCGTGGAAGGGAGGAAAACGGTTACCATCAGTTGGCTTAAACTTTAGATGAGTACACAAAAAAAGAAGTAGTTCGTTTTCTAATTTTATCTCTGTGAGTAATGCAAATTAGTAATTTGATTTATTACTATGAAATGAGGAGTTTTGTTTTATTATAGTAGATTGTTGAACAAGTAGATATTCTATCTGTAGGAACTGTGCTACTGAAGCAGAAAAGCAAAAGAAACATTACTGTTGGAACCCTACAGAAGTTAGGAAGAGTGGCACCCTATTCCCGTAATCTTTCTTTTAGTTTCTATACTATTGCAAAGAGAAGATTCACTTGCTATGAACAACTATATAGTAAACAGTGTAATGAAATTTGTTACTGAACCAAGGGATAAGAGAATCTTCCTCACTAAATATAAAAATTCTGTAAATAAAATAGTACAAGATAACTCTAGCTAGTAAAGTCAGAAGAACCGTTAACCCTTAAAGCCAGAAGCCTGGACTCCAGGGTTGGTCGTTCTCCATCTATGATAATACACGGACATGATGGTGGTCCGGTCGCCCTACAGTACTTAAGAAAATATTAACAGAAGGAGAAAAATCAAGATCGGGAGAGTTACAGGAAGTCCTAGTAACACCAGTGAATTTAAGAACCAAACAAGTGGAAAACAAAGCCCTCATCAGCCGAACATACTGTTTATAAAGATGATACAGTTAACAATTGGGAAAAACCCTCAGTGGCACATATATAACTAATATCATTGCAAAGACTGTAGATACTATTAGAAAATGGTAAATACGGTAACTGCCTTATGGCGCCATATTAAATTATACAGAAAAACAAATTCGGACGAAAAACTATTCTCTATATTCTCCATAAATATATTCACGAGTCCAGAATGTAAATAAGGTAAACACTGGAAGCAAAAACCCTGTCCAGTGGATACCCATAGGAACAAACCTACATTACATAATCAACGAGCTCCACTCAGGAGTAATTCAAAAAAAAAAAAAAATATACAACAGTCGGCTCGAAGCCGTAAAAACTCCCTGGCCATAATTTACTCAGATTTAATAACATGAAACTGTTTCACAACAAGTCACGAATTGTAAACCCTGAGCTATGCTATAACAGAAATAGAGTCTGATTATCCCAGTCAAGAGAAGGCTAGGGTTCACATTTCCTTGGCAGCGGAGTACCTGTGGAAATACGTAGGGGTTCAGACTATTACTCCACGAACGAACTGTGAGAAGCAAGAAATCGTGAACTTGGAGCCAAGAAGCTATGAAATTACCTACCATAGATGGGAACCCGTCAGTATGAAGGAGGGAACACAAATCGGAATAGGTAACAATGGTTCTGTAGCAAGAATTAAAACCCAGAAACAAAAAAATCAACGCTCAGGTGTAAGAGGAATCCCTGTCATTTTCAGATATGAAGAACCCGTAGCCCAAATCCTCCACTACCAATCCCAAACCAGTCGCAGCGAGGTAAGAACTTAAGTAAATGCTGAAGGTTTAGATTCTTTACAATAGAAGAAGGGCATAAACAGCGAAATTCTAAACCAGCTCCTCTCTACCATGAACGCAAGAAAAACATAGGTTTTGTGCGGCATAATTTCAGGAAAAAGACAAGAATCGAAAAACGATAGAGCACCTGGGTCAAAGGCAAACCCTCGGGCAGCCATTTTCCACCAACACCACTGTAATACTGGTACGCGTGCTACAAAACCCTGAAAGAGGCCGCACCGCCTCCAAAACCCTCGGCGCAATGCAAACAATGAATCTAGAATGGTTAGAATGCCAAGGTCATTGCTAACCCTAGGTACGAGCACCGTGGGATTAGCCCCAAATCGACGGATGATAAGCTGCCAGGTGTAGGGCAGCCAGACCCAAATCTGAATACTCATAAATATAAATCCAAATTCTGATAATTGCGAAATTTCATATTTAAATGTGACAGCGGATACCCATAAGTATCGAGTACAGCATAATAAGGTGAGTTATAAGTAGGATAAGCCATCATTATTCCCAAAACCATAAGTTGTGCAAAAACGTAATATGTGACATCCAAAGTACAAACTTTAATCCATTGCATAGTACCGAGATGTGAGAACCATAGCAACGATGCCGCTGGTTTAATAAAATATAATATAAAGTAATAAACCAATGAGTTATGTTGCCGATGTTTATTACCGAGAGTATAATTCCGCCATGTTAAATTTTTTTTATTTTGGTAATTTTTGCGGATAGGTTAACTGTTACAAGTGGTATCAGAGCAGCGTTACAATGCTGGGGCCCTATTGGGTCAACTAACGTTAAATTTGTATGTTACTCATGCACAGTCAGATAATTAGTTGGAAGGACAAATGAGATGGACACCTTCACAATCACAATTGCTACAGCGGAATGTCGGAGAGATGCAGCCTCCACCAGAGGGGAACCCCAAAATGTGGGTTCAGCTGGGGATAGAGCAGCATCAGCGGTCTAATA
Source organism: Pinus albicaulis (assembly GCA_034641835.2). Taxonomy (NCBI): domain Eukaryota; kingdom Viridiplantae; phylum Streptophyta; class Pinopsida; order Pinales; family Pinaceae; genus Pinus; species Pinus albicaulis. Next base: position 961,103,625 of record CM076577.1, read on the forward strand.
TATTGATGGAAGAACAACAACATCAGACTCGCATTTTATTACACACAGTACAACAGTTGCAGGAAGAGATGGAGAGGGTACAGAAGGAAAATTCTAGGATGATGCAGGATCAAGAGAGGATCTTAAAAAGCCTCTCCGATAAACAGAATCAAAGGAATGAGAATCCCAGTGCTGGCAGAGGATTCCAAGAAAGGGACGATCAGGAAACAGATGAACAAGATATAAGCCAAAGAGAAAGAAGTATGTCACAGCAAAGTAATCCCCACAGAAATTTTAATGAGGCTGAATCTGAAAATGAAAACGAACGTTAAGAAAGTAAAAGGCAGAAGGTAGAATTACACGGAGAATTCAGAAAGATAAAGCCACCTACGTTCGGTGGAGAAAAAGAGGAAGTGGCGGAGGCTTGGTTGATTAACATGAACAAGTACTTTTAGGTGTATGATTATGACAGTGGTCTTAAAGCACGGCTAGCCATTTACCAGCTAAAAGACAAAGCCACCTTATGGTGGGAAGAAGTGAAGAACGTGCGGGGATTAGAGGATCAAGATGTGACATGGGAAAAGTTTCAACAGTACTTCAAGGATAAGTACTTGACTGAGTGTTTTTATGATGAAAAGGCCCGAGAATTCCATGATTTAAGGCTAGGAAAACTGACCATGGATGAGTTCATCACCAAGTTTACCTCATTACTGCGCTATGTACCGTACTTAAGAGAAGATAAAGCCAAATTTCAAAGATTTCTGAGCAGTTTACCTGTCCATATGAAAGAGCGTATCGAGTTTGAAAATCCTAAGACAATGGATGACGCTATTAGAAAGGCAAGGCTATGTTATCAGCAAGCGAAAAACAAGATAGACCCAGGAAAAGGATGGCAAACAAGGAAAGATAACAGAAACAATGCTGGTTCCAAAAGAGGCAAAACCAGTAATTTCTGAAATACCGCCAGAAACTCAATCAATAAGCAATTAGGTAGGAACCATCAGCAGATTAGATGGCCTGGGGAAGACAAAACGGTGGAAGCTTCAAGTAAACCTGAGCAACCACAAAATCAGAGGCCACCTCTGCAGTGTTGGGGCTGCGGGGCAGCACACTACTATCGAGATTGCCCACAGCGGGGTAAAACTGAAGCAGTAAATAATTTGCAAGAAGCCTCTACCGTGGGAGATGTTGCTCGGAGTATACCCAGAATTAATGCAGCATTGGAGGACCGGCAAGCTGATTTTCAGCCTACCATGATAGAACTGGAAGGTAAATTGCTATCTCAAATTGTTTCTGTTTTGATAGACCCAGGAGAAAGTCTAAGTTATATAAGTCCTAAATTAGTGGAAGTCTGTAAACTTCCAAGTCAAAAGTTTAAAAAGACCTGGTTGGTCCAGTTAGCTACAGGAGCTAAAAGAAGAGTTAGTGCCAAAATACCGAAATGTGCACTGCAAATTGGCGGACAGCAGTTAGTAGTGGATTTAAATATTCTGCCTTTGGGATCCTATGATATATTGTTGGGTATGGATTGGTTGGAGAAGCATTGGAATCTTATAGATTGTAAGGAAAATATAGTTTATTACAGAGATCATAATGGTATTCGCCAAGAGATTCAAGGCATAAAGAAGCCGGTAAATCTGCGCCCAATTACAACTTCCCAGATGGGAAAATGTATAAGAAAGGGGTGCCAACTGTATGCTATACAAGTTGGACTATCTGAGTCTAAGAATAAAGCTTCTTCGTTAGAAAATATACCTGTAGTACAGGAATTTAAGGATGTATTTCCTAAAGAAATACCAGGTTTACCACCAAAAAGAGAGGTTGATTTTACAATAGAGCTGTTGCCAGGAGCCTCGCCAGTTTCACGGACTCCTTACCGAATGAGTGTACCAGAATTGACTGAACTAAAGATGCAGCTTCAGTAATTACTGGATAAGGGGTATATACGACCTAGTGTGTCCCCTTGGGGAGAACTTGTACTGTTTGTTAAAAAGAAGGATGGAACCATGCACATGTGCATGGATTACCGACAGTTAAATAAGCTAACTGTTAAGAACAGGTATCCCCTACCTCGTATTGATGACCTGTTTGATCAGGTAAGAAGGGCCACAGTGTTCTAAAAGATTGATTTGCGATCCGGTTATCACCAGATCATAATTAAAGATGAGGATATACACAAAACTGCCTTCCGTACAAGGTATGGCCACTACGAATTCGTGGTAATACCTTTTGGGTTAACTAATGCACCAGCCACTTTTATGAGACTGATGCATAGTGTTTTCCACCCTTATTTGGACAACTTTGTGTTAATTTTCATTGATGACATACTGATTTATTATAAGAATGCGGAAGAACACAAGGAACACTTGCGAATGGTGCTGGAGATGCTTAGGAAGCACCAACTGTATGCGAAATTCAGTAAATGTGATTTCTTAAAAAAAAAAAATACAGTATCTTGGACATGTAATATCTGAAAAAGGTATAGTGGTAGACTCAGAGAAAATCAAGACTATTATGGAATGGAAGGTGCCACAGAATGTGGTAGATATACGATCTTTTATGGGTCTCGCTGGCTATTACCGGCGATTTATAAAAGGATTCTCAAAAATAGCTTTCCCTATTACCTTCTTGCAAAGGAAAGGGAAAATCTTTAAATGGACAAAAGAATGGCAGGATAGTTTTGAAAGATTGAAGCAGTTATTGACAACAGCACCTGTGTTAAGTGTAGCAGATCCGAATAAGGAATTCGAGGTTTGTACGGATGCATGCAAGGAAGGTGTTGGGGCTGTTTTATCACAAGAAGGGAAGGTAATTGCATATGAATCCCACAATTTAAAAGAGCATGAGCAGCGATATTCAGCTTATGATTTAGAGCTGACTGCAATTGTGCACGCTCTCCGAGTGTGGATACATTACTTACTTGGGAAGAAATTTGTATTAAGGAGTGATCATAGTAGCCTAACCAACTATTTTAAACAAGATGACTTAAACTCTCGACAAGCCTGATGGAATGCTTTTTTGAGCGAGTTTGATATAGATCTACAGCATGTAAAAGGAAAGGAGAAGAAGGTTGCGGATGCATTAAGCAGGAAACTGCATAATATTTATGGGTTATATGTTAACCAAATTGAAACCAGATTCCTAGAACAAATCAGAGAAGAAGCAGATAAGGATCCTGAGTATAAATATTTGTGGCAGTAAACACAAGAATCTAGAAGACAAGGTGGACAAGGAGAATATGAAATTAACTAGGATGGGTTGCTGATTTTCAAGAAGAGGATAGTCATTCCAAACAGAGTGGAACTAAAAACCATGATATTGGATGAGTATCATAGAAGCAATTACGCGGGACACCCGGATATCAAAAGATGCTGACAGCTATAAGAAAAGACTACTGTTGGCCAGGCATGAGGAAGGATATGGCAAGCTATCTAAACAAGTGTTTAGAGTGCCAGCAGGTGAAAGTAGAGCATCGGCATCCAGCTGGATTGATGCAGCCTATACCCATTCCCGAATGGAAATGGGAAGTGATCTCATTGGACTTTATCACTGGATTACCAAAATCAAAGCGAGGAAATGATTCCATAATGGTAGTTGTGGATCGAATAAGTAAGTCAGCACATTTCATACCTGTCCAATCCACCTATAAGACAGTACAGATAGCAGACTTATTTATGCGTGAGATCTTCAGACTGCATGGCATTCCTAAGACCGTTATCTCGGACAAAGATGTAAAATTCACATCAGCCTTTTGGAAGACACTGTTTATAGGGTTAGGAACTCAAGTACATTTTAGTACTACATAACACCCACAAACAGACGGTCAGACCGAGCGAGTAAATCAAGTACTGGAAGACATGCTGAGAATGTATGTCATGCAGCAACCAGTTAAATGGGAAGAGTATCTACACTTGATAGAGTTCGCCTACAACAATGGTTACCAAGAATCATTAAATATGAGTCCGTTCGAAGCGCTTTATGGGCGGCAGTGCAGGACTCCCATCAACTGGAGCAGCCCATAAAATAAACTCATGCTAGGACCAGACATGCTAGCAGAAATGGAAGCAGAGGTGAGGAAAATTCGACAGAATTTGAAGGCAGCACACGACAGGCAGAAAGTGTATGCGGATAAAAAGAGGTCATATCGTGAATATGCAGTTGCAGATCATGTATATGTCAGGATTAAACCAAAGAAAAGCACATTAAGATGGGTGTCTTGTGCAAAATTAGCACCCTGATTCTGTGGCCCTTTCCAAATACTGGAGAGAGTAGGACCGGTAGCATATCGTTTAGCTCTTCCTAGTCACATTCGGGTGCATAATGTCTTTCATGTATCGTTATTAAAACGATATGTTCATGATCCAAGACACATAATTCATTGGCAGAACATACAGGTAGTGAATGAGCATGATTACTAAATGATAATGCGATATTAAAGACTTATTTAATTAACATAAGTTTACTTTGTGCAGGTAGAACCAGATGGGGAATTTCTGGTCGAACCACACAGTATAATCGACCGGAGGGAAATCATGCTCCGGAAACGAGCCATCGCCCAGGTTAAAGTGCAATGGAAGCACTTTGGACTCGAGGAAGCTACCTGGGAAGACGAAAGTTTTGTTCGTGAAGCTTATCCTGAGCTTTTTACTGAACTGGAATAATAACACCGAGGACGATGTTCTATTCCAGAGGGGGAAAAGTGTAACCACCGTTTTAGTGGAAACGAATGGTTAGACTTTTTAATTAATTAAGACTGATGTTTTATTTCAATTAGAATATTGAACAAAAATTGAATTTGTATATTTAATAAAGATTTACTGTGAAATTAGTTTCATGAGTAAAATTGATGGTAAAAAAGTAAATCAAGATCTGGCGTTAGTTGGAAAAACAGTTTCCACAGTTACCCATAGAAAATCTGGAATAAATAGAAAATTCAGAGGAGAGTTTGGGGTTCTATCTGTGGAAGAAGGGAAGGAACTCTGTGAATCTGGAAAAGAAAATTTCAAAACAGATGGTTCTCTGGGTTGGAGATTAGGACCGGATTGTCCCGAGATCTCCCCAGAATTGCTCTTTTTCCCTGAAGTGGGAGAACAGGACCGGATTGTCCCAAGTTCTCATCCAGTACACTGCAACTAAAAAAAACCCAGACTTGATGCATGGGGGAGAGCAGTGGGACGAATAGCCCAGCTCGTGGAAGGGAGGAACACGGTTACCATCACTTGGCTTAAACTTCAGATGAGTACACAAAAAAAGAAGTAGTTCGTTTTCTGATTTTATCTCTGTGAGTAATGAAAATTAGTAATTTGATTTATTACTATGAAATGAGGAGTTTTGTTTTATTATAGTAGGTTGTTGAACAAGTAGATATTCTATCTGTAGGAACTGTGCTACTGAAGTAGAAAAACAAAAGAAACGTTACTGTTGGAACCCTACAGAAGTTAGGAAGAGTGGCACCCTATTCCCGTAATCTTTCTTTTAGTTTCTATATTATTGCAAAGAGAAGATTCACTTGCTATGAACAACTATATAGTAAACAATGTAATGAAATTTGTTACTGAACAAAGGGATAAGAGAATCTTCCTCACTAAATATAAAAATTCTGTAAATAAAACAGTACAAGATAACTCTAGCTAGTAAAGTCGGAAGAACCGTTAACCCTTAAAGCCAGAAGCCCAGACTCCAGGGTTGGTCGTTCTCCGTCTATGATAATACACGGACATGATGGCAGTCTGGTCGCCCTACAGTACTTAAGAAAAGATTAACAGAAGGAGAAAAATACAGATCAGGAGAGTTACAGGACGTCCTAGTAACACCAGTGAATTTAAGAACCAAACAAGCGGAAAACAAAGCCCTCATCAGCCAAACATACTGTTTATAAAGATGATACAGTTAACAATTGGGAAAAACCCTCAGCGGCACATATATAACTAATATCATTGCAAATACTGTAGATACTGTTAGAAAATGGTAAATACGGTAACCGCCTTATGCCGCCATATTAAATTATACAAAAAAACAAATTCGGACGAAAAACTATTCTCTATATTCTCCATAAATATATTCATGAGTCCAGAACATAAACAAGGTAAACACCAGTAGCAAAAACCCTGTCTAGTGGGTACCCATAGGAACAAACCTACATTACATAATCAACGAGCTCCACTCAGGAGTAATTCAAAAAAAATATATATATACAACAGTCGGCTCGAAGCCGTAAAACCTCCCTGGCCATAATTTACTCAGATTTAATAACATCCAACTATTTCACAACAAGTAACGAATTGTAAACCCTGAGCTATGCTATAACAGAAATAGAGTCTGATTATCCCAGTCAAGAGAAGGCTAGGGTTCACATTTCCTCGGCAGCGGAGTACCTGCGGAAATACGCAGGGGTTCAGACTATTACTCCACGAACGAACCGTGAGAAGCAAGAAACCGTGAACTTGGAGCCAAGAAGCTATGAAATTACCTACCATAGATGGGAACCCATCAGTATGAAGAAGGGAACACAAATCGGAATAGGTAACAATGGTTCTGTAGCAATAATTAAAACCCAGAAACAAAAAAATCAATGCTCAGGTGTAAGAGGAATACTTGTCATTTTCGGATATGAAGAACCCGTAGCCCAAATCCTCCACTGCCAATCCCAAACCAGTCACAGCGAGGTAAGAACTTAAGTAAATGCCGAAGGTTCAGATTCTTTACAATAGAAGAAGGGCATAAACAGCGGAATTCTAAACCAGCTCCTCTCTACCATGAACGCAAGAAAAGCATAGGTTCTGTGCGGCATAATTACAGGAAAAAGACAAGAATCGAAAAATGATAGAGCACCTGGGTCGAAGGCAAGCCCTCGGGCAGCCATTTTCCACTGACACCACTGTAATACTGGTAAGCGTGCTACAAAACCCTGAAAGAGGCCGCACTGCCTCCAGAACCCCCGGCGCAATGAAAACAATGAATCTGGAATGGTTAGAATGCCAAGGTCATTGCTAACCCTAGGTACAAGCACCATGGGATTAGCCCCAGATCGACGGATAATAAGCTGCTAGGTGTAGGGAAGCCAGACCCAAATCTGAATACTCATAAATATAAATCCAAATTCTGATAATTGCAAAATGTCAGATTTAAATGTGACAGCGGATACCCATAAGTATCAAGTACAGCATAGTAAGGTGAGTTATAAGTGGGATAAGCCATCATTATTCCCAAAACCATAAGTTGTGCAAAAACGTAATATGTGACATCCAAAGTACAAACTTTAATCCATTGCATAGTACCGAGATGTGAGAAGCATAGCAACGATGCCGGTGGTTTAATAAAATATAATATAAAGTAATAAACCAATGAGTTATGTTGCCGATGTTTATTACCGAGAGTAGAATTCCACCATGTTAATTTTTTTTTATTTTGGTAATTTTTGTGGATAGGTTAACTGTTACAGATATTTTTGTGTAATAGTTACTTGTCACTTCTAGTCAAAGGAAAAGATGATAGTGTTTCATCTATTTTTACGAGCAATTATTTCGTCTATTTTTACGAGCAATATTGTTATTATTTAAATGACTACTCAGCATTTTAAATTAGTGATATATTTTTGTAAGAGTAATTTTCAGTTTTAGTATAAGGAAGGGATTATAGTATTTGATTCGTCATTGATTGTGTATCCTAAGTAATTTTTTTTATCATTGAATTTGATTATATATATTTTTTAATAGATGTTTAAAGTGTGTCATTTTGATTTACAATAGTTTTTTTCTCGATCATGGAGAAACAGTGCATAAGAAGGTGATGGTTAATGTTCTAAGATAAAAGGCATGGATATCTAAAGTGTGTCATTGGACAACACAATGATTTACAACAAATTTTTTCCTAACCATAGAGAAAGATTGCATAAGAAGGTGATAGATGTGGTAAAATACATCCCAAGTATAGAGATAGCTACATATACTCGTCATTATTTGAAGATGGATGTCTATTGTGAAGATAGATTTTTTCCCAACCATAGAGAAATATTGCATAAGAAAGTTATAGACCTACTAAAATACACCCCAAACGTAGAGATAACTACATATAATCATCATTATTTAGACATGGATGTACATTATGAAGATGAAGATGTTGTACCCATAATATCCATATATTTTGCCTAAGTCCTCAATTAACCCACAATATTGTAGGTTTTTTTGTTCTCTATTTTTTCTTAAACAATATTGCTATTATTTTAAATTACTACTTAGATCCTTGTTGTGTAATGGTTACTTGTTAGTTGTTGTCAAAGGTAAGGATTATAATTATAGTATTTGATTTTCCATTGCTTGTGTATTATAAGAAGTTATTTTATCATTGACTTTGATTATAACTATTTATTTATTTTCTAATGTAAAATATTAGCCATATAATTTCTTTTGTGTGATATATTATTAATATTATTATATTGGTGAAAATAATATAAATTTTAGTGTAGAAATAATTTGAAAATAGAAAAATAAATAGAAAAATAAAAAAATTAAAGTCATTAAACTTATTGTGTACTCACTATCCATATATTTTAGTGATATGACATTCTACATTCTTTAATTATGGCTCTATTTTAAAATGAGTATTTTAGATTAACAATTGAATATTAATTTATTTTATTTTAATTTTGTTTTGTTAAAAGAATAATTTAATAAAATTATTTTTTAATATTAAGATTTTTTGGTTTTAGATATAATTTAATTTTTTTTAAAGAATAATTTAATAAATTTGTTTTTTAATATTATGATTTTTTTCTTTTTAGATATAAAATTGGAGATAAAATTAATGAAAACTTAGTTTCATAAAATATTTACTTTAGTTCTTTCTTCTATGCTACCACATTACAACATTTGGCTTCCACCAGTGGTGCAATTGCTAGTGAGTGATTTATTTGGCTTCCAAAGGGATCAATTTGATAGTGTGCAATATTTTTAGTAAAAAAATTTCACTATAGAAAAGATTCACACCTCAAGGGATTTGATCTTTCTTCATGGTAAAGATAGGCCTATACTTGTTAATATGACATACCCACAATTCCATAATTTATATGACATTTTTTTAATTAATCAAAATATAAAAAAAGTTCAAAATTAGTTTTGAGATACACCTCAATTTTTAATATGTAATTACTACTAAAAATAATCTAAACTATTAAATAAAAATTACATTTCTACTATCCACTTAATATTATTAATATATTTTTTTTAAACTTTATGAAATCATATAATACTCAAATACAAGGTATTCTTCTTTTTCTCTTACTATTTTTTTTGAGAAAATGAAAATGGTTACGATTTCCCAAGATAGAATGGGATGAAAGAGAAAACTTTAGAAAGAAAAAATATAAAAATACAAAGAACTATCTCTTGTTATTTTCCACACCTTTAATTTTTTAATTTTTTTGTTTCCACAAAATTACAACAAGAGAGAATATCATATAATACTCATATATAATCCATTAGTATTTTTATGTAACCACTGGTTTAATCATTAACAATTTATTAAGCTATTGTTAGGATTTTTCAAACATTTCTGTTAGTATGTTTTTTTATATAATGAACAGAAATTCAATTTGATTAAATAAAAAAAAAATTTGATTATGGAATTGGTTCGATAAGGTAAAAGACTGATGTTAAAATAATTCAAGATTATGAGTTAGTTGAACAAAATGAGTTCAAATAGTTGCCTCGCCTCTAGGGATAAAAGGGTAATCCCATGGAGGTAGAGGGGTTTTGTTTGGTAACTGAGTGAAGAAGGCTGGAGAAGATTACTGAGACTGTTATACAGTGGAATACTTCCAAAAAATTCTGGCATTGCTGGAATTGGAGACTAGACCGGATTGTCCCGTAGTCTCTTTTAGGAGATTTTGTCAACTAAATAGCTCAGAATTGGAGCACGGGGGAGAGCGAGGACATGATTGCCTCACTCGTGGTAGGGAGGAAACCACTTCAGTCTAAAAATTGAAGTGACAGATAAGTATAATTATTTCTTTGTTTCTGTTTTAATTGTTGTAGAAAGGAAACAACAGGGTGAATAATTTTATATAAAAGAGAAATGAAAGAACCTATGGATGTAACAATGTTTTTTATTATAAGTGATTTAATTTTTTGCTGTTATGAAGCGACTTTATTGCTTTTACTGATTAGTATAACCCCTCTGTGTAATTTTATATTTGACATGTTTACAAGAGTTACTCCTCTGTATAGAAAAGATATAGATGGAAGAAGGAAAAACATAGATAGTTCCAATAGGTTAACTATGCAGGGAGCTATTATTACAGAACTTATACGAGAGAAAATCTGTGAAAGTTTCTCCCTAATTCTATGATAATTCACAGACTAGGGTGGTACAGTCACCAGAAAGGAGAATAACCTCGAAAATATTTGAACATGAAATTAAGTTTTGTTCTAAAAATCGAATTATAAAAAGAATTGTTTTCTTTCATATTTAAGAATGTAATGACACTGATATAATATTAAATAGAAACAGGAATTCATAAATACAATTTCTATAAATAACCTGTGGAATTTAATAAAAGATATAACCAGAATATACAGTTACAAGATATGGGAAATCTTCAAATTGCTAACTGAAAGAGAATGCAAGATTCTATAAATGAATAACTACTTAAGAACCATGTCCCGAGAGTGAGAACAGAGTGAATAAGAATCCTTAATATAGCATAACTGCTTACAAAAGATTGTACAGTATTGGGTTGACAAATAAGCATATGTGCCCTACATAGACAAAATGTAAAAACTCTAATGATTGTTATTCTTGTCTTTTGCATGCAATACTCGATTAAAAAGGAGAAGAAAATTTCTCTTGTACACCTTAGAAATGTTAATATATTCATTTTATATCTAGACAGGAAAGAGTCAAGTAAGTACAAGAAGGAAGAAAGAATTAAACCGTATCTCTTTACAATATAGTCAGAATATAATCATATAATGTCCATTACTCCTTAATAATTTGTGCTTATAGTAACTTCCTAATGCATAAAAGAAAATAGCATAATTATTACAACAAAATTGTAGCACTTAGAGTCTTCTTTGAGTAGAGAAGATTCTTAAAAACCCTCGAAAACCAGGGTAAGAATTTTCTTCTTTACAAAGTATCAAAACAGATAATTATATGATAACACCAAAGCCCTAAAGTGTCTCTCCACAGCTTGAAATCGCTGTAGGAATGGAATATTAGCTCTAATTTTTGAGTTATTGATAACCAGAATGAAGTAAACTAGTTACAGTACTTGTGACAGTGAAAACCATGAAAGTGTCAAAGTGCGAATTGGGCCCCAAGCGGAAAACTAGAAACGATCATGTCGAAAACCTTAGAAGGAAGAAGTGTACCTACAAGCCAAGTTTATGCTCAGTGTTAGTATTTATGCCGTAAAAATCCTAAAGGAAAGACGAGATAGTATATTCTAAATTAGAAAAACAATTGCATTACCTATAATAGTGATTAAGCTGAGTATCTGTGCCCTGTAAAGATTAAACAGAGAAGAAGTTAAAAACCAGTCTCGAACTTTTCGTATGATGGGAAAATTTGTGGAAAGAAGTAAAATATTAAAAAATAACACAAGGAGGAAGACTTTATAATACCTTACTGAAGAGGAGTTGACTTGCCTCTGGACGAATTTCTACCACCCGATGGCAGGACTACATCGAATCAACAAAGCAGAAGCAATATCTCAGTTCTCACAACCCTACTACGACTTTCAACCTCCACAGAAATAGCAAAACTAAGCACTGAGAATATTTCATATAAATGAATGAATAGCTCCTGCAAGCAATACAATTGTAGAGCGTTGTAGCAGAGCTTCTTCACGGTTGGAAGTGTAACAATGAACAATGCACATAGGTTTTTTTTTGGGGGGTTAATCCAAAAGGCAGCTGCAGGTGGATACCTTTTACACCATTGATCTGGAGGAGATACGACGGTCCGAGATCACACATGTGTGAGGATCGAAGCAAAATGTATACGCAAAACTCGAAATATCTGCTGGAATAATAATGGAATTCAATGCCAAGTACCAACCTCTGATGAGTTGGCAGATTCACAAATATTTCAGAAAGGTTAACACTTCAAGTTTGGAACAAAAATTGGATGGAAATAAATGAGAATAGGCATGGTACTGAGAGGATTAATGTCTCAAGTTAATGAGAATTGTAACGACAAGGATAGTCCAAAATTTTTAGAATTATTTGATTACAGAGGAATAAATTAAAACATTAAATAGATAACAAAGACTATATGCGAATCAAAATGTTTGGAATGTATATTCATATATGACGCATATGTGCATATACATGTATGAAATGTATATACCAATATGAAGTATAGTTTATTGATTCATCAAATCATATTGGATGTATAGGTATGTGTGAAATTATTAACAATTGTATAAGGTAGATAGAATATTTTTTTTTATCAATAATAATTGTTTTATATAATTTTAAATGGATGTATGTTACATTTTATATTAATGGTTTTCCAAAATTGAAAACAATTATTTTTTTCCTAGGAGAAAAAGAAAAAGAAAGACACTTGAAACAAAAAGAGATAAAAAAGTACAAATACTTTTTTTCCACACATTTTTTAATTTTTTTGTTTCCACTAAATTACAAAAACAAACTTAAAAATGCAAGTAGATATATTTTAAACGCAATTCACACAATGAATTTTATCTTAAAATACCCCTTTGAACTTGTATTTTGAACCATTTTTTTTTATAGTGAAGCTTTCTTAATAAAACCTTAAATGAAACAAACTATCAAAGACAACAACATCTTGCAAGCTAAGACGACCTGCTCAAAATTTGATTGGACAAATTAATAAAGATATGGAGAACTGTGTTATTAGCCAACACATAATTGTTTGTGTTACAAGTTACGTCACAGAGTTATCAAATGCCTCGCATAAAACTTGCCAGTTATCACTTTGTCGTCAATTAGTATTAGGATGGTACTTTAGTATTGTTTTTTTCAGAGCATCCTTCACATTGTCTGAGCTTTCCAAGACAACAGAAACCTGCTTGGTAACGTATAAACGATGGTGTCGTCGACCAGAAAAACGAAGTATCAATATCTGGTGTCAAACATATCTAGAAAAACATAATGCATTGTAGTAATTAATGACTGAGCACATAATGCATTGTCATAATATTAAGGACTTAATAGTATTAATTTTTTTTTTCAACTTTATGAAATCATATAATAGTCAAATACAACGCATTCTTCTTTTTCTCTTAATGTTTTTTGACAAAATGAAAATGGTTATGTTTTCCCAAGATAGATTGGGATGAAAAAAACCTTTGGAAAATAAAAATAAAAATACAAAGAATTATCTCTTTTATTTTCCATACTTTTAATTTTTTAATTATTTTTGTTTCCACAAAATTAGAACAAAAGAGCATATCATATAATATTTACATACAATCTATTAGTTTTTTTATATTAATGGTTTTCCAAAAATTTAAAGCCTTTATTTTTCCCAAGAGAAAATAAGAAAAAGAAAGACACTGGAAATAAAAAGAGATAAAAAAATACAAAAGCATTTTTCTACACATTTTTTTAAATTTTTTTGGTTTCCACAAAATTACTATAACACCTTTGTAAACCTTTTGCATTTACATTTTTTACGGAAATATTCTTATTTAATTACCATGTTTAATATTTAACCAAAACAGTTGAAATCAAGAATTTTTTAGAGATTTGATTTAGTTAAGAACTAAGCTACGATCTCTTTGAATAAAATGGTTACACGTACCCCATTAAAAAAATTCATACTATTATTTTCTGGATTCACAGAGGAGAGTGTGCGAGAGTGTGCAAACGGAAGGGAGACTAGAGGGTTGAAACGGAAAGGACTAGAGTGGAATGACGAGAGTGTGAAAGTGTGCATTCCACAAAAAGACTATGCGTTGATGAAAAGAGTGTGTGTTGATACTCTCCACGCGGGGATCCCACACCATGGCCACCGTCAATAGTAAACCATCTTTCAGTCCATGGTAATATAACTCAATAATTGACAGAGTAATGTGTTTGTTGATATAACTATGATACAACCATGGGAGTTTCTATACAGTATTATGGCATAATAGAAGTTCTTATTAGGAGCATTCATCAAAGTTTAGCATGTCCATTATGTTTTATTTTGAGAAAGAATGTATAGATTTTCATAGTTATTAATGAATCCATTTTCTTCAAAAGAAGTGTATAAATAAAAAATATATCATATAGATTTTTGTGGGATTATGGGAAAATAGTAAAAGGTATTTCATTAGTTTATTAGGATGTGATTGAAACAAATTCACTATTGATTATTTAATTATTTACCTCATTTATTTTCCAATTTATTCTCATATCAAGATTAAATAAATATATGAGGAAATATTTCATGGGAAGGTATAGTAAGTTTGGATTTCCATTTTTAAGGTGAAATGTGTCTTTGTGGTTAAAGATAATATCTTATGGAATTACCTTTTAAAAATTATACACATAAATAACATAAGTTATAGGATTTTCTTTGGAAAGAATATCTTTGTCTTGTGTGTGAAAGATGAGTCCATTGTGTTAATTCCTTGGCAAGAGTTTGCAAAAGTTACATGTTTTGGTGGGTAAGAGAACAAGTTATTTTTGTGTTGTGTATTGGGTATTTTGACTTAATTGCATGGTTTACTACATAAAAGGTTAAATTTGTTATTATTTTAAAAAGGCCTTCCACTTCCTTCAAAATGTTAACCTCTTAAAAAGATTGCATGGCTAGTTTTTGACTTAGATGTAGAAAAAGTTAAGTTAACCTTGTTATGGTTTCCTAGTTTTTGCATAAAAGATGGTTATCTATCATAATTTCGTGAAAGGGAAGCATGAGAAACTACATAAATAAACCAAGTTATATTAACTTCGTTGTGAGAAATAGTTATGTATATCTTTACATGAAAAGAATAGTTAATGATGTGTAATTCCAAGAAGGAAATTTGTGTTACGTACATTAATGAAGAGCTATTGTGCTAAGCTCTTGCATGCGTAAAGAATAGTCATTGTGTTAGACACATGTTATTTGCATGGATAGAAGATCTAATTGAACTATATTTATTTTGAAAAATTATATGTGCTTACTTTATTTATTTTCTTTAGGAATAAGATCATATATATGCATGAAATATTTGTATTATATTTCGTTGGAAAGAATAAACAATTGTATGTGGGAAATGATAGCGTACATTGAAAAAGATTCTTTGGGAAAGGAGATGAATTACATGAACAATAATAATGTGTTGGTTTCATTGAAATATATATATATATATATATATATATATATATATATATGGGTAATGTTGGTATAACCTTTGGAAAATAAGACATGTATTTATATGATTTATTGCATTAGTTTTATGGAAAAGAAACTATGTTTTTGCATGCTTATTATGTCATATTTCCTCGAAAAGAAAACATGTGTTTGCATACTCTATTGTGCTCAGTATTCTTTTCATAAATTATTTTGGAAACTATATGCATTGCATGCATAGGAACAATGTTTATTGTGTTATTTTTTTTATATTTGAATACACCAAAAGAAATTGTTGAAGGGTTGGTTCTTTTATTAAATTTTAAGTAACTCCAATGCACATTGTGTCAGTCTCCATTGAAGGAATTCGTGGAGAGTTGTAGTGATTTTTCTGGTATGAATGTGAGTGTGTGTGAGAAGTGTCATAATAATGTGGGTTTTATTTTGACATGAATTGATAATTACTTGCTCACACTAAGGTAGAGATGTTAGAAGAAAGCATGTTGTGATATTATATTTACATCTCATGTATGCACGTGAATAAGTGTTAAAGGATCACTTAAATATTAATTAATTATTAATTGAATCTTTATCTAATCATTCTATAAAAGCTTGTTGATGACATCAATGACAGGAAACGATGGTGACTTATTAAAAGGAAATATTATGATTAATATGGTGGCAGGTAAATGATTAATGGTTCATGTAGATGAGTGCGAGCTGCAAGATGGTCCATTGTACGATGTTACATTGTAGGTACATCCGTGCCACCAAGATATGAAGATATGGAGATTAGTGGGTAAATTCTATCATAATTATTGTAATGGCTTTAAGTTAGATATTTGTATATTTTCTTGTAAGATTTATAATGATTGTTAAGGGATGGTATCTCGTATAAGCCATTGAATGAGGGGTGAACACCCTCACGAGCATTTAATAATAAAATTAAACTTTTGCTGGTTTTCACCCTACGAGGTTTCTAGGCTATATTGGTGTTCAATGATGTGATTGATTATTGTGTCAGATTCATGATATTGATTCCTTGCTTGTTGGGATATTCATAATGTCTAAGTATGTGGTTAATTAATCTGGTTAAAGGAGCCATGAAATGGATGTAAGGTTACATCATACAGTTTATGTTAATAGAGTTAAAGGAGTCATGAAATAGATGTAGGGTTACATCATACAATTTATGTTAATAGACCACAAGAATGATTCTTAATGGTTATGCAACATTAATATTCTTCTACTAAAGTTATTCTATGAACTTATGAACATTTTATCTAATGATTAGTGATGAATCTTGAATAGTGATTTGGAGAGTTATTTGTGAGTAATTTGTATAAAAATTTTCTAACTCCTTCCATTGACATTTGAAGATATTGGGGTATGTTACAATTACAAAAACAAACATAAAAATTCAAGTACACATAATTTAAGAATAAGTAAATGAAAGACACTTGAAACAAAAAGAGATAAAAAAATAAAAAAACTATCCCTTGTTTTTTTTTCCACACATTTTTTTAATTTTTTCTAATTTTCACAAAATTACAAAAACAAGCTTAAAAATGCAAGTACATATATTTTAAACCCAAATTTATTTTAGAATACAACACATATATTTTAAATCAAATTCACACGATGAATTTTATCTTAGAATACCCCTTTGAACTCGTATTCCGAACAATCTTTTTTTAATAAAGCTTTCTTAATAAAACCTTAAATGAAACAAACTATCAAAGAAAACATCTTGCAAGCTAAGACGACCGGCTCAAAATTTTATTGGACAAATTAATAGATTTATTGAGAAATATGTATTATTAGTGAACAGATGGTTGTCTGAGTTACAAGTTACGTCATAGAGTCATCAAAAGCCTGGCATAAAACTTGCCAGTTATCACTTTGTCGTCAATTAGTATTACGACGGTACATTAAGTATTGTTTTTTTGAGAGCATCCTCTACATTTTCTGAGCTTTCCAAGACAATAGAAACATGCTTGGTAACATATAAACGATGGTGTTATACACCAGAGAAACGAAGTATCAATATACGGTGTCAAACATATGTAGAAAAACATAATTCATTGTAGTAATTAATGACTCAGTACAACTTGAGAGAAAGGTCGACAACAAAATCATATTGATTATTGTTACGATAAGATCCATGGTCATAGCCTTAAAATACTGTCTTACGTATTTCAAGAATTGCGAAACAAAATAAGAAGTGCATGAAAAAATTCCTTTTTAAAACAAATTCAGAAGTTGGAGAAAGTTTGAGATAACATCAATGGTCGTAGCCTTAAAATATTGTCTTACCTATTTCAAGAATTATACAAAAATAAAGAAAATATTGTCTTACCTATTTCAAGAATTATACAAAAATTAAGAACTTGAACAAAGGTGGCTATGAGGTTCACGAAAAAATCTTGGAAAGGGGTTGAGTCGGTACCTATAGTATTTTTATGGGTTATAATTATTTTAGAGATCAACAAATTGAAAGGGGGACAAAATCTAGATTTAGTTGAGAGTTAAAGCAATGGGATCTAGTGGTGAAGGAATTTTCAATTGTCTAACATTCCATCTGATGACAAAGGTGCATAGTGGCAACTTGGAGAGTTGTTTTCAAAGAAAAACACCTTAAAGCATAATTACAATTAATTATTATAATATTTTATTTGTTTTTATTTTAATATTTTAATTGTTTTTCTAATATAACTCTAATTTATCTTTTTTAAATGAAAATAATACTCCTATTTTTATATTAGAATTTATAATATAATATATTATAATATATATTAAATTGTAAATCATACTCTAAAATGCACTACAAGAAGAAGGGTCACTTAGCCTTAAATTAGTACCACTATTTGTAAATAGTGGTGCAAAAGTGGTGATAATGTAGAGATACGCAAGTGGTGCTATGTTTTCTGGTGCAAAAGTGGAGTTAGTAAAAAATGTTAAATTTGGTGTTAAATGCATATGTGGCATTCCATAGTGTATGGTGCAAACCACCAAAAACCAATATGACGGATCAAGATATTGTGTTGCAAAGCACCAAAACCAATTTTACAAAAATTAAAAATTTATCATAAAAATATCAAAATTATTATTATAATAATAAATTATATATGGTGCAAAGCACCATAAAATAAAAAATTGTGCAAAAAAATAATAATAAAATTGTATATGGTGCAAAGCACCATAAAATATGAAATGGTGCAAAAAAAATAACCTCCTTTACTTATAAAGATTATATAAATATACAAATATCCTTAAAGCAACGACAAATGATAATTATCTAGTTTTGTTATATAGCATCTCCGTTGAAAATGTACTGCCATTGGATTACAGAATTATACTGTACAACATCAACCAAATCAATCCATCCTTTCATATTTAAATAGATTTATACTCTAAAAATGGAAGCTAATTGATTCACATGCAAGGATGCCCACAACTTAAATAAATTTATACTCTAAAAATGGCAGCTAATTGATTCATGTGCAAGGATGCCCACACCTTAGGGTTTCTTGACAAGGTTTGTCACACCAAGGTCTAGTGCATATTTCATGGCAGAGAAGATCACAATAATGATGTTCACACTTCCATTCGCATTTCTTCGTGAAAGGTTTACATAAGGTTGCACAAATAAAAATGCAGCAACCATGCAGACAATGTTTCTCACAAGGATGCTTGCAGGGAGGACATATTATAGAGCACCCTGCCATGCATTGGTGACCACATAGAAGATTCCTGGAACATCGTTCCTTGAAAAGTATGTGAAAACTGCCTTGCTTGCATGACCCACATGTTCCTCTGCACATATGCCCACATCCTAGGCTCAGGACTTTACCAGAGGGTTGATCACAATGAAATTTATCACGGTCTTCTGAGCATGGAAATCTTGCTTGATGTCCACATGGCAGATCTTTGATAACATTTTCTTGACAAGGTCCACAAGATCTTCCACATTTTTGTTGACATGAATGCCCATAATAAAATTCAGTAGGACAGGGTTCGTTGCATAAGGAATTCTCAATGGCAGTGGAGAAATGAATAATTATGCGGTGGCCACATCCAAGAAGAATCTTGGACACGGGCACTTGCCAAGGAGGGAAAACTATAGGGAAACAGAATCTATTGGTACATTGATGACCACACGTAGTCTCGAATTTATGTGGACAAGGCTTGAGGAAAATAATGTACTCATGGTCTGATGGATGACACCTTCTTGGGCAGGCATGGGCATAGTTTAATTGATACTCACAATGTTTGCTACAACCTCCATCCTCTACTTGTCTGAAATATTCAGATTCTGAGACCCTTGTCTCTGTTTGTGGACGATTTTGGCAAGCCAACGTTATTGCAAGGCCAATGGAATCAGAACTTTACAATTTTAGGATTATTGATTCCCACATATTGCTTTGAGAGCTTAGGAGTTCTACATTGCAAAAGATGTAGAGCCCCATCTTTTCCCTTGACAGTGCCACACAAACCCTATTTGATACCTTAAGAAACCCAATATTTTCCCTCGACCCTCCAATTCCCAACATTTCATTGCCCCTTACCAGAGACAATATGATAATATTGCATTCTTCTCCTTGGTATTTATCCACAAAACAAACTCAAGGATTACCTGTAGCACCATCAGTTTTCTCTTCTGATAATTCCTGTACCTAAGACAATCAATAAATTCTCTTTGAATTTCACTCATCTAACCTTTATACATTGCCAAAATTGTAATGTTGCTATTCTTATAACCTTGTTTCAGAAGATAAACACAAAGTTTGGTAGCAAGTCACGCCTCGTTAGTGTCAACTTTGTTGTTGGCATCAGTTTCCTCGGATTCCATGGCATTTTGATCTAAGAAAAACATATATTTTTTAATTCCTTTGATGTTTTCATACTTTCTCACGCTACAGTGGTCCTACAAGGAAGGATAGATATCGGATATTAATCTTGATATTCCAGGCCTCATTCTTCTTAGGCATCCGAGAGTGAAATTCTCAATATCTCCTCTTATCAATCACTCAAAGAGGGAGATATCCAAATTATACTTCATGGCTAATTCATATTCTGCCACAGAAGGACTCTGCTGCAAGTGATCACCAAGGAGAATGATATGTTCGGTGAGGTAACCAATGCATGGAAAAACATGAGCTTCTAAAACCTCTGCAGACTCTTCTATCACCACTATTTCTGCACTAAATGCCTGAAGAAGATCATAGTTTCTAGCTGCTGCAATGCTTTTCATTCCCACGACTTTTTATTTTGTCATAATTTGAAGGCTAATCATACTATCAAATTTAAGTAACTGATCACATACCTCTTTGTATGTCTCTCATAAATGATGCAGTTCATCCTCAACTTTTTCTTGGGCTTTATCAAGCCAATGTTTGTGAAGGATGGCTCTAGTTTTTTTAGGTGAGAGCCATAAATATTGGGAAACTAGTATCTCATCCAACGATACAGAAGATTGATGAGTTGGCCTTGTAACAACTACTTGAGTTGGATTTGTAACAACTACTTCATCTATAGCTCCAGGAGGGTCATGAAAGTTACCATCATGGTCAGCCTCTGGTAGTGGAGAGAATCTATTGAATTTTTTTACTGCCATGGTGGACAACACTTCCTTCTCCCATTTTCTTTTCCAAACTAGTTTATCAGCTGCTAATTCGTCCTTGGCTTCCAACCATACCTCTACTATGTTTTCATCACTAATTCCATATTTACTGTAGAGGGATTCAATATGCTATTCTAAGGTGATATACCAAGGCATCCACTTGGAGATCAACCTTGCATCGAAAAAATATGTAATTGTTTGGATCTGCTCCTCCAATTCCTTTTTAGTGGACAATAGTTCTCCATGTGTGGAAGAAAATGGTCCAGAAATTTTAACAATGTGTTTGAGCTCTTTCAAGCTTTGATTCAACATGTTTTCAATTGAATGTCTGCCACCAAGTTGAACAATATTTTTCTCGACAGAATAAATGGATTACAAGAAGTGATCCAATGCATGGTTTTTGTAACACATGACAAGAATAAGACCACTCTTGACATTAGATAGTATGATCCTTGCAATTGTCAAGCCAACATAGGTTTTCCCAGTTCCTAGAGGGCCTTGAATAATAGCCTGCCTCTTTTTCAAGCCCTGCTTCATGGCTTCCATCTGGGTCTCATCTAAGGAAGAATCCCACCTAGGCCATTCTTGCAAGATATGGACTATAATTTTACCCAAACACTCTTGAATCTTTGGAAATGCACATTTTAAATCATAGAAATCCTCCATTTGCATTTATTTCAGATAACGAGGATGTCCAACTTGGGGTTCTAACGATAGAAAGTGTTCCAAGAAAGGAAGCTCTTCCATTTCAGGTCGTTGAAGGCATCTCAAAACATGGACATATATATATATATTCATTGTCATGACTCACAATCTAGAGGTGGATAGAACCTGATGAATTGAATATTTTCTTGAGATTTTTGCAGATGGGGACTTCATAATTGACATGGAAAATGCCACACGGTGTATTTTCTTGTATGTTGAAACCTGCACTCAAGTACAACAGAAAATTTTCTCCTAAGTGAACAAGATAAAACAAATCTCTAGGTTTATTTTTAAATAACCTAGGACTCTGTAATTGGGCTCAACATGGATCATTTAGTTGGCACAAAAATTTGAATATAAAACTTTCATCACTCACATAACTTTACAAAATAATTACAAGTTTCAATATAAAATTTTCTTACATAAAAGCTTCCCTGCAAAATGAATGAAGAGAACAAAAACCAAAACTAAATGTACAATTAGCAAACAAAATAGGGAAGTGCTGCATTTACCTAGTTTGTAACAAAAAATTTTACATCCTCATTGTACAAATTTCTACCATGCTTCCTCACAACAAATTACATTGGTACTTGACCTCCTTCCTCATGAGGATATATAAAACACAGAATACATGCTTAAATTAACTAGAAGGTATGAAAAAATCTAGGACACAAAATTGCATGCTCAAATTAATTAGAAGCTATTCAAAACTGAATTTTATACAATAAGTTAAAACTACCTGCGTTTTGAATCAGATTTATTTTCATCACCACCATCTCCCAGTGATTTTCTATCGTTCGCATCTTCCATATCATCATCACTTGCTATATTTGATGACATCTCTCGAGTACCTAGTGAATATAGGTGGCTAGAGCTTTGAACTTGGGTTGCTTATGATGGATATGAAAGGTCAGTTACAATAGAAGTTGATGAGGACCTATCCAAAAATTCATTCTTCCATGTCTTAGAGCAATTTTTGGTATCTTTATGATTCAAGAGACCATGTTCCATGTTTCTCCATGTATTCCCACCTTCAACTTTGGTAGTAGCTTTATTACTTTCTTCCCCTTCCTGAATCATATGAGAAAATCCAACTGCAAACTGATAGCTAGGTTGGGGTTTAGGATGATTATGGGTACCTTTGTAGACAATATTTGTTACTTGTCCATGAGGAGAGCATTCAACCTTCTTCTTCACTTGAAAATTGGGGTGTGTACACTTATAGTAACACCGAGGATACTCACTACCTTTCACCTGATTTCTCCCATACTTTATCCAATTGTAACCATCCTCAGATGGTCTCCCTATGATGGTATGAGGAGCTAGGCCCTTTTGATCCCCTTCTGGAAGCTGTAGTTGAGAATTTGAATATTGCATTTGTTCTTGCTCCTCTGAAGGAACAAACTCTTCTAAAGGAAAATCATGAGGAACAAAATGTAAAGGAGGGGAAACTTGTAAAGGAGGAACACATTTTGCCTCTTCAATAAACTTGCAATGCACTGCTAATTTAGGAAGAAAATATGGTACAAGATCTTTTGTTCCAGTAGAGTTTGGTACAACATGCTCCCAAAGCTGGGCCTGGCCTTGGGATGGAACATGAGCTTGACCCTGATCCTGTGCCTGGGTTTTGACTTGGGCAGGAGCTTGAGAATGATCCTTATTTTCAACCTACATGAGCTGTCTCAACTACTTGTCCCAATACATACTATTGATTATTACAGTTTACATCACAATGTCTATTATTTGTAAAATTACACAAAAGAAACCTTTAAAATTATAGTTACTATTTCTCATCAAAGATCGGAGTGCAAAGAGTGCATCTTATCTTGTAGTTTTTTTTCGCTATGTGCATTCAATAGAGAACAACAACAAGAAACATGCTTAAATAAGCAAGAAGAAGAGGGTTACCATGCCTGCTAGAGGTGACAGGCAAGAGGAAGGGCCAAATTTCACATGAGGATTGAAAATGAATGAGGGCGAGATGCCATCCTCATAACTCTTCTCCTTGAAAATGAATGGAAGCCTGGAGTTACAATCTTGGTCACCTGTGGAAATATTTTTGGAGGATCCTATATCCACCTGAAAAAGAAGACTCAGATTTGTGATAGTTTTGGAGGAATAACTAACCTCAACTTGAACTTTGAGATCAACCACCAATTGCATACCTCGGACTGTTAGCCAGTGAGAAAGATTACATCTCAACCTTATTGCAGTTGTGTCTCAGACCTAACCTTTGGAGAATAAAAGATATAAATCTATGGTGGCTCAGGTAGTCTGTCTGTGGGATCTCAGTTGTGAAGCTCAAAACTTTAGAATAGTCTTGTATACCTCAGACATGTGTTGTGGGAGATTTGACTATATTACAGTCACTTGGACCTGCATGTGGAGAGGTATTTGAGGAGATCGGATCTTGAACAAAACCTGCAAGAATAATGAAGTATTAAGGCTCATAAGTATTAAGTATTCTTATTGTTCATTTTTGTTCTAAATATAAGTGATGTAACTGGTAAAAACAACAATTAGAAAGAAATATTGATTCATGCCCCTCTCAGTATTTCCAACATATCAAATGTAATCATATAAATCTATAAGGATGCACTTAGTTGATGAACAGTCTCAGATACTTGTCGCAATACACACTATTGATTATTACAATTTACATCACAGTGTCTAAAACAATTCATTTGATCAGCAATTTTTGGTGAAGAAAATAGTTAGGAGGCACAAAAATTAGAGGAGGCCAAGAGGACATAAAAGTTTATTGTTTGGGCATTTGCTGTGTCAAGGATCACAAACACCTTGGAATTAAGTACAAAAGAACATACCTTGTGAAAAATCACCTGAAGGAGGACGAATCTGTGGCAGCCACCAGTGGGAGCTCATTTAAGGCTCAGATTTGTGTTGGTGTAGAACTTGAACTACAGTTCAGATTTCAGTCATATGGAAGCTTGTTTGAGTGACCTGTGAAGCTTGGACCATTATAGTGGACAATCATATAGCATAAGGAAGTGTGTGCAGATGCCTCAACATTATATAATAATTGTAGACTCCCTATGTTTGAAGCTAAAACCAAATCGGTTAAAAAGAAGGCTTCTGGAATTACAGTCTTGTATTCTAACTCAAATTGGCATAAAGTTAAGAATTAAAGTTCTATTACTAGATTTATATGTGGTAATTAAACCAGTGGATAGTCACATTGTTGAACGTGTGAGGACAGACCTTAGGCTTAGACTTGAGCACACCTGAGGTTCAGTTGAATTGTTGCATCTTGGTGATAAATCTAACAGTTTGGACTAGTGACAAACATTTATTACAATCATCACTGGTAGCCCAGGCCCTGGATACACTCAGTGGTACCTTTGACCTATAAGAAGGTTTAACTGTGGAAGCCCAGAGTTACAATCTTGGTCACCTATGGAAATATTTTTGGAGGCTCAAATCTACACCTGAAAAAGAAGACTTGGATCTGTGATAGTTTTGGAGGAATAAAAAACCTCAACTTGAACATTGAGATCAACCACCAATTGCAGACCTTGGATAGTTAGCCAGTGAGGAATATTACATATCGAACTTATTGCAGTTATGTCTCAGACCTAACCTTTGGAGAATCGAAGATATAAATCTATGGTGGCTCAGGTAGTCTATCTGTGGGAGTTCATTTATGAATCTCGAAACTTTATAACAATCCTTTATTCCTTGAACCTGTGTTGTGGGAGCTTGGACTATATTACAGTCACTTGGACCTGTATGTTGAGAGGTATTTGAGGAGATCAGATCTTGGAAAAAACCTGCAAGAACAGTGAAGTATTAACGCTTGGAAGTATTAATTATTATTATCGTTCATTTTTGTTCTAAATATAAGTGATCTAACTGGTAAAAACAATAATTGGAATGAAATATTGATTCAACCCCCTCTCAGTATTTCCAACATATCAAATGTAATCATATAAATCTGTAAGGATGCACTGAGTTGATGAACTATCTCAACTACTTGTCCCAATATATACTATTGATTATTACAATTTACATCACAATGTCTAAAACACTTCATTTGATCAACAATTTTCGGTGAAGAACATAGTTAGGAGGCACAAAAATTACAGGAGGCCGAGAGGACATAAAAGTTTATTGTTTGGGAATTTTTTGTGTCAACGATCACAAACAGCTCAGACTTAAGGAAAAAAGAACATAGCTTGTGAAAAATCACCTGAAGGAGGACGATCTAAGCTAGCCACCCATGGGAACTCATTTAAGGCTAAGATATGTGTTGGTGTAGAACTTAGACTACAGTTCAGATTGCAGTCCTGTGGAGGCTCGTTTGAGTGACCTGTGAAGCTTGGACCATTGCAGTGGACAGTCATATAGCATAAGGAAGTGTGGACAGATGCCTTAGCATTATAGAAGAATTTCATACTCCCTATGTTTGAAGCTAAAACCAAATCAATGAAAAAGAAGGCTTTTGGAATTACAGTCTTGTATTCTACCTCGGATTGGCATAAATTTCAGACCTAAAAAACTGTTACTGGATTGATTTTTGGTAATTAAACTAGTGCAAAGTCACATTTCTGAACCTGTGATGACCGACCTCAGGCTCGGACTTGAGCACACCTAAGGTTCAGTTGAGTTGTGGCAGCTTGCTGATAGATCTAAAAGTTCGGACTACTGACAAACCTTGAGTACAATCATCACTAGTAGCCCAGGCCCTAGATACACTCAGTGGTACCTCTGACCTGTATGCCGCGTAGAAATGTTATTTCATGGACTACTATGATTAGTGGGTATGCTCGAAAAGGAAGATTTGACGATGTATGAGAACTCTTTGACAAGATGCCCAGGAGAGATGTCATCTCTTGGAATGGATTCTGCTATGATAGGGTTCAGATGACATAAAAATCAGACTATAATGGAACTCAGCTGTAACAGAGTGGATTAATATCCTCACTGCCTCAGGGACCTTCAATCCTTAAGAAGGGAAACCCTCACCGGTGGATATAGGAGGTAGATCAAGCACTTATGCTTAAAACAATCTGGTCACTATCACATAATTTGCACCAGAGCAGCATGTTTTTCCTCTGCTTCAGGTCTGCTCACCCTACCTTGGTTGAAACGAAGGATTTTGTAAAAACAATGAAGTTTAAATACTCAGGAATGACATTTCAGTACTATGGACAACTTCTGCAGCAAAGAAATTTGACAAATTGTGATTTGATTATGAAATCTATAACACAGAGATGTATAAATTAATGGAAAGGCAAAAGGGGGAATAGGAATAATTATTTTGTGGAAAATAAGGTATGATTTGCAAGATGTCGGTGGAGTAGAAGAAAGAAGAGAATCTGCTACTGTAAAGATAAGAAATCAATGGCATCCCTGTAAAAACAAATTCAAAAGTTATCCTTATTCAAAAGCAATGGAATGCCAATGGTAGAAGAAATTTACTTTTTCCTAGAGGATTCCTCATACTGAAGTTCTGAGTATTATATTCTGACTGCTTACAGTGGATGCTCTCTAGTGTTCAAACCACTTGAGAGAAAGAGGATAACATAACATATTGGAGTTTTATCTTCTTCCGGTCTAAGAAAAATTGAACAACACTCATAGAGGTGTGACTGGGCTGCTCATCTTTGTAAGCTTATGGGAAACTCGATGGAAAAGGTAATTTTTTATTGTTTGAAGAGATGCTACAAAAAGTTTCTGAGGTATATGCAATAGGATGCTGTAGAATATTTCCCTTTTACTTCCAACAAAGCTCTCTGGAGCATTATCAATCCCAGGTCTGGCATGTACAAAATCTAACTAGACTCTTGAAAATGAGCAGCATTCTCTGCCTTTTTAGGGAAGAAGAAAAAATTGAACACTTGTTTCTGTAACAACATATTCATATTTTGAAATTTGGAAATCATTGTGAGTATTCAAAAAAACATTGCAAAACCTGATTTGTTCATACCTGAGATTTAGAGAGTAGAGAAGGGGAATCCATCAAGGTAGTAGGGCTGAGACCAGGGGGTGGTCAAATAAGGATATCTCACCCCACCAAGCGAAGAAACAAATGACAAGCACTTCAACCGAGTTATATTCAATCTAGGTGCATTGAATCCCCCTCGGGCAGCCAATATCTTCACAAATCTATCGCCACCGGTCCTTGTAGGTGGTTTATGGCCTGCCCAAAACCTCTCGTCGGCACCAATCTAGGTGAAAAACCACCTGAAATACTAAAAGGATCATTGTCCTTACCACTCCTACTACTGTTGTTGCTGCCATTAAAACCCATGGTGATGAGGGATTTAGGTTTTGTTCTTGGCCCTGTGGGGTTTTGATCTGTGGTCCCGTGAGAAGGTGAGAGAAGGGCTGAGAAGAATTTCATAGTAATTTCGCATACGAGTAACCCTTTTGAGAATCATAACCCGGAAGAAAGTCAAGGGGTTTGTATTATTGTAGTGATTAATTTGGACTAAGTCAATATGTATCAAGAAACTTAGATTAAGTTAATATTTTAAAACACTAATATAAAGATGAATCATGAGAATGAAGTGGTAATATAAAGATCATGTGGTTAGTTAAAGGTCAATTATTAAAATAACTCATGTTGTTGAAGTATATATATTTTCTTTCCACTTGTAAAGATGGTAAGAATTCGGTGGAAAATTTAGATATAAGTAGAGTCTACTATAATTTATGGCTTATTCATGGTGAAACAATATCTTTTAAAGGTTTTTTTTGGTTCATAATCAACTTAAATAGTAAAAAAAAAACAAGTGAAGTTGTAAATCAATAAGAATTTTAGCTCTTTTTATCATCATTTATCAACAATTAGAAAGAAGTTTGCTATAAGATTAGATAGTTATTTAAAATTTATCTAGTGTCACAAAATAAGCTAATCGTTTGGGAATAATTTGGTAGAAATTTTAGGCACGGACAGAGTTCTAATATGATCCAAAGCTCATTCATAGTGGAACAATTCTTTTACAAGTTTTTCCGAGTTCTAGGTCAATCCGTATTGTCAAAATTTCATTGTGGTTTTGGATGAATGAGAATCATGACTATCTGTGTCGTCAAATTTTTCCAACTATAGGGAAGTTTACTGGTGTATTAAATGGCTCTATGATATCACCCTTAACCTCCATATTCACATAGTGAACATGGGTGTTTAATAAACATGTAGTTATGATTGAGATCTTATTATGCTCCTAAGTGTTTACTTAATCAGGCATTGTGCATGGCATGGCATGTTGATACATATTCCAACACAATTGCATTAGTTTTGTGTCACCATGCAATCATTTTTTCACTAGCGATGAAGTTCCAACACCTACAACAACAACAAATAATCCTACACCAATGTTGAGTTCCCTACGTGGTCATATCATCTATGGTTTAATAAACCCATGGTACTATAATGATCACCAATCAAGTATGACTAGGGGAATTACAGGTCCATGCCAATGTCAATGCTCAACTTGGACTAAGATAATGCTTATGAAAGTGGTGATCAAGTTTGTACATTTTCCTTAAGATAAGGTGCTTATAGTCATTAAGTGATTGTTGTAGTTACAAGGATAAGGTTTTGGTGTTATAATGCAAGGATTATAAGGACTAAGGTCCGTGAAGGCTAAGCATTGTTGGAAATATGGATTATAAGGTTAGGGGTTTTAATGCAAGGATTATAAGGACTAAGGTTGTAAATATTAGGGATTATTTGAAATATGGGTTATAAGGTTATATTAGGGGTTTTAGGGTTTAAAAAGAGATAGGGATTAAAGGTTATAAATTTTAGGTTTAGGATGGTAAAATTTTAAGAGATATAATGGTTATAGTATTATGGTTATGGTTTATATGTGTTAAGGAGTATAGTGGTCACGTGTCAATTATTATATGTATTAGATGTTAGATATAGGTAAATTATTTTAGAGGATAAGGGTTGTAATCTTTAGATATTAAGTGTGGCAGGGGTTATAAGGATTGGGTCTTATAAGTTTTAGAGGAATTAGGGCTTAGGATTAAAGTTCATATGAATTAACAATAATATAGGTTATATGTTAGAGGGATTAAGGACTATAGGGTTGTTGACAGGGAAAAAAATCCACCTTTCCAACAAGGGGGAACTAACTCGATCGTAGGTCCCAACTAGACCTTCTTTCATTTGGAATGGCTACTCCCAATGGGTTTTAAGAACTATTATAAGGGTTAGGGGAATAATGAGTTAGTGGCTAAGTGATTAGGGACTAGGGGCTTAGGGGTTAGAGGAATAGGGGCTTAGGGGTTAGAGTTTTAGGGTTTACGGGTTAGGGGAAATAATGAGTTAGTGGTTAAGGGGATAGGGATTGGGGGCTTAAGGGTTAGGGGATTTAAGCGCATTGAGGGGTTAGGGGAATAATGAGTTAGTGGTTAAGGGATTAGGGATTGGGGTTAGGGGAATAATGAGTTAGTGGTTAAGGGGTTAGGGATTGTGGAGTTAGGGTTAGGGGAATTTGGCACATTTAGGGGTTAGGGGAATAATGAGATAGTGGTTAAGGGATTAGGGATTGGGGGCTTAGGGGTTAGGGGATTTAGGCACAGTTAGGGGTTAGGTTAATAATGAGTTAGTGGTTAAGGGATTAGGGATTAGGGGCTTAGGGGTTAGGGGATTTAGCAGTTAAGGATTTAAGGGGGTTAGGGGTGAGGGGTTAATGGGTTATAGGTTAAGCATTAATGGTTTAGGGGTTTAGGGGTTAAGGGGTTAGGCGTTTAGGTGTTAGTGGTTTAGGGGTTTAAGAGTTTAGAGGTTTAGGTTTTAGGGGGTTAAATGGGTTAAGGTTTTAGGGGTTTAGGGGGTTAGATGGGTTAGGAGTTGGTAATTAGGGTTTAAGGGGTTAGGGGTTAATGGTTTAGAGGTTTAGGGTTTAGGGGGTTAAATGGGTTAGGGTTTAGGGGTATAGGGGTTAAATGGGTTAAGGGTTGGGAATTAGGGTTTAAAGGGTTATGGGTTAAGGGTTAGGGGTTAGCATGTTAAATGGGTTAGGGTCAGTTTAGAGGCTTAGGGGGTTAGGGGATTTAACAGTTAAGGATTAGGGTTAGGGGTTAATGGGGTTAAATGGGTTAGGGTTTTAGGGGTTTAGGGCGTTAAATTGGTTAAGGGTTGGGAATTAGGGTTTAAGGGTTTAGAGGTTTAGGGTGTTAAATGGGTTAGGGGTTTATAGGTATAGGGGGTTAGGGGATTTAGCAGTTAAGTATTTTAGGGGTTAGGGGTTAGGGCTTAATGGGGTTAGGGCTTAATGGGTTAAATGGGTTAGGGGTTTAGGGGTTTAGCGGGATAAATGGGTTAGGGGTTGGGAATTAGGGTTTAAGGGGTTTGGAGTTAGAGGTTTAGGGTTTAGGGGTTTAAATGGGTTAGTGGTTTAGAGGTTTCCCTCTCATATATATATTTGTTTAATTTCATGATTAATTAGGGATATTTAATGTGTCACTACTCAGTTAATTAGGATTAAGTAATGATGCAACTAAAGGATAAAATAAAGATCTATTTGCCTCCATCCCCACCCCAAAAAACGTCCTTGCACCCCTCCCTTAGCCAAGGTTACCCTTCCTTATATTCAAGGTTTTACTGATCACTTTTCTAGAATTATATCTAAAATGAACATCAAAACCTTATTTAAACCCCATCGAACCCTCAACCAGCTCTTCAGGTTTGCGAAAGACAAAAATAACCCTGTGTATGGCCCTGGTGTATATGAAATCCCTTGCTCTTGTGGTAAGTACTACATAGGACAAACTCATAGATCCTTTAAAACCCATTTGAAAGAACACATGATGGACAACTACCATAACCATGTAGCCAAACTGGCCATAGTGGCACCTTCATAAAGACTACAGACTCCACAAGACGAGGTAGATATATGTCATATGCAAGAATATGTGTTTACATGAATATAACAGAACCACTAGTAGAGGCCATAGAGCTAGAATATCACGATATGATATGGCAACAAACCATCAACTATGAACACATCCCCTTTTGATGCAGGAGATGTCATGAGTATGGCCACTTATTCTGAGAATTCCCATTAAACCAAAAAGAGCCAAAGGAGCTGGGAAAGGATAAAAATCAAAAGAAACAGCAATAGGATGCAGAGGGCTTCCAAGAAGTTCAGAGGAGAAAGAAGAACCAAAAGATTAACCAAACCCCCAACCCAAATTCAATAAGGACAGGTAAAAAAAAGCATAACTATAATAGGTTCATTACCCTATAGGATGAGGAGGCATCGAAAGAAATGGTAGATCATTGAGATGTAGCTAACCATGGCAAAGAAATGGGGGAGGAAAAAGATAACAGAGACAAACTGGAAAAACAGAGCGAAGGGACAAAAACCAAATGCAAGGCAGAAACAGAGATGCAAGAGAAAGAAACCATAGAAACATGATAGGATCAGTCAAATATGGAAATAGATAGGTAGAAAGAGTACCTAAGCAATGAAGAGCAGGTTTTGCGTAGACTAGTGAAAGAATGGAGACACCTTGTTGAGAGGTTCTTCCCCGAAACGCAAAACCAACTCTACCAAGAGACATTCCAGTAGTACAAAGCTAAACAAGGAAATTTTGGAACATACCAACTAGATCAACTAGGATCCCAGAAGACCTAGGGAGGAGATCAAGGGCTGACAGGGAAAGGTACTAAAAAAATGGGCAGAAAGAACCTCAACAAGACCATTTAGATGATTGATGAATCACTAGTTAACTTAGGGAAGGTAGTTCTGCTTTCAACAGTCTTCCACCAACTTAACAAATCATTTAAATGATTATAACAACCTGGAATATTCGTGGCCTTAATAGTAAAGGAAAACAACAGTATTTGAAGGAGCGACTGAGGAAAGACAAGGCCAACATTATGATCATCCAGGAAATTAAGGTCCCAGAAGCCAAGCTCAAATGGATAGTTTGAAGTTTCAAGCTATCATATGAAGTGATTTCACTCTATTCTAAGGAAGTGTGGGAGGACTAGACATTTTGTGGAACCCGACGAAATTCGTCTTTGAGGATTTGGTAAGTAGTCCCCGAATGCTTACAGGGCACTTTATACACATAAGATCTAGTGATTGGGTTCTCCTTACTAGGGTTTATGGGCCTCATACCCCAGGGGAGGAGGAGGCCTTCCTCCACGACTTGGCTAGTATGAGAAGAGAATGTCAGGAAGAATTATGGACAGTAGGAGGGGACTTTAACATGATAACATACCTTGAAGATAAGAAATGAATAATTCTCCGACACAACCCAGATATAGATATGTTCAGGGAAGAAATATCGGAGCTCAAACTAGTGGACCTACAAACCATGAATGGAAACTTCACTTGGAACAATTAGAAAGGAGGTAAAAATGAGATTTCATCTATATTGGATCGATCTTGGTCTCGGAATAGGTCATCTCCCGATACATATACATGGAAACCTCCATTCTCCCCGAAATGGGTTCGGAACACTGGCTGGTAGGACTAGAAATCGACCTCAAAATAGGACCAAGAAATAAGCCCTTCAAATTTGAATAATTTTGGCTTTGAGACCCTAAGCTGCTAGGGCAACTCGAAGAACGGTGAAAGAAAAGAGAAGTGGTGGGAAGATATCTTATGAATACATTCCAACTCAAGCTAGAAGAGATCAAGAAAAGGAACAAGAAGTGGTAAAAAGAGGACTTTGGCAACATCATCAAAGACCATGAGGAGTTAAAGAAGAACATGGATACTGTCCAATTGCAGATTATCACAGAGGGAAGATCATAAATTCTAGTAGAAGAAGAGGGGCGGGTCATAATGCAACTAGAAGAATGCAGAAAAAATAAGGAGATACTCTGGAAGCAGAAATCTAAAGTCAATTGGTCGATGGAAGGAGAAAAGAACACACACTTCTTCCATAAATAAATGGTCCAACACAAACAACATAACAGGATCTTGTCACTGAAAAATGAGGTTGGAAATAGAATAGTTTGTTATGTGGACATGGAATAATTTGTTGTACATCACTTTCATATCTTTCTCTCTAAACTAGAGCATGATCGCTCTGAGGCAATCCATAGAATCACCCAAAACATTCCGCACCTCATTAGCAGAGATTAGAACCTCAACCTTATGTGGGTGGTCACAATGGAGGAAGTGGATGAGGTGGTAAAAGGTATGGAAGAAAACAAAGCCCCATGTCTTGATGGTTTCACCGTGGAATTCTTCCAAGTTGCATGGAAATTCATAGGAAAAGACGTTTTGGAAGTGGTGGAGGAGTCAAGAGGGCACCAAAAGTCTTG
Organism: Pinus albicaulis; assembly: GCA_034641835.2. NCBI lineage: Eukaryota > Viridiplantae > Streptophyta > Pinopsida > Pinales > Pinaceae > Pinus > Pinus albicaulis. Next base: position 961,137,503 of record CM076577.1, read on the forward strand.
CTTGAGTCTCAATGCCACTTTTATAACATTGATTCCCAAATCTGCTAAATTGAAGGATCCCCGAGGATTTGACCCAATTGCTTTATGTAATGTCATATACAAAATCATTACAACTATTATGGCTAAGTGCCTTAAACCTTTGATGCCTTCCCTCATATCATCTGAACAAACTAGTTTTGTAGACGGTCGTCAAATCCTAGATGGTTTTATTACCTCCTAGGAAGCAATCCACTCCTTGAAGCATCTAAAAATCCTGGGGATGATGATCAAACTGGATTTATCTAAAACCTATGACTGCATAAGTTGGACCTTCCTCACCAGAGTCCTTCAAGCTTATGGGTTTGATCAGATATGGATTTGATGGATCGAGGCTATGGTTTCCTCCCCTATCTGTTCCATTATCCTAAAAGGTTTCACCACCAAATATTTTAACCCTACTCAGGGGCTAAGACAAGGAGATCCCCTTTCGCCATTCTTATTTATTCTAGCTACTAAAGGCCTTGGAAGAGTCCTAAAGAAGGAAGATCATAATCTTAAGATTTGTGGTCTTAGGCTCTCGGGAAACTGCCTCCCTCTTACCCACCAGCAATTTGTTGATGACATTATGCTCTTTTGTCATCTCTCACTGAAGGAAGAAAAAAACGTTAAAGATATACTCCATGTCTTTATGGAAGCCTATGGCACCCTTATTAATAATGAAAAATTCTGCATCTTCTTCTTTAACAAGGCTATAAATATCCAAACCTTTCTGGCGAGAGTGTTGGGGTTTGGTATCACATCTCTTCCCATTAAATACCTGGGCATGCCTCTTGCCGAAAGCTGTCTGAAATTTCTTGTTGGAGTCATATTATCCAAAAATTCAAAGCAAGCTCAACAATTGGACTTTTAGACGCCTCAATATGGCTCCCCGCACCATCCTTCTTAAAGTTGTCCTACAATCCATCCCCATTTACCAACTGTCTGGAATGGCCATGCCCATAAAAATCTGCAACAAAATGGAGGAAATATTCAAGAAATTCCTTTGGGGAGGGGCCCAACAGTTGAAAAAATGGTCTTTGGTAGCATAGTCGAACCTCATCAAACCTAAGATGAAGGGGGACTAGGCCTTAGAGACCCATTTATTCTCAACCAGTTATTGGGGGCGAAATGATGGTGGAGATGGGAATAGGGAGGAACTGGACTATGGAAGCATATATGGACAAGGAAATACGAAATTCAAAATAGTATAGAGGATATTTTAAGATATCGGGACCCCCCTAAAGGATCGACCATCTGAAATCTAGCAGCCCAAAAAAGAGATCTTATTTTGTAACATTTATTCTGGGAAATAAGGAATGGAAAAGAAACCCTCTTTTGGAATGAATCCTAGCAACAGAGGGGGAAATTATTCCCTAGACAGGAGCTCAGTGTATGGTTCACTTATGCTATTAACAACAATTATAAAATAGTAAACCAATACTAGAGGGAAGACACCATTAATGGTGGATGGAGAAGATGGAAAACAAGAGAGATTGGCCAAATGTGATGAATTCAAATCAATGGATCCATTTGAAGGAGCTAGACTTGAGAAGAATCACCTTCTAGGAAGGGTTGAACATATTGAGATGTGGCTTGATACGAAAAGATCATTTACAGTCAAGGAAGCTTAAATGCTAAAATCAAGATAGGGACAGAAGAATCAACATCAAGCCTGGAGGAAAATTTGGGGAGGGAAGTGGTGGTCGAAGGTGACCTACTTCATTTGGTTGGTGTTTAAAAGAAGAATATTGACCTAGGACCAACTGACCAAAAGAGGGTTCCAAGGGCCCTCGATTTGTTCCCTATGTGGAAATGAGGGGGAAACACTATAAAACCTCCTCAACTCCTTTTAGTATGTGGAGAGAAAATTGATACAAGTGGAAGCATTGTTTGGCATGATAGATTGCGACCCAAGCAGCATAAAGGAGAACATCCTAATCTAGAGACAAGACTTATACTCCAGCCTAGTCCTTAATCGAGCATGGGACCTTGTCCCAAGATTCACTATATGGGCAACATGGAAGGAAAGGAATCGACTGATATTCAAAAACACAAGCTTGGACCAAGAGATAATGTGGGAAGGAATTAGGAACAACACAAGAGAAACCATCCTCTCATAGAAATGGATTCCAGATGATTGGAAAGTGGCTCCTCAGGAAGCAAGAATTATCCAGGGCCTCCACCTAGCACCTGGCATGGTCTCCCCAGCTTCTTGGAAAGATATCTCTGAGAGAGGGGACACCATTAGGATCTTCAAACCTCCTCCATAAGGATTCATCAAACTCAACTTTGATGGAACCTCGAAACAAAATTCGAGCCAAGCAGGAGCTGGAGGGATTTTTCGAGATCATCAAGGCATAAACAGATTCATATATCCTAACTCATGTGGATTTGCTAGCAACAATGAAGTGAAATTCATATGAGTGCACCAAGGTCTCCTCTTGGCCATCAGGCTAGGATAAAGAAAGCTGGTTATTGAAGGAGGCTCTTAGTTGGTTACGAAAACTCTCAAAAACTTAATCAAGGAATGGAGTGGGACAAACTTAGCCAAAGATTGTGTATTGCTTAGCATGTGGAGGGATTGGATGATATAATAAAGAAATTTTATTATATCATTATCACCCATGTAAGGAGGGAAGGAAACAAATCAACTGGCCTTTTGGAAAATTGTGGTTGCGCTCACCCGAATGAACCTATTGAATTAAGCATGCCTCCTAATCTGAATGAAGAACCATGCATCAAGCTTTAGAGCATCATAGAGCAAGACAGGTCAGAGGATAGAGCTCACCCACAGTTCCTAGACTCAGTTGTCGATCAAGGTGTGATGAAGAAGATCAACCCTCCCATCAATATTAATGGTAGTGGCCTTTGGGTTGAATCCCACCAACTTCCACATGAGTGGAAAGGGCAGTAGACTGTATTGTCGCATGCAGCACAAGGTGAGGTGGCGAGACAAAGGCCCGTGCATGGATCTTAAAACAGGGTGGAGGAAGGCGTGGGGGTTTTGTTATGACGATAGACTTTGGTGCAGGCACGACCACAGGATAAAAAACCTCCATTGGACTTCCACGATGATGAAACTCAGGTATGTGCTTGGTTTCCTCTCCCTTTTTCATGCCATTTTTATGTTTTATGAGTTGGGTCAGTCTCTGTGGGAGCCTAAGGGGATTAAGCTGGACTGGTATAGTCTTCTGCTGGGTAGGGGAGAGTGGAACCATTCTGACTGTAGTTGGGGGAAGGTTGGAGTCCTTTTGGGTCTCTGCCTTTGTGTCGGAGTAGGAATTAGGCATGGCATCAACATGCACCTGAGTTTGAGTCTATCGGGTAAGGGATTCCAACAAGAAGGAATGGTGAGTGGTTGGGAAATCCTACCAGGATATATATTTAAGGAGAAATCATGGGTTGTGTTTAGTTTAGAGGCTTTGTAGGTTTATACCACCTTAAGCTAATTGGGCTCGGTGAGCATGGGGAATGGGAGAGGGAATTCCACCCAGGACCGAGAAATGGGCATTGACGTTTCCTTTGTCAATTTTGAGGCTGGGAGGTATGATGAGAGAGAGGAAACTAGAAGGGAGGTTAGGAGATTGAAGGAAGGTGGGAGATCTTTGGGTTATGGGGATAATTTCTGGGGTGCACACGACTGTCAGACAGAGGGGGTGGTAGAAATTAAACAAGGTATGAGGGTGATGGGTCTGTAAAGGGACGGGCAAGGGAGAAGTCCTGGGAAGAGGCCCCCAGGTCACCTTTATTCTATTAACTAGGATGCATGGGCCTTTGATCATTTTCATTATATGGAATTATGCCTCTGTTTGATTGTGTGTACAGGTCACCTACCTGGAAACCTCATCAAAAACTATGGGATGGCACGCTCCAAGAATCCTACAACTCGTGGCCATTCCAAGAGCCCTGCAGCTTGAGGTCATGGCAAAAAATATAAATGGAAGGCGGTAGAAGCCCAACCCATCTCAACCTTGAGAAATTCGAGAGGATGAAAGCATGCAATCAATGTGATCCAAGAGGCAACGAAAGCATACCACAAAAACACATCAAAGGACATTCAAAAGCTCATTGAAAAATGGGATGCTGACATAAATGGACATGTAGAGACAGAGATGGATATTGAGAAACAGAGAGGTTTAATACCATATCTGGGACAAACAAGAGGCAGACTAACACAATTCAAGCAGGCATTGTATCTTTATTGGTTGATGAAGAGCATCATTGGAAAACCCTTGGAGCAGATCTCTATGAGCCTGGTGACATTAGCCCAAGACTTCCCAGACTAAAAGAGAGAGTTTGATAAGACCAAGCTCCAGCTGAGGAAACAAGATGGGTGTCTTGAGCATATTGACTACCACCTCTTGTGTATTTCCAAGCCTTTTGATCAGGCTGGCACCTCGGTTCAGGATCTGGCACCAGTGGAGTCAGCCTCAGTTCTAGACAAGGTCGAGTAGTTCATGATTGTTTTAATTTTTCATTTTTCTTAGTATTTATATGCAGTTGTCATTCAAATTTCAAGTTTCCAGTAAATATGTTAGTAAATCTGTGAAAACTGTATATGTGTGAGTATCTAGGCTTTGTTTGCTTGATATGACAGACCCAAAACCTTATTTTTTTGGATGGCATACCATGCCGTCAGGTGGCCAACAGACTTGGTTTCCTTCTCAGGGTGGGTTGAGAACACCAAACTGGTATATATAGTTGTTTGTTGTTTATAAAATGAATGAAAAATGAGTCCTACCAAGCTTACAAAAAAAAAATTACTATAAAATGTATAAAATTAATAACAATAACAAATTCTAAAATTACATACATAGATATATGTAATGATGTAATAAAAAATATACTAAGTATAATATATTATAAAAATGCAAACCATACTATACCATGTGCAATACTATTGGCTTCTCAATGCCATGAGCCCATAAAACACTATCATTAAGTAGAAACAAAATTTAATGGCACATGTACATATTATAGCTCTATCAAGCTATGTGTCTCCATCAAGCTCCATATCACGATGGAGCTATGTAGTTTAATTGAGGGTTTTATTTAGTCCTAGCTGGACCTTTTAAAAGCTTGATGGAGGGCCTAAAAAATACCCTCACAAAGATACATTTCTTGTAATATTCCCAATTAGTCCTAAGCTAATGGGAATATTCATTTTTGTTTTATTTTTCTGTTCCATGAATAAATGTGTAAAGGAGGATCATAAAACTCCTAAACAGTAAATAAATCAATGTCACATGTGAACAAGGCTAAATTTGGGCTATATAAATAAGCACCCTTAGGTGTGAAAGGGGCTGAATCTTTTGACTGGGTCAACCATGACCAAATCTATAGCGTTGTCTTGGAGGAGTGGCTATCAATGATGCACAACGCAGTTTTAGATGGAGATGGTTCATGTGAAAGGAGCCATTTCATTGAAGGTGGTTTAGTGTTTGCAAGCTCTCAACTTATAAAATGAAGAAGATGGCAGCATGACAAGGTTGTTGATGATATTGTATTTTTAAAGTATATTGTCTGTTTAGACATATCATTAGGGGAATTTTGAGGTCTAAAATGGGCCTCCTAAGGAAATAATAAAATAATAGCTAAACCAATAAAATAATATTTATGAATTTTCAATTCACTTTTTGCACCACAATCCATGTAACCATAGTTAAATTAAATTCAAAATTTGTACCAAAATAAAATTAATAAAAAAATTGTATTGATGTGACTATAAATAAGAATGAGATTTTCAAGAAAAAGCCATTATCATTGAACAACTAATGCATTTGTCCTTTGTACTTAAAGAACTTAAAATAAATTATAAATATAAATTTATAAATTCTTAATTATATTATATGCTCTTAATTAAAATTCATATTATTTAAATTGTATAATAACATGTATTTAATATACTATATAAAAATAATATAATATAATATAATGTATAGGGATATGCATTGTTTCTTTCAAGAAATATGAAATGAAAATAATATATTTTTGTTCAAAAAGTGTGAAAATGACATTTATTATGAGTACTTTACTTTCACTTTAAAAGTACTTAGAGCACTACCATGGTTAACCATGATTTTTTATCCACCATTGAGAATGTGACAAGTAAGTACCTTTAACTCAAGTAATGCCACCTCAAACATTAGGGATGATGTCATCCCCTAAAATGTGATTGGTTCTCATAACGTGAATTTTGATTGTACATTTTCCTTAGGAGGCCCATTTTAGACCTCAAAATTCCCCTAATGCTCATTCTCCTTGTTGTTTAGTAGAGAATAGTGTTTTTTAGCACTAGGTGTTCCTGATCGGGAATCCCACTTGGAAGAGTCTTGCATTTCTTTTCCACTATCTAGCTGAATGCCAAGCTTCTTATTCCAACTACAGTACAGATCCTATTGAGGGTTTGGTTGTCCTTGAAAGGTGCAGCAAGTTGAGGCTAGATATACTCAAATCTAGGCCAATCTAGTGCCTATTTTCAGTGGGGAAGGCTTCTATCCCATTGGCAGGAGAGTATTGGATCATTAGAGCTACATTCTCAGATCTTGGCTTGAGGCCAAACATCTTCTAAAGCCAACAGTGCAGTCTTGCTTCCAGAACTGTGTTATTTGTGTGGGTACTATTGTAGGGTCTTTTGGCACACTTTTTGGAGGAGCGGTTTTCATGTGTCTGAGATCTTCCCTTCACATTTGAGATCCATTGGAGGGTATCATCATATTGTATATTTAAGATCAAATTTGTATGTCCATGAATTGCTGAATATTTTTGCAGATCTGCTACATTAGATCTCATATCTACTCCTTTTACTTCATCTTTTGCTAAAAACCCCAAGGGGAATTTAAAGAAGAGCCTATCTAGTGTATGGATCTAATATAGATCTAATTTTTTATACACAGATCTGCTCTAGATCTGAAGTGTAATCTACAGTTGTTGCAACCAATAAAATAATGTTTTCAAGCTCTTTTCTGTCTTAATACATGGTTGCAGCACCTCATTTTGAGGATTTTCTTCCATAAAAGTCTTCTATTTCCTGTTGTACATCTCATGGGCTCTCTTGTGCATATATTTTTCTGATGTAAATGTAAGAAAAGAGCCTCCATGTTGGCATCCTGCTCTTACTTATATTATCTACGTTATTTCTCTGCATAATCTGTTTATTATTGTTACATCCCCATTTGGGAATATTACAGTTGTATCGGAGAAATCATCTTGGCACAGCCTATGCTTTCTAAGAAGCCAATATGTCTTTTTAAGGAAAGGAAAGATAGAATAAGAAGATTTATTACACAGAAGACAAAGAAAACAAGGGTAAAACCCCTTTATTTGGAAGAATGAAAGGAGAGGATTTCTCTAAAACTCTTTTCCAAGCTATGCATGTGCTGGTAGGAGAAATCCGGGGAATGAGGAGGGAAAGTCATGCAGATCCCTCAAGAATATTTTCACAAGAAGAAAACCCTAGTCCTTCATACTATGTGTGTGAGCATTCCACCACACAATAAGATCTACAATGTTGTACCATGCCTACTTTATTGACAAAGGAAGAAGCAGAAGGAGGAACACCAAAGGAGGAAACTCTTGATGACTATCTCCAAGAATATGAATCTCAGTTAAAGAGATTCAAGGAGCATATAAGCTTCTTGGAGTTTTGTCAATTTAAAGAAGAAAGAAGATCCAGCAACTACAATAGAAGAAGAGGGTGCATGCAGCACATTTTGGATAGATTATCTCTACCTACTTTTGATGGATCACCTAAGATCACAACCAAGTATTGGGTAAGGAAGCTAGACACATATTTCCAGCTGCATCAAGTTTCAGAAGAAGAAGCCATGAGAGTAGCAGTGTTGCATCTCCAAGGTAAGGCTTATGCCTGGTGTTTATTTGAATCTTATTCATTGAAAAATGTAAATATCTCTTCTTATGCAAAGTTCATTAGGAGGTTAGTGAAAAGATTTGATTTGAAACAATCTGAAACTTCCCTGTGAGAGAAAATCGAGCCCAAGAAATCAGAACCTTTGCATGAGTTGGAAGAATCCATAAAGCCAACTCCATTTTTGAACATTTTTGTGGGGGTTAAAGATCTGCTACATTATTTTCCAAAGGAAAAGGCCACACCTCAGCAAGAAATTTCTTCTCAAGAAGAAGACATGAGGGTTCCTTTTTCAAGAGGAGATCAAGAAAAAGGTTCTCTTGATGATGAGGCATTCTCCATTGATGAGGAGAAGGAAGGGGAAGAGCAGAGAAGATCCTCCAGCACTGTGACAGCAGGAGAAAATCTACTTATATTGGGAGATGGAGATGAAGAAATTTCTTCCACTAGAGGGGCTCTTGTATCTTTGCAAGAAGTTCCAAGGAATATTACATATGAAGAGCACAAGCAGCATGTGTCTATGATGATAGACAATGAGACAGAACAAAGGAGGTGTTGCAGCACTGACATAGCAGGAGATGACCCACTACTGCATGGAGGAGAGAATGGAGAAAATGCTCCAATTAGAAGCACTCTTGCATCTTTAAGAGTGATACCACATTATCATGGGACTTCCACACAAAAACAAAGATGAACTTGCGTACTGGAAGGAGGGATATGATGATCCCATCTGATAGGAATATGAGGATGAACCATGAGACATCATTATCTTGTGGTAAACCGCCTGGGAGACCACCTGATTCAGATCTGGTGAAAGATGTCTCACATCTTGATGCTCCATTTATGGATACAGGAAGGAAGGGAGCATTAGAAGACTAAAACACAACACTGAGAGTGTTGGAGGAGCTCAAGGAGGAGGGAAATATTTCCCCACTATCACCATTGTCCACTCTCTCATCTCATACTACGTTGAGAAAAGATGCTGCAAGATTGGAGGATGACACCATCATGGGGCAAGGATAGAAATCCTTGGCTATGAAGACTCAGAAGATAACCTCACCTGGAGGGAGATCTTCCACACATGATAAAAGATGGTGGCCACACATGCATACTTTGTCAAGACCAAGAAGGTTTTGGTTAGATGTTATCCTTCCATGGGAGACTAACTTCCAAGAACTTCCATCTTCATTTGAGCATGTGCATGTGCAAAGAGGGTAGCAAGGAAGGAATACCAACCTTCCATCATATAAATTTGGCATGGGAAATTTCAAGGAGGAGGACAATGAAAGGAATGGCCTTCTAGCACATACCTTTGGCATGGGAAATGTCAAGGAAAAGAGCAACAACATGGCATACATTTCTATTGATACACCATCAACGTTGTTATTGTTGTGCGGTTTAGATCTATATTAGAAATCCCAACTATTAATGGATTATTTCAAAGATTTTCACACTTGTATGATACTTGATGATCAGCTGCATGAAGAGGGCTATTTAGTCCAAGGAGGAGTCATCTATCATCATGGTAGGATCTTCTTGTCTAGAGCCTCCAAGCTCAAGCAGAATTTACTACAAAGAGCTTACAAAGAATTAGGGGAATTTTGAGGTCTAAAATGGGCCTCTTAAGGAAATTATAAAATAATATTGGAAATAATAAAATAATATTTGATCACATCATCAAATTTTAGAGGGAAAAAAGAAAAAACTACTTTTCAACTCATATTTTCAAACTTATCTACCAAAGTGTTTACTCAAATTTCAAGTGGAAGTATTCGTTGGATGCAAAATTTAATTCCTCATTCAAGGAGTACCCATGTTGCATACTTTCAATGGGTCCTGCTACATGAAAAATGAGAAATACATGAAGAATGTGATTCTAATCACGTTTTTTTACGTATTTCTCATTTTTCGTTTAGCAAGGTCCATTGAAAGTATGGAACATGGGTACTCCTTAGATGAGGAATTAAATTTTACATCCAACAAGTAGTCCTGCTTGAAATTTGAGTGAAAACTTTGGGAGATAAGTTGAAAATAAGAGTTGAAAATTTAGTTTTATTATTTTATTATTTTTTAATCTTTTTACCCTTTTACTTAAAAAATGATGAATGATCCCCCATGGTTGACATCATCATGTTGAATCATATTGGTTCTTATAAAGTTTATTTTTGTTGTACATTTTTCTTAGGAGGCCCATTTTAGACCTCAAAACTCCCCTAATGAGTTATGTTTCAGCCATATGATTCCATGAAGATCTACAAAATCATCATGAGGAGCTTTGATTGGGAAGGCTTGAAAGGAGAACTACATCAAAATTTTCAGGAATGCATGAACTATGTGGAGTTGGGGCAGCAACATGACTCTATGAAAGAGTTATTTCAGCCATTTCTTCCTTCTTTTGAGAGAGGAGATAGATCTATGCACCACTGCATATGTATGAGGAGTATCGTTGGTGGAGGATATGATCATGTAAGACATGTTTAATTTTCTGATTGTATGTATTTTTTCACCATGTTTATGCAGGCCATGGCTCCAAGGAGGAGTGATCTATCTTGTAAACTTCATGGCCAACATTGGGCCACAAAAATTTCTGAATTTGGCCACTCCCTTAATGGGCAAAGGGAGATTTTCCATCATGATGGGTGCTTTAATAAGGCACCAAACATATCTCACACTTTTAGCCATAGTGAGATAACATGGGCAGAAAGTAAGTGGTGGGGAAACCATTTAACATATCTTGAACTGATGCAGGTAGGAGATGTAGTGCACTGGTTCCACATGTGGGACTATGACCCACCTCCACATGCTCAAATTTCTATTTGTATGTATGTAGTTTTTCTCCCATATATTGATGATATACTTGTACTTTTTCTGGGAATGTATGGACGGAGGATGGGAGGTATGCCATGTGCCTAATGGGTTGGAGGTTCTCCATGTATATTATGCTACATGTTTTAGGGAGGACATTGGGCAAGCCATGTTTGTTTCATTTGAATTATTGTCTCCTTATGGGATGGATTATTTACATCTCATGAGAACTTTGGAGGAAAAATTCATGGAGGGTTGGATTGGTGAGCACTTAGCTTATGGAGGAGGCTTAACCCATGATGGTCACACCAATGAAGGAGGAGAAGAGTTGCAGCACTCACCTTATCAGTTGCTTGAGGACAAGCAATATTTTGGAGGGGAAGACTGTAATATTTCCAATTAGTCCTAAGCTAATGGGAATATTCGTTTTTGTTTTATTTTTTTGTTTCATGAATAAATGTGTAAAGGAGGATCATAAAAATCCTAAATAGTAAATAAATCAATGCCACATGTGAACACGGCTAAATATGTGCTATCTAAATAAGTACCCTTAGGTGTGAAAGGGGATGAATCTTTTGGTTGGGTCAACCATGACCAAATCTGTAGCACTATCTTGGATGAGTGGCCATCAATGATGCACAGTTCAATTTTAGATGGGGATGGTTCATGCAAATGGAGCCATTTCATTGAAGGTGGTTTAGGGTTTGCAAGCTCTCAACTTATAAAAGGAAGAGGATGGCAACATGAGAAGGTTGTTGATTGTATTGTATTTTCAAAGTATATTGCTTGTTTAGACATATCTCATTCTCCTTGTTGTTTAGAAGATAATAGTGTTGTTTAGCACTGGTTGTTCTTGATCGGGAATCCCACCTCTTTCCTTGAGAGGCCTCTTGGAAGAGTCTTTCATTTCTTGTCCACTATCTCGCTGAAGGCCAAGCTTCTTCTTCCAACTACAACGCAGATTGTGTTGAGGGTTTGGTTTTCTTTGAAAGGTGCAGCAAGTGGAGGCTAGATCTACTCAGATCTAGGCCAATCTAGTGCCTCTTTTCAGTGGGGAAGGCTTCTATCCCATTGGCAAGAGAGTATTGGATCATTGGAGCGACATTCTCAGATCTTTGCTTGAGGCCAAACATCTTCTAAAGCCAATAGCATAGTCTTGCTTCCAAAACTATGTTATTTGTGTGGATACTGTTGTAGGGCCTTTGGTACACTTTTTGGAGGAGTGGTTTTCATGTGTTGGGGATCTTCCCTTCACATTCAAGATCCATTGGAGGGGATCATCATATTGTATATTTCATATCAGATCTATATGTCCATGAATATCTGAATATTTCTGTAGATCTGCTGCATTAGATTTCAAATCTACTCCTTGTACTTCATCTTCTGCTGAAAACCCCAAGGGGAATTTGAAGAAGAGCCTATCTAGTGTATGGATCTGATATGGATCTAACTTTGTATACACAGATCTACTATAGATATGAAGTGTAATCTAGAACTGTTGCAGCCAATAAAATAACGTTGTCGAGCTCTTTTCTGTCTTAATACATGGTTGCAACACCTCAGTTTGAGGATTTTCTTCCATAAAAGTCTTCTATTTCCTATTGTACATCTCATGGGCTCTCTTGTGCATATATTTTCCTGATGTAAATGTAAATAAAGAGCCTCCATATTGGCCTCATTCTCTTACTTATATGATCTACATTATTTCTCTGCATATTCTGTTTATTATTATTGCATCCCCATTTGGGAATATTACATTTTCAACCTTTGGAACACAAATTCTTCCAAAAAAGAGTAACCCAACTCCATCAAATTCACTCTTATTTTATTTTGAAATGACAATAATATAAAAAATATTTTATCTTAATTGGCATATTCATAAAATAAATAATTATGTATTATGGTTTTGTGTATTTATTTTCTCATGAGAATAATATAAGAAGTAAATAATTGAAATAAAATATTTACAAAACAATTACTTTAAATTTGTTGAATTTATGGTGCAAACTTACATAAATGAATTTTAGTTTTACATGTAAACATGAAGAACAAATAAATATTTGTGAGTTTAGTTCTAATTTATATATTCATAATATAAATATTTGTGATTTTTTTATGGTTATGGTGGCAACTCACATCAATAATTCCACTTGTACATGCCAACATGGCAAACACAAAGTTAACTACCCTACTTTATAGAACTTGTCAATATAGCATACACCACTTCTTTAAATATATGGTGATATACTCCACTTTCAATAAGATCAATAAAACTTTACTCCACTTTAATACCACATAGTAAAAATGGTGCTAACTTGTCCATCAAATATGGTGATATACTTCATTTTTAATATGATACATAAACATTTACACCACATTAACACCACATCATGTAAGTGGTGCTAACTTATAGTGCTAAAAGAGAGTTTTTCTTGTTGTGAACAAAGGCTTATATATAATTAGCCCATATCAATCATAAATATTTATAATTTAAATTAGTTTCTTTATATCAAACTTGATATAAAACTATATTATTTAATATGGATATTGGAATATTTTATTTATGATTAACAATTAATCATTTTTTTTTGTTATTAATACATTTTTATTTTAACTGTTCTATTTCAATTAAACAAAAAAATTAATTACATATTATATAAGATAAATTATATTATTTTTATATGTCAGTATATTAACCAATTATATATCTTTTTAATATTTAAAAGTAAAATATTTTTTATTTACCTTTAATTGCTTTATTTTTATTCATAGAGGTAAAATTAAATTAAAATTTAAAGTATTTTATTAATAAATAATATTGATTTTTTTTCATTATTTTTAAATATTATTCTATTTTTTTTTTTATTTATAGATATAAAGTTAAATTATAAGTATTTTATCAATGGTGATTTTCTTTTTAATATTTTTTATTATAAATATTATTAAAGCACCACCTCTACATCCAACAAAAAAATCAGGTTTTACAATTTGGTGGTTTTGGAAGTTTTAATATTTTGTGTACTAGGTCATTTTTGACTTTATGTGATGTGCTTTTATGGTATTATGATTATGCTCCAATAGTTATTTTTAGACTGAAACTAATATCATATTTAATTCTAAATTATCATTTATATTTTCATAAATCAAAATAAAATTGTCATTTATAATATGATTTATAATATAATATAATATAATGTAATGTAATGTAATGTAATGTAATATAATAATATTATATTATATTTTCTATTAAATTTAGAATAGATGTTGATAGAGTGTTGTGTTAAGGCACTAAGTGGTGAAAATGTCACTCATTCAAAGTCATGTTAAGGGCTGGTGCCATCTAGGTTGGATGTGATCCCTAGATAATTTTGATGACTTAAATGGTTCTCAATGGCAATTACTCACCTCTACATTAAGCATATTAGTCATCTCAAAACTCACTATACTTCAAACAAAGAAATATTATATTATATTATATTATATTTTGAACCACATTTAAAAATATGCACCTATTTTATGAATAAAAAATATTACCTACTATATATATATATATATATATATATATATATATATATATATATATATATAACTCACATCTACACTATATAATATAACTTATAATATTATATTACAAATCATATTTCAATATAAACAAGCATTTGTGTAATTAAAAATATTTCCTACATAAATATAATTAATTATTATAATAATTTATATATTGTTTCCTAATATAACTCTCATTTTTCTTTACATAAATGAAAATATCACTTTATTATATTATTATTATTATCCAATTTTAGGGTCACTCCCAAGCTAGACACCAAATTGGTGTATGAGACCCCCTTGTTTGTGGGACAAGGGATCCACCTTAGCTTACATATTTCACTGCAACGTCTACTAATGCATACATACTCCATACATACTCTACCCCCTCTGGTTTTGAATATGTGACCTCTTAGGAGGAAACACATGGCTTCATGGACAGATCCCTTAATAGACATTGTCCTTGCTAGTGGGATATGTGTTGGTAGATAAATCCAAAGTCCAAATCCCTTAGTAGAAATTACCCTTGCTAGTGGGATATGTGTTGTTAGATAAAGCCAAAGTCCAAATCCATTAGTAGACATTTTCCTTTCTAGTGGGATATGTTCATGTTTCTTCCAATAACACTTTAGTGCTTATGGCTCATTGGTTAAATGTTTTTTTTAAAGGCTTATGCCACTTTGTCAGCCTTGGTCACTTTGATCTTTGTGAGATTGTAATACACTTGGGTCACTTTGATACTATGAGATTTTGTGTTTTTATAATAATTATGCTCGTTTATTAATTGTTTGAATGTTTATTTGTATGTTCTGAATATTTTATTTTCTAGTTTTCTATTTAAATTTAGGGATGTTTACTAGAAGGAATGTCAAATAAAATTAAAAACTGAACCGGAATCAAAATTTTACTATTTTTTACTTACAACAATTTGATATTGAAATATTTGTCATATATATATATATATATATATATATATATATATATATATAATATTTTTTAAATATTATATATCAATTTTATAATAACTATATAAATTATACATCTATAAGATATTAAGAATTAAGAATTAGAAAGTAAAATTTTATTCTATATAAATATATAATTGATATAAAATTATTTATTTAAAGTATATATTTAAATATTTTGTTTATGGTCAGCATATACATATGAAGTGATATTTTAATATTTTTAAACAATAAAGAAATTATAATTTTTTTATATTTATTTTCAATAGTAAATTACTATTAATATTGAAATATTTTATTTATGGCTAACATTTTTTTGTTATTAATATTTATTTTTTAATATTAGATGTGAATTATGTGTCATGAATAAATTACACATTTTTTTATTCTCATGAAGCATGTCAACTTCATGTTGAGTCCTCAAAGAATTACACATCTCCCTCATACTAACAAAATATTAAGAAATTATAGATGGAGTGTTTATTGGGGGAAATGGAGGGGCATTTTTCCACCACCCTAACATGCATTAATGGAAGGGACATGGCATCAATCCCCACAAGTATTACTTATCACAAACCACGCTTACTATGAGAAAGTGTTGGAGATGGCACCAAACAATTTCATTTCAACGTACTTCGGTAAATGTTTGTTTCAATTTTTGGTGAGCCTTATTCATGGCCTTTAATATCAAGGATCCATGGCCATTGAATGGCACAGAGAATGACCATAATTTCACCTCAGGACAAATAAGAGAAATTTTATTTCATTGTCTCACATGATAAGAGATAATTTATCTCATTCAAATCAATGCAGCTTCCTAGAAAGCAGTATCCTTCCTTATGGTGCAAGGGTTCTCCTGAAACAATGAAAATGGCCACGTATTTCCTCCCATGATCTATTTAATCTAGTTTATTAGTTTTTCTTTCACTCACTAATTGTTTGGCTTAGTATGGAGGATTTTTTTAGTAATTTTTTCTTTGATTCTCATTCGTGCTTCATTTATCCCTCATTACTTCTATCTTCTATCACAACAATACACGATGATGGTGCCTCTAGAAAACCTTTTTCATCAATGATGCCATCAGGTGACGTAAAATAATAGTGAATCACTTGTAGGAATTTCTTTTTGGAGTCAATATCAATGGCCTCAGAGCATTAGCATTTTCACCCTCTTCATATTATCTACAGTAACATCCATAAGCTATGATCATGCCTCTCAAACGCATAGGAAGCACAATTCCATATCAGTAAATCACTCATAGCTCCTTTATTGGTCAATACCACTGAAACACTTGATGTTCTTTTGTTCTTATAACAAATCTAGTTTATAAAAGAAAAAAATGAATTGTCTAAACAAAATCTAGTTACACTAAAAAAAAAGTAATTTAATAATGGTTACTAATTGTAATGAAGACACTAGTTATATGTTAGGTGGTAGGTTGGGGGTTAATAAGACTTGCAATAACACTTCATTTTGACATGCTTTGCTCACTTTTGATGAATAGACTACTAAATAATGTTTTGTTCTTATTGCAAAGGGAATGATGGAATGTCATGTCAAACCAAGAATAGGATTTATTTGATTTCATGGTCTCAGAAGATTTGAGAGGTCTTCTCCTTCAAATAGATACAAAATAAATAACATTTTTTTATGGTGCAAGAGTTATTCTACAACCATGACTATGAGAAAGTATTTTCTTCTCACCTATTGTTTTGTTTATCCTAGAGGCTTTTTCTTAGTCAAATTTTCTTTGGTTATTCTCCTCAAAAGGTTTCATTCATCCTAAATTTTATTATTATGTTCCCTTTTATACATTTTCCCATTTTTTGTAATATCCCAAATTGGGAACAGCTGCACTATTGGGAATAATCTGAGTTATTACCAATGTGGAGCTTCAGTAAAACATGAGCAAGGAAATTTAGATCAGCTCATTAGATGTCCAATAACATCATACCAGTATATGAAATAACCTCAACAACAAGATGATCTATATTCTCCTTCCCGGGTGGGGAAATGTAGCAATATAGAGCATAAAATAGATGTCTTCAGAAAATAACGCTATACAAGTGAGAAATGGAACTTGGATCCCTTGGAATACATGTTATACAACTCACATATCGAATTTTAGGTGAAAAAAATCACTCTAGCTCATATAAACAGATCTCCCAAGTCTATGCAGCTAAAATAAGCCAAAACCCCATAGCCTAGCTCATGAAGCAACTACTGAAGAAAGGAATGCGTTATTCTAATGAGGTTTTATACATAAAATTATTAAAGAAGCTGATATAGATTTTATATTTATCATATAGCAAATAAATGGAGGTTTAACCTCTTATACAACAGAAATAAGACACCCGACAAAGGTTTCCGGAAAAATACATGAATAACAAACAGTACTGTAGAAAATAGCGTAGTCACTACATATCCATATTATAAATGGCTGAATATGACATGAGATAATAGAATAATACAAATAAATGGCACTAGGCCTCTTATTAGCACTCTTGGAGGGAAATAAGCACCTCCTCCTCAAAGACTAGCATAAAATCAAAGGGTGCAAACTTGCTGCTGTTGCCCCTGCATAAAAGATGCAGTTTTTTTAAGGAGACTACGCTGTGGCTAAGTATGGATGAATGGACCCAAGCCAAATGTTGAAATGAAGCTCAAATCACTCTGCTTTGATCCCTTAAGCAAGCTGATCTAAACAGAGGATGAAATTCCCTCAGAGGAATTCCTTGCACTAAGCAGTGCAGCAACTCTGGCTAAACAGCTGAAGCATGCAAGTGGTCTCAAGACCAAAATAACTGAATACATGAATGAATTCCTTTGATGCTATGCCTTCCTTTTATCTTTGGTGAGCCTCCTCACCTCGAACCCCATACAATGTTGAGGTGACTCCCTAGTGAAGCTTTGTCTTTCAAAACTGCGTTGCCCTAGCTAGCATCCCTCTTTGTAACAGCGTCGTTGACTTGGTCAACTAGAACTAATCCTCCTACAATGCCTCTTTTCACACTAAGGGATCTTCAATACAGTTCTCATATGTGTGTCTAGGCTGATCCTTGTTCACATTGAGCTAGTTTACTTGAGTGTTTCTTCCTCCTCAAGAATGGATGTTGACTTAGTCAAACTTGACTATGTCTCCATCTAATTTGTCCTTGTTCACACTTGGAAGTGTAAAACTAGCTCCTAAGGTGATATCCTTCCTTACTAAGGTGGAATTTAATCATATTTTATTATTCATGGGCCTCCTTTCCCATTTATTCCTCCCCTAGGTGTAAGCATCAAAATCTAATATTCCAATTTTCTTGCTTGCAAATTTTGGAATATTACATTTTTCCACTCATACCCCTACATATCATTCATCATAATTTATTTTTTTCTAATTGGTTTTCTACCATTATCCTCACATTTACCCTATTTTTGGTATTTAACTTAACTCGAGAACTTCCATCATCAAAATAACCCATCAATACTGATATGTACAAATTTTAATACAATTATGTATTGCTTGTATTCTCCTGATCTAAAAATTATATGCCACTATAAATACAAAATCGCTTCTACAAAAAATTTTGCGGAAATTTAAAACATGATAGCCAATTGCAAACACATGAAGAAAGATCATTCACACATAACACAAATGTTTTTAAGGGGAAAGCATAAAGCTAAAAAACCCACTATTATATATTATGTATATATCATGGATCATGAAATAATCTTATACAGAACTCTAATCCAAGAGCTCTCTGTACAATGTACAATTGTCTCACACTGTCTTGCAGAAATTTGCAAATGCATTAGCCAAATTTCTGCTTCACAATAGCCTGCCTCCACTGCGCAATCCAAGTTGATTACAAAGACCAATTCGATGCAATCACACCCTCCTTGATTGTGCAGTCCTCATGAACATATCCAATGTGTTTTTGGCTTGCAAGAGTGCAATCCAATATATTACAACTGATAGTCAATTGTCCCTTTCACCTACCTCTCAACTGCGTCTCCACTGGCTCTGACATGCATGTAGTTAAGAGTGGTAAATATTCATTTTCATGTGAGATCACTCCATCTGAATTAATTTAATATTTAATTCACTGATCTCTCACTAGTGTATCTTTAGTTACAACTAGCACAACTGAGTTTAACTCACTTAACCAAGTTAAAATACTTTAGAACTCACATAACTACACATACAACTCTGTTACAACTTCAAATCACTCAATTACAACTAAGTCCACTTCCCACCAACCAACCTTTGAACTTGAAATTCCTTCAGCTAAGTGGTTTGCCACATCAGTTAACTGATTCCAAATGCCCCATGAGATTAGATAAATATTTATTGTCCAACTATTATTAAGGGATAAAAATAGTCGACATGCATCTATAAGTAGACATGCGATCTATAAATATACTTCACACATACATCTAAAAATGTAACATAATCTACAAATAGAATTTTATCACCATCTATAAATAGAAATTTCTCATCCATTCTAAAAATATACTTCCACCTAAAAATAGCCTGAGGATCCATCCTAGTGTAGGTGCTTAATTTTCACTAGGATTGTCACCTTGTTGAATCTCAACACTCCCTCTCAACAATAAAGGGATTATCCTTCACCCTGATCGTGTCTCTATGGTATTCAAATTTTCTCAAGGTGAGCGCCTTCGTTAGAATATTTGCATCCTAAAATTTCATAGGAATGTACTGAAGCAACATGACCTTCCGCTGCACACAATATCTGATATGATGATACCATATATCTATATACTTAGATCTATCATGAAACACAATATTAATTGAGAGTTTAATGCAACTCTGATTATCACAATGAATCACTGTAGGATCTAAATGAGAACCAAACAAACCAACAAGGATCTTTATCATCTAGATAACCTCACATGCAACTTGACTTGTTGCCATGTATTCCACTTCTGCTGAACTCAGTGCCAGGAATCTCTGTTTCCTGCTATACTAAGAAACAACTATAGATTTGATACTGATGATCCCTCCTGATGTGCTCTTTCTATCCATTGGGCTGCCTGCCCAATCCACATCTGTGAAGCCATGCAACTTCATGTTATCTGTCTTTCTGTATCACAATGCATACTTAGATGTGCCCCTCAGGTATCTAAGGACATGCTTTCCCGCCTTCCAAAAGAGCTTGGTTGGCTTAATAATCGCTTGAATAAGCTGGTTCACCGCATAGAATATATACAGTCTTGTATTCACTAAATACATTAGTGAACCCATTAACTGTCAATAGACAATAGAATCCAGTACATCTCCAGATGTAGCGTCCTATTTCCTCCAGTTTCCTAGAAGAGGAGTATCAATGGGTTTGCAGCCCTCCATGTGAAACTTACCCAGTATCTCCCTTGCATACTCGCCTTGAGACACAAAAATTTCACCATATCACTACCATATTTCCAATCCAAGGAAATAATGAAGAAGGCCCATATCCTTCATCTCAAACTCCTTTGTAAGGTCCTCCTTGCATGAGTGTATAAGTTGCTCATCACCAGTTAGTATTAAATCATCAACATAAAAAACAATGATTAAAATCTTACCCTCCACCACAATTTGGTATAGGTTTTCATCCACCTCACTCTTGGTGAAGCCAAGTCCAGTGAAATAGCTATCTATCCCAGTGTACTAAGCACGGGATGCTTGCTTCAGCCCATAAAACGCTCTTTTGAGTCTCCAGACATGTGAATCACTGCTGAAGATCTCAAATAATTTAGGTTGCTCAATGTACACCTATTTCTAAATGATCCCATTGAGAAATGAAGTCTTCACATCCATCTGAAGAATTTGCCAACCCATCTGTGCTAAGAGAGTAAGGACGGTCCTTATGGAAGAATACCATGCAACAGGTGCAAAGGTTCCTTAATAATCAATCCCCTCGATTTGTGAGAAACCCTCAGCCATAAATCTAGCCTTGTATTTGTCAACACTCCCATTAACATCTTTCTTTACCTTGTAGATCCATCTTGAACCTACCACTAATTTATCAACCAACCTTGGAACAATTTCCCAATCACTGTTTCTGACAATGGAGTCATACTCCTCCACCATTACATCTACCCATGTGGGCTCCTGTGTTATAGCACAAATGACCTCCTCATCAGCTCAGAGGAGAAGGTAACATGGAAGGAATAAAATGACCTAGACAAGATCCATTTTTTCCAAGGTAATGCACCCTAGAAACATCTAGGTAGAGTTATAACGCACCTGAGCCATGCAAAGGGAGCATTAATGCCTAGGGTAATGCTCTATCTTTCCTAAGGGGCAATGTCATCCGTGTTTGAATGTGAAAAGGGAAATATCTTGCAGAAAATTCATTGGAATTTCTAGCCTTTTCTGAAAAGGAGTCAGTTCAAAATAGAAACTAAATGGCACAAACCTTTTATTAGGCATTACCAAACATAACTGAACTCCTATGGAAGGAAAAAGCAAGGAAAAGTGAGGACACATCTAGATCTTCCCGATTTGAACAGGTTGAAAGAGTTGGCAAGGTTTGTCCTCTCCATCTCCTATAAATTAGAGCTGTGGGCTCTTGGTCTAAGGTCGAAGGTTTGATTATATGTGGAACAAAATTTCATTGTTGTAGTGTGAGGCTTGAATATTGGCGAAGTTCATTGAGAGATTTTTTCCTTGAGCATCATCACACTCGGAGATAGAGAAAGAGAGAGGAATTGGAATACTGAGGAGGGCTTGGTGCAACTGAAGGTTGTAATCCTCCTTTTCATAAATCAATAGAATTGTATCTATTTTTTCCATTCGATGCGTGAGTGTCACAATTTTTTGTTCAATCGCCTATGTAGCATGATATGAGTGCCTTAGATCTGTATTGTTTTGTGTTTCTTACATGCTATTTTAATTGGTAGAAAGCTATACTGTTGTAGAGATTACATGGGTGCTTTGATTGGTTGCAGGATTTGGACTTGGAGCCAATGAAGAAGGAATTCTACTTCGCTGCTTGGTGTTCTCCATAGGATCTGATATCCACAAAGAGGTAATATTTTCAATCTTACTTTTTCAATTATATATATTTGCATGAACATATATGCAATACCTTTGGAAATTTACAGCTAATCTTATAGTTTGCCCCATGCACCGGAAAGGCCTGAGAGGGATACCCAATAACCACCACCCTAGAATATCACCCTATAGCAGAAATGGTGACTCCGCTGGGGAGTAAACCCCAAGTTTTTGGGTTATTCCTATGACTTTACCTCTTTTTCTCTATTCACATATCCTTCTGACCAGCTTATATGCTCAGTAATCATCTCAAAAGCTCATAGAGTCCAGATTAGACCCTTCTTGGCCATGTATGCAAATTTACCGTAAGCAACTCCCCCTATGAGAGTGTTTCAGTGCGTTATAATGCTGCTTATGCTTAGATACAGTGCATTAGTATTAATATTAACACTCTGTAGCCTCTTCTTGCCGGTGTTACCCAGCCAAAATCTGTTGTTTATACCTTTGTTGTGTTTCCCTTTGGCTATTGAGTTATTTGCCACCAGATTAGCTTCTTTTGTTGGATCCCTGTGCTTGATTACTGGTTAGCATTTTTGTCTTTAGTTCTTGTTCAAAAATTTAATGTTAGTAGCATCTACTTTTTGAAGAAGAATTTTTTTTTTAAGTTTTCTGAACTTAGCTGAATTAATTTTGGAAAATTTTGGTTAAAAAGTTGTTAAGAGAAGATAGATAGATGTCTGAATCTTTAAAGTTGAACTCTGTTATTTGAATTTTTGGTGCATGGATGTTGAAATAATCTCTCCTTGTAGAATAAACTCTTCATTGAATTGAATATTTAGAGCATGTTTTTGCATGGTTTTTGAGTCTGAGTCTCATCACATTTCATACGTCAACTCCCCCTCCGTAAGAATAATAATCAAGTATAGTAAGAATAAAGCGATAATAAAATTAATCATATAAAATTTTCCAAGCTCACACCAATAGTAGTTCAGGCTAGGATCTTGGGGTAGGAGAAGTGAGAAAATCACCTAAGATATTAAAACTTGAAACTAGAGTCATTAAAAAATGAAATCCCCCTACACTCATATTATCGAGACCACTCCACTACCATTGGAGTTAAGCGCGAGACAACACCAGGGTGCATGAGAAGGTAGCCCACCTTCGAGTGCATTCAGTGGGCATGCTATATATTTGTGTTCCCTTCGGGGATGTCGAAACTAGATAAGGGATCTAAGTGTTCTGCCCATATAGCATGTTGTCTATGACCATGACCCCCCTAATGATGTCTGTGATTTGAGGTATCTTTAGTTGCGAAATTTTTTAGGGAATTACATGAGGTGACTAGGATGGGCTGTCTTGGTACCTAAATAGATGAAACTACTCCGTCTTCAGTCTTTGGGAGGGTACTTGTCTTCATGAGAGTGCTTACACCTATTTTCTGAGGTTCGAGTGAAACTCAGGAGTAACCGTAACTATGTTTATGACCAACCCTCTTTGTATGCTATTGTGATACTGGGTTTCATCTCCAACAAACGATAGTACTCATACAGGGCCACCCTATTCTTGCTTCTTGTTGATTGATTTTAGAAAATCCTTTTTTCTTTCTTCTTTTTTAGGTGTGTGGTTACTATCACTAATACTTTATAATACATCACAAATAATTAAATTTTTCTAAAAATAAATAGGTCACTGTGGCATCATTTGACACTCACCGTTTGTCTCGACGACAGCGAGGTATCCCTCCATTAACACTGGAGGAGGAGTCGAGTCTCAGTGAGCCCGTGCCTTCTTCAGAAGAGCAATCTCCACTGACAACCCCTGATTTTCACATAACTCCATATCATACGGAGTTTCCAGATGATCCTTTTATGGAAGGAGTCATACCTCCTTGCAATCCTTCTCTCACTAACTCGTTGGGGCCTGTGTTAGTTCATGTTACACCATGCCAAGATATGTCTTTGGCTGCACCAACATCCATTTCACAACCAGCACCCATAGGGTCGACGCCGATGGTAACCAAATCTATTCCAACACCATCTTCCTCATCGGTAGTCATTTATACGCTAATGATCAACAACCCCAGTAGTTAAGCTATACTCGGTCCCAGCAATCTGGTCATCACAACTATCAGTGGACCTTCGAACCCTTCAAGATTTGCTCTCATTGTGACTACGCTAGGACCCACGGTTTCCGCTCCCACTAGCAGGGCTACTTTGGTTCATTTTAGCAACCCTTTTGGTTGGAACCCTTTGCTGAGTTCAAACCCCTTGACCACCATGCCAGGGGGAAGTTCCACCAACACATATATGTCGAGGGGAACTTCGGTACCCCTATAGTCATTGGGACAAATAGGACAACTTATTTTTACGATTTTCCTTTGAGTGGTCAAACTTCCAGTGTAGGGTCTATGTCATTACTTAACTATGTGAATAGTAGTATGCCATTGGCTAACTCTATCATGTCCATATGGGCGAACCAACCCCAAAGTCAATTCAGGCAAGGGGGTAAATTTTACATTGGGGGAAACCAAGAGCTCGCCCCCTAGTACAACAGACCCTACGGACAGCAACCATACACCCCTACACCCCCACCCATAGGGGAATTTTATAAACAAAGTCCTACTTATCCCATTGGTAACACATTAATGGGCAGACCTATGGTTTGAATGGTCAACCAATACTTTCTTGGCTAGATCTGGGGGCAAACACACAATTTCCATTTTTTTCAGCTCTAGACATCCTCGATATCTACAAATTGACCAATGATCCCATCAACCACAACCCACTCTGGCCTCCAGTACCGCACAATATTTCGTCTGACATCCCTAAATTTGATGGGAAACAAGGGGATGATCCGGCTACGCATGTCACCACCTTTCATCTATGGTATGTTTCCAACTCGATGGTGTATGATAGTATCTGGCTTCAACTTTTCCTTCACACTCTCACAAGAAACGCTGCAAATGGTACATTGAGTTACCACGTGGGGCCGTCAACACTTTGGGCACCTTAGCTACATAATTTCTTAAGAACTTCCAAATAAATATTAGATACGAAACCATCACAGAAATCTTAACATCGCTGTGCGAAGACACCGCCATCCACATCTCCGATCACATTCATGAGTGGAGACGTAGGCAGAGGCTCATCAAAGCGTCGATCCTAGATCATATCTTATCCAAATAGTTTTGTAAGTCACTCTTACGACCCCTAGCTAAGGATGTTTTCTTATCCAGTGCAGTCATGGAAGATCAATCCATTCGTCGTGCACAACATTTAGATCTAATCTATTCACAATCTGGCACACTATATGATTTACTCTCTGATTCCCCTAGCAATCTGAATCCTCTCGCTACTCCGAAACCCAGAGTGCATGCTGACGGCCTCATTGGTGCAATCTCTGGTGTAGCCATAAAACATCATAATGGGAAAACCTCCCAGCCATCCTCAGCTACCACTGCCCCTAACCAATCGACTATTCTTCCTACTGCTCGGGTAAATTCTGTGTGATTTTCACAAAACCTAGTGGCAAGAACAATAAGAACAAGAAAAAGACCTCTTCTTCTGAGGAGCAGTCGCATACTCCGAATAATCCCAATCATAAAAGCGCTACTAAGAATGAAAAAGGAAAGGATAAACCCATGAAATTTCCTTGCAGAATCTGTGCAGAGGACCACTTGACATACAAATGTCCTCAGCTGCAGGAATGCACAGATTTTATCACAAACAAGGACTCCACAAGGACACCTTTCGTTCTTTATAATCCATTCCTTAATCCATAGCACCAATAGCAACACATGGTTGCCAACCCACCAGAACCCCCACAAACGGGCAACGGTGGTACCCATCCTTCCGGTGAAGGATCATCTACCATTTATGGCGTAGAAAGTGTTGAACTCCAAGCATGAGCCAAACTATATGGAAATCCTATCATTAATGCTTAGGAACATAGCACCAGTTCGAATCCACTGCTACCTAATGATTTTCATATTGAAAGGCCTGTTGCTGACCCTACGATTTGTGCCCCAAAAGGGACTTTCCGAAGCACGACTCATAACACCTATGCACGTGCTGCCCAAAACTACAATATTGTAGAAGATTTGGCACAAGCACCATCAGCCATGTCTGCACTCGAAGTATTGCAAAACCTACTGAGCGCAAAGGAAAGCTCTGCTTCTGGCCATTAATGGAATCAACCCCCAGGATTCTATGCTAGCCATCTTTGAGATGGAGAAATCTAAACCTCACCTCTCACACCAACTTGCATTCTAGGTGTGAGTAGTGTCGAAATGGAGGCCAATCCATCGCATTGTCATAGACTAAGGTGCTTTGACCTGTGCTATGTCAACTACATGCTGGCTTGCTTTGGGTTCTCCTACTTTGTCTCTGCCTTCAAATTCCCTGAAAGCTTTTGATGGCGACACTTTCCTCCCAAAAGGCTACCTTGCTAGCTTTCCCATTTGACTTAGTGGGAAAATGATAACAGTGGACATAGAAGTCATAGATCATCATCTCGACTATAATCTATTGCTGGGTCATAGTTTTCTTACACAATGACTTCCATTGTCTGTTTGGTCTTCTGACTAATCCTCTTTCTGTTGGATAGGAAAATAGTCACAGTGGATCAGTTATCCTTTTGCACCCCTGATTATTCCACGTTACCAAGTAGCATTGTACCCCTTGTAAGAGGCATTTCTGACTCATACGTCAGTATCGGTACCGGTCTTATGAAGGCATATTCCCTTATGGGTTTCTTTCCTCTCCCATCGCTTGAGGTTCCACATATGATTCCAATGATATCCACCATTTCGGATGGCTCCATCGATCCATGGATCCTACTGGTGCCTTCAGATATTGATTACTACGAATATTAGATGTCGCTATCACCGGTAGAGTTGGCTTATCAAGCCATCCAAATAGCATGTGAACCCTCCACTACTTTGGTTTCGACCAATGTTACCACCCTCCCACACATCACGGTTCATTCTAGCGATCTCCTCGATGAAGTCCTTCCTATGGATGAGCTATTTGAGAGATCATGTCTCTAGAAGAATGACCTTAGGGAGAGTTCCATCATCACGCTTCGATGTTCGATTCAGATGCCATCACTACTCAAATCGCATCTTTTGACCCACTTGAGATCACTCCCTCCGCTTACACAGCTGTTGAAACTATCGACTCAGAAGGGAACATGGGAAATATTTCCAAGTCTATGCTCATAGATATCTGGGTCAAAACGGGTATAGTGGAAAACATTCAGATTGGATCTGATTGCAATCCCGAGGAAATTGCATGCTTCACAACCATTCTTAAGGAATTTCGTAATGTGTTTTCTTGGTCTTACGACGAAATGCCTTTCATAGATCCATCTATTGTTGAACATGAAATAAATTTTATGATAATGCCAAGCCTGTTTAGCAAAGACTCCGACCTGTCCACCCTCGCAAAGCAGCCGCCATTAAGACTAAAGTCAAAAAAATCTTACACGCTGGTTTCATTTACCCCGTTCCTTTGACAGAATGGGTTTTCAATTTGGTTCCCATAGATAAAAATCAAGGCACCATCCGGGTCTGTGTTGATTATCATGATCTAAACACTGCTTGTCCAAAATACATTTATCATACACCATTTATAGATCATATTCTTGATGATTGTGTCAGATGGGAATCCTTCTCCTTCATGGATGGTTTCTCGGGCTATAACCAGATTGCGATTAAAAAATTTGACCAGCATAAAACTACCTTCATCTGTCCTTAGGACACATTTGCATATCGTAAACTCACAATTGGTCTGAAGAATATAGGAGAAACTTTTCAAAGGACTACGGACTATGCCTTTCCCAATATTCGGCACATTGTACAAGCTTACCTAGATGACGTTCTAGCTCACTCCAAGAAGAGAACCTGCCACCTTGCACATCTACAACAAATCTTCGCTCGGTGCTGATTCTACAATATACGACTGAATCCATATACGTGCATATTTTTTTTCAAGTCTGGACGCCTACTGGGCTTTATTGTTTCCAAGTATGGGATTAGGGTTGATCCTAATAAGGTTAAGGAAATCATTGAATTACTCGTGCAATAATCCATTCTGCAACTCCAAATTTTGCAAGCCAAGGCAAACGTTTTACGTCCTTTCATAATAAAGTATGCCAAGATGACGAAAGGCTTTATGCGCTTACTAAAGAAAGGAACACTATATTTGTGGGATAACCAATCTTAACTGTCATTTGATGCCTTGAAATGATCACTCATTTTTGCCCCACTTCTTAGTGCCCCCAACTACTCATGCGACTTTCTCCTCTACTAGGTAGCCTCACCATCCTCGTTAGGCATGGTGGTTCAAGTTCACGATGACGATAGTGAACATGTGATATATTATTTGTCAAAAGGTCTCATTGGACTCTAACTATGATATTCGCATGTGGAGAAACTATCTGTCATGGTGGTCTTCACTGTCACCTGACTTCAACACTATATATTGTTCTAGCAGACTACCGTAATTTCTTTGGGGGATCCCATGCGACACATTCTGTCTTGACAAGTTATTGGAGGAAAATATTCCAAATGGATTGTAATCCTCCAACAGTTTGATTTGGTTTTCACTACCGCCAAAGCAAAGAAATCTCTAGTCTTTGCCAAATTACTGTTGGACCTTCCTAGAATTGACCGGGAAGATGTAGCTCATGATCCATTTCCTGATGAATCTGTCTACCTAGTCGATTATTTTGATCCTTGGTATGGAGATTTTTTTTTTTCCTCCAAACTCAACGTTTCCTCCCAACTCTCACGTCAGACAACTGTCGTCGTATTCGTCACCAAGAAAACACTACCTCATGCTCAATGACACTCTATATTGTCATGGTGTCGATACTATTCTTCGACATTGTCTCACTCTTAACAAGGTAGAAGACGTTTTCAATGACTGTCACACAGGGGCGTGCGACGGTCATCTTTCTGGCATAGCTACTACCCAGAAAATCTTGCGTGCAGGATACTATTGGCCCACTTTGTTTAAAGATTACATTGCAGTGGTCCAGAAGTGCCATCCGTGTGATATTTTCATGAAGAAAATGCATGCCCATCCAACCCCTCTTCATCCAGTTGTCTCTGTTGGTCCTTTCGCTAAATGGGGAATAGACTTCGTTACATGCAATCCTACTTCTGTGGATGGACATAATTACATCGTGGTTGCAATCGACTATTTCACAAAATGGGCAGAAGCCATTCCCACTTTTAAGGCCAATGAAGAAATTGCTGCTCTATTCTTGTTCAATCAGGTTATCTACCATTTCGGCCTGCCCCTCTCGATCATCACAGATCATGGGTCACATTTTCAGAACCATGTGATGAAAGAATTGACTTCCATGCTAGGTTTTTGACAAGATCAGTCTTCATCCTTCTATCCCCAAGTGAATGGTCAAGTTGAAGCCGTAAATGGCATCCTGAAAGACATGATTCATTAGTTAGTCAGAAACCATAAAACCACATGGCATCAAAAGTTATATTCCACGTTATGGCCATACTGAATGCCAATCAAAACTGCTACAGGCTTCACACCATTCCAACTTGCATTCGGCCTAGAAGCAGTACTCCCAATTGAGTGTGAGATTGTATCACTCAAGCTCGTTGTTGAACTCCTACCCGATGCCACTGCCACATAAGAGTGCTTTCTCTTTCTTGTTCAATTGGACCAAACTCGTCGAGATGTCATACTGGCACTCGAAGCTCACAGGTGTCGAGTAAAGGCTCAATACGACAAATCTGTCAAGCGTCGTTCTTTCGAAGAAGGTGATATCGTTCTACTCTATGATCAGAGACACGACCTCTTTGGGGTAGGAGCACTTCAACCATTATGGCTTGGTCCATACGTCGTCACAAAAGTGCTGTCAAAAGGAGCTTACGAACTTCAGGACTATAATGGAATTCCACTCACAGAGCCCTACAACAGGCTCTATCTGAAGAAGTATTTCACCTAGTGTTCCACTAAGCATATGCTTTGTAATTATATGTATATCAGTTTTGTATTTCTTTGATGTATCTGGATATTTTGGGTTTTTGAGTGTTTTTCTCATAAACACTTTTTCTTTTACACAGATGCCTTCGTCATCCTTATCATACATTAGATATGCGGACGGTGCCAGTCGTCATACTCAACACATTACATCAGCTGCTTGGGTCCTCTATAAACCTGAGGCAAAGCTTCTTGGTTCTAGGAAAATCTTCCTAGGTAATGCCACCACAATATTGTTGAATACATGTCGGTGATACAACTCCTCACGGAAGCTGCATCTTGGGAAATCTCCAATTTGGTGGTCAGGTTACATTCCCAACTCATTGTTATGTAGTTAAACAATTGTTATCATGTACGTCATTCAGTCTTATTACATTATTACTCTAGGGTATGACTTCTATAATGTCAATTTCAAACCATCGCGTTTGAGCACATTCCTAGAGAATTTAATACATTAGCTGATTCG
Organism: Pinus albicaulis; assembly: GCA_034641835.2. Lineage (NCBI taxonomy): Eukaryota > Viridiplantae > Streptophyta > Pinopsida > Pinales > Pinaceae > Pinus > Pinus albicaulis. The sequence goes on from CM076577.1 coordinate 961,168,165, forward strand.
TTTGCTAATTATGTGTTAGATTGGCATTTGGCACATTTATTATAGAAAAATTCATATATGAGTGTATATTTTTACCATAAAAATACATAAAAATTAAAAACACAAGAATCAAAATCTCCAAAATTTGTATATGTATATATATATGTCGTGTCTAGTCAAGTTACATCAAAAAACTTCCCAAAAACTGGGTGTTTTACAAAAAAAAAATTGGCTTTGCTCAGCCTCGCTCTGACATTTACACATCTATCCACTATTCCTCCTGAGATGTTTGTTCAAAATAGCAAATAACTGCTCTGACTAACCTCCTAAGAGGCATCAAGAACCTCTCCGACACACCCACTTTGTGTCATTATAGGTGAACCAGGACATCCCTCATGGGAAGAGGAGGTACACCCATGCTTAGACCCTCAAGGTTCCTAGAAAGCTCGTGCAAACTACATGCATCATCACCCTCTTTGGAGGCTGTTGCGGGCTCTACTGCTGCACTAGCACCAGGTAGTTGCATTCCTCACCTTGCATAGCGAGGGGCTCCAGCTGGATTGACAGGTGCCAAATTTGTGTCAAGTAACAAGCTTCATGTCAAAAACATTTTCACCCATTAAAAAAAAAGTTGCATAAACATTCAAAAGAAAAACTAATCAATTTCTTTCTTACCATCTGGATCCCACTGAGTGCTCAATGGCAATATGAACTCCAAATCTCCTATGTAGTTCATCCCTACATAGGGATAATCTTCAATCATCAGGATCTGGTCATCTAACCACTGAAAGAATGCGTCATCAAAACAGTGACAGATTGGACCCTCTCCAGTTCGTGGTATCAAAGCTAACCACCGAGCCTGTCTTGGCTCCTGCAGTCCCAACGCATCCGTGATCATTCTTGGCATCATTTTGGGCACCTGGTCTAGTATAAAATACATGATCAGTGTGCCATACAAAAACTCTCTTTGGTTCCGAGTCTTACATGCTGTCAGTTCTTCCCAAACCGGGTAGACAACAACTTCACACCAGTCAAAAACTTGAGGCTGCATCCAATCCAGCACCAGCAATACCTGGGCCTTGGTGGCCATGTGCTAAATCTTGGCTTCTACCAAGCGAACTATCATCCATAAGAGAGACCTCAATGGTCTCGCTGCCACTCGTGTAATAGGCACCCAGTTACTTATGACCACAGTATTGTTTATGCAGTGAGATTGGATTAGATCCACAGTAATGCAGATATCAACCCTGGAACCTGTCATATTATGCCTTGGTCCTCTGCATGACAGACCAGTCAAGTAGTAAATGTCATATTTCTTGATCCAAATTTCATTACCCCCGATATGAAAGACATGTTGGTGGTCATCCCACTACTAGATGATCCATCTCAGAAGGTCTTCATTCCCTCTTATCAGCTCTAAATGAGCATACCTCAACAATCCGCATCTGTGGAGAACCGGAAAAGTAATAACATTAGTAACCATTTTGCATTCTTCCCGCTCATGCTCTCTTTGGCACCAAATGCTCATGGTAAATTGCTTCACACCTACACAAGAAACATTTCCAATGGATTAGTTTTTGGCTAGAACACTCTAGGATTAAGAAAATCAAGTTCGAAAATCATTTCTGCTGGCTAACATGGGCTCTAGTGCAAATCAGTGTGTGCCAATGCACTGCCCCTTAATGGGCAGTGCGTTTAATGTGGCCTAGACACTAGGAACCTGCGTTAGCCACTAAAAACATTTAGGGCCTGCTAAAAATAACATTTTTAACCAGAAAAAATAACTAAAATGACAATGGAATGCTAGAGAAAGGTTCAAGATCTTACCTGGGTCTCACGGAATAAAAAATTATAGCCTGGTTCGTCCACAATCAGTAGTCGAAGTTTCACCACTTTTTTTGCTCCAGAGCTCTATCACAACACTCAAAACAGTGAAAATGAAGGTTTTTTGCCTTCTTATAGCCATTTTGGAGGTAATACTCACTCAGCTAGTCTATTAAACTTGGTAAATTGCTGCTATATTTTGTCGCAACTATTGGTTTTTAAATGTTACTGATGATCTGATGAGTTGTTAGTGTTCATGTGCAGATTTGACGGTGTTCGACCCAGTTTTGAGCATTCTATTTAGGGACTTTTTCTAGCTCATAAAACTAAAGAAAAAACCAAGTTTCCTTCATCGAGCTCGTTAAACTACCACGATGAAGAAACATGAGACATTCTTTTCTCTCTTTTTCAAAGCTCATTAAACAGAAAAAGTAACCAGGTTTTTCTCTATAGGACTCGTTAGAAATTCATGGAGAGCATCGATTTTTTCTTCATTGGACTCATTAAAATTTCACGAACAACATTGAGTTTACTCTATCTCCTTGTACTCATAACAAAATGAGGCAAACGTCCATTGAACATAGGTTTCTCACTTTTCCGGATTCAATGGAATAACTCATGGAAAATGAACTAATTCGGGCTTACTATTCTCCCTTTGTTGTGCCCGGTTATCAAACATGACAATGGTACCCCCTGGAGTTGTCTTTTATGATGTTTTTTAGACTCTCTAAATATGAAAAAATCACCAAGTTTACCCGTCTGGACTCGTTAAACTTAATCAAATGGGGAAAAAATTTCGACAAAGTGGATATTTATTCTCTTACATTTTAAAGGTCTATTTGGCAGCACAAAATCTTGAACATGGCACTTCCCAGAAAACTCTCTCGCATTTAGCCAAACCCTACCATATATGAGTTTAGCCTTCATATGTCAATTTTCCTATATTGGTCAATCCTGATACTCTTTGGTGTTCATTAAGCCTAAGCTTCCCGGTACCCTGTTAGAGTGCCTTCTATTGTTCAAGAGGATCCCACTATCTACTGCTCCTTGTATCAACCAAGCCATCATATACCAGAACTTATTTGTCGTCAGTTATTCCCTTTTTATCTTGATTATTTCCATAAAAAGAATCATCTTTCTTGTTTCATGTCAACTGATGTAGGATGCCTCAGTGCCTACCTTGTGACAGATCTCTTCCTATTGAATTCAACATCTTATCTAGGAAGTTTATCCAGGAACACATCAGTACCTGGATACTTGCAGACATTAGTGGCAGGTCACCTTGTGTTCGGTTGGGGGTTCTCATAATTGGCTCCCGATCAAATGATTCTAGGAGTGTTTGACATAAACTCCATTTATTCACACTCTCTATATTTTACTGTGCATCGTAGGGACCATCATCATTATCGGTGGCCGCCCTCGTGTCTGTTTAAATTTTTTGTTATTTACTGGTAATCAGATGATTTCCTGCATGTTTGACTATAAATCATTTATTCACATGTGCAGAAATATGTACTTTAGTGAAGCAAAGACCAAGACCTTGGGTTGAGGCTTACACCATTACAGTTGTGTTTCCTCTCCCAAGTTGCGATATTGTTTTTGGAGAAATCTTATCAGTTTGATCCTGTTATGACATATGCTTCCACATTATGCTTATCGATGGACACACTGTTCATATATTTGCTCTGGAGAAATCATTTTGATTAGCTATTGAGCATGGAAATTCCCAACTCAAGACAGATACTATATTTTCTGACATATGTTGTTGTTTCAGGTTTTCCTTAGTCCTCCAATTCCTCTCATTCTACTGCACTTGTTATAAATTATTTTGGCCATCGTCTTCGTCTCTAACCTCACACTTTAGGGGGTATCCATTACAGGACAAATGACCTCCTCATCAACTTAGAGGAGAAGGTAACATGGAAGGAAGAAAATGACCCAGACAAGACCCACTTTTGCCAAGGTAACGCACCCCAGAAACAACTAGGAAGAGTTATAATGCACCTGAGCCATGCAAAGGGAGCGTTAATGCCTAGGGTAATGCTATGTATTTCCTAAGGGGCAGTGTTATCTATGTTTGAATGTGAAAAGGGAAATATCTTGTGGAAAACTGACTGGCATTTTCAAATTTTTCTCAAAAGGAGTTAGTTCAAAATGGAAACTAAGTGGCACAAAATTTTTATTAGGCATTTCCAAACACAAATGAACTCCTATGGAAGGAAAAAGAAAGGAAAAGCAAGGACACGTCTAGATCTTTCCCGATTTGAACAGGTTGAAAGAGTAGGCAAGGTTGTTGTCTCCATATCCTATAAATTGGAGTTGTGGGCTCTTGGTCTAAGGTCGAAGGTTTGATTATATGTGGAGTAGAATTCTGTTGTTGTAGTGTGAGGCTTGAAGATGAGTGAAGTTCATTGAGAGCTTTCTGCCTTGATCATCATCACACTCAGAGATAGAGAAAGAGAGAGAGGAATTGGAAGATTGAGGAGGGCTTGGTGCAACTGATGGTTGTAATCCATCTTTTCTTAAATCAATAGAACTGTATCTGTTTTTTCCATTCGATGCATCAGTGTCACAATTGTTGTTAAATCTTCTATGTAGCATGATACGAGTGGCTTAGATATGCATGTTTTTATATTTCTTACATGCTAGTTTAATTGATAGAAAGCTATCATGTCGTACAAATTACACGGGTGCTTTGATTGGTTAAACGATTTGGACTTGGAGCTAGTGAAGAAGGACTTCTACTTCCCTGCTTAGTGTTCTCCATAGGATCCTCTATCCACAAAGAGTTAATATTTTTAATCTCTCTTTTTCAATTATATATATTAACATTAACATATATGCAGTACCCTTGGAACTTTATAGCTAATGTTACAGTCTACCTCAGGCACCGGAAAGCCCTGAGAGGGATACCCAATAACCTCCACCCAAGCATATTACCCTAGAGCATCCTGCATTTTTTCTTGAAAGGAAGATGGCTCAGTCACAATACATTTTCTCATGAGAGCCATCTATCCAGTGAATCGGTCAAGAGACTATCTTTTTTTGCACTATGAAGTAGGGACTCCTACATTCTATGCAGCATCAAGTCTCATCCTCTTAGCTTTTGTGGTACGCTTTTTTCCAGTTTTGATTTTTTTCTCTACGTGAGTGGACTCCTCCACTCCATGAATGTCCTCTTGTGGCTGATTGACATCTAGAGACTCATATTTCGGAACCAACAACTCCTCCTCCAGATGCAAGCCCAGCTCCCTCTTAAGCAACAATCGCATGGATTTCCCCTCATCAAATTTTATATCTCATCGCATAACAATCATCTTACTATTAGGAAAATACACACGATAATTATGGGGTGTTTATGTGTGCCCTAGAAATATCCCAACTTCAGTAGTCAGCTCCAGCTTCTTCCTGGCATTCTTGGTCACATGCTCATAAATAGATGAGCCAAAAGTCTTAAAGTGAGAAACATCTGGTTTCTTACCAGTGAAAGCTTCTTCAGGTGTACTCATTCCAACTACTATATGAGGACAACGGTTTTGCAAATAAACCGCAGTGTTTCATGCTTCTGCCCACAAATGCATTGGTAGGCCCTGATCATGCAACATTGCTCATGCCGCACCCACGATTATTCTGTTCTTCCTCTCTGCAACCCCATTTTTCTGTGGGTTATGAGTTTCTCTGAGTTCTCTTTGAATTAATTCTTTCCTATAGAGGTCTTTGAATTCATTAGATATGTATTCTCCACGATTATCGCTCCTCACATCAATCACTTTCTTCCCTGACTCTTTCTCCACCAATTCCATAAACTCATATAACTTTGAGAATGTTTGATCCTTCTTCTACATGAAGAAGATCCAACATTTACGAGAAAAATCATCAACAAAAATAACATAATAAATGTGTTTGTTGTTGAAGCAACCGAGAATGGTCCACACATGTCTATGTGAACTCTCTCCAGGATCACCAAAGCATGGTTCTCCTTTTCATGAAAGGTGGACTTTACATACTTCCCCATGGTGCAATCCTTGCACTGATCTAACTGAGCAAGTGTTCCCATTGCAAGTTCAGTAGATATTTGTTGCATGACTTTCAAGGTTGCATGATGAAGATGGCCCAATCACCTATGCCATAATTTGCCCTCATCTCGCTCACCACTTTTTCTATCTTGCCCATCATGGCAACACAACCGTCTACCTCCATATTGTAGAGATTCTTAACTTGAATCCCTATCATGTTGGATTGAACCATTTTTTATGTCACAGGAAAGCTTTTGCATCGCTAAAAACAATGTCATAGCCTCTGTCCTCCAACATCACATCTGAGACCAAGTTTTTCTTTAGAACTGGAACATGCATAACATATTTCAATTGAAATGGTTTACCTGACTCTCTCTCAAAGGTAATGGTACCAATTTCAGTTGCACTGTATCATCCATCGTCACCCAACTCTATATGCATTTGGATATCTTTCTCCTCCAAGTCATTGAAAAGATCCGTACCTCCCGTTATGTGGAAGGAAGCACCACTCTCAAGATACCACACCGATCCCAATGCACTTGACACCATGCATGAGATCAAAGAGAAATCAAGTTCAAATTGTGAGGAAAGGGCCTCACCAACTACAGCTCCAACAACCTTCTTGTTCTTCTTCTTCTGTGAGCAGTTAGTGGCCAGATGCCCATGTTCGTGACAGTGAAAACACTTCACCTTGGACAAATCCAGATTCTTTCCTTTAGACTCGGATTTTGAATGGAATTTCTTCCCCTTCCGTTTCCTTGCCTTGGAATCCAAAGCACAATCCTCTTCATCATCATGATTTGTTGAAAATCCATCTCTAGTGTTCCGCCTGAACTCCTGCTACACTAGATCCGACCACAGTCGTTCCCAATCCAACATTTTTCCCCATCTGTTGACAGAGTCTTCATAACTATGCCAACTCTTAGGAAATCCCAAGAGAGCCAATCTCACCAAATCATGATTGAAAACAGTGATTCCCACACTCCCCAGTTCATCCTAACATTGGACAAACTTTCTGAGATACTTTGGAATATTCTCACCCTTCTCCATCTTTATCTTTCTGAGTTTATCCTTCAACACCAATTTCCTATGGTCGATTCTGCTTTGGAAATGTTCCGTCAAATCCTTCCACATAGCATATGGAGTGGCTTCCCCATGAAGGCTTGAGACAATGTGGTCTTGTACACCTTCCAACATAATCCTTCTCACCTTCGCTACTTTCTTTTACTATGCATCAAGTAATGCATCATCCGTCGAAGTAGGCTTAGGAACATCACTCTCAATGAGTTCCTTCAATCCATTATCTTCAAGCACCACCTCCCTCTTGTTCTTCTAGACAATGTACTTTGAGCTACCCTTGAGTGCATACTCTAGCTGCAAGCCATTGAAAGCCATTTTGATGTTTACTCAAATGTCGCACCAAGAAATTCTTGTAGCAAATTCGAATTGTTTCTACAAACAAACTCAGCTCCTGCTTCAAAATTGAAATATTTTGTGCTGCAATACCATGTTGAAGTTTTAATACAATTATTTATTTCCTAGATTCTCCTAATATAACAATTATATGCAACTATTGAATACATAATCACTTCTACAAAAATTGTTGCAGAAATTTAAAAGACGATCGCAAATTGCAAACACATGAAGAAAGATCATTCACACATAAAAAATATGTTTTTACTGGGAAAGCATAAAGATAAAAATCCCACTATCATATATTATGTATATATCATGGATCATGAAACAATATCATACAAAAATCTAATCCAAGAGCTCTCAGTACAATGTACAATCATCTCACATTGTCTTGCAGAAATTGGCAAATACCTTAGCCAAATTTCTGCATCACAACAGGCTGCCTCCACTGCGTAATCCAAGTTTATTACAAAGACCAATTCGATGAAATCATACCCTCCTTGATTGTGCAATCCTCATGAGCATATCCAATGTGTGTTTGGCTTGCAAGATTGCAATCCAATATAGTACAACTGATAGTCAATTGTCCCTTTCACCTACCTCTCAACTTGGTCTCCACGAGATCTAAAATGCATGTAGTTAACAATATTAAACCTTCAGTTGCAAGTGATATCACTCCATGTGAATTAATTTAATATTGAATTCACTAATCTCTCACTTGTTTATCTTTAGTTACAACTTGCACAACTGAGTTTAACTCACTTAAATAAGTTAAACTACTTTAGAACTCACATAACTACACATCAAACTCTGTTACAACTTTGAATCACTCAGTTACAACTAGGTTCACTTGGATGTCCCACCAACCAACCTTTGAACTCTAAATTCCTTCAGCTAACTGGTTTTCCACTTCAGTTAACTGATTTCAAGTGCTCCATGAGATTAGATTAATATTTTTTGTCCAACTATTATTAAGGGATAATAATAGTCAATATGCATCTATAAATAGACATGTGATCTATAAATAGACTTCGCACATACATATAAAAATAGAACATAATCTATAAATAGAATTTTCTCACCATCTATAAATAGACATAATCTATAAATAGAATTTTCTCATCCATTATAAAAGTAGACTTCCACCTAAAAATAGCCTGAGGCTCCATCCTAGTGTAGGTGCTTAATTTTCACTATGATCATCATCTTGTTGAATCTCAAAATGATCATCACCTGCCTCCACCACCTTAGCCATCCCATACACCCACAAACGTTACACCCATATACTATTAGGTAGCCCATTTCTGCCCTAGGTCCCCCAACAACCATTTTTAGTAACATTGTTCCATCAACCCATAATAGAAATTTAGTAGAAGCAATAATTTATTTCTCTTCTAAGAATGTTGTGTAGTGGATTACTCCACATGCTAGCCAATCTCTATCATTGGGTGAGACATTCAAGATAAGATCATTCATTGATTATTATTATTTTTTTATGATGAATTGAAGTGATACTAGGAATTTTTTGTTTAGATTATATGCTCTAAATCCTGTAGCTATTAAAAAGTGGTATAGTAAGGAGGTCATGGGAGGAAAAAACCCTAGTTATTTATTAGATGATCTTTGTCCAAAAAAAAATATGACGAAGCTTGCCCAAAAAGGAGAAAAATTGAGCTCCCTATTCTAGTAGGAGGAGACTTCGAGGATTAAAATGTTGGTGGTGAAGGTCGAAGTGGTCAAGATACTCATTTTTTATATATACTATCATATATCAAATAATCATGTTTGGGCACAAGATGTTGTTGGTATATTAGAATCATTTTCTATATAGGCCACCACATGCCATACTTCCATGTTCAGGTATGAGGTGTCCTTTTGTATATTGAAAAAGTTGTGCAATTTTTTTAAAGGTGTGCATTTGAGACAATTTTGAGTGTGTGTGTGTGTGTGTGTGTATTTATTCATGTATGTATGCATAGAAGCATTTTTTGACTTGATGTTGAAGTGTTATATTGTTAGGTTGAATTTGCATCTGTGGTACTCATAATTCAATATCACCTATTGTGAAGTGAGAACTCTCACATGTTTTATTTTTTAAGGTGTTTGGATTGGTCTCTTAAAGACATGTCACTTAAAGGAATATTCGTAGTGATACATAGACAAATTTGAATTTTTTTTATCCCTTAGGGCACACTTCTTGAAAACTTGAATATAAATTTACTACACTAATTTATGTAACATAAATATGTTTTTAATCCTCAATTTCTATCTAAAATCACTTAAAAATTTCAACCATTTGTTATATCAAATCATCATGAATGACAAACCTTGAAAATAAATTAATCATGAAGAGAATGAAGGAATAAAAATCAAATTTTCAATCACACAATTTTGGATAGAAATATACTTTATAAATGTGTAGAAGAAATGAAATATGTGTAAAAAAAATTATCACAAAATTGGTACAATATATGGCTCTTCAAACTATAGCAACTTAAAATCAAGAAAACAATAGACACCATCAAAGATCGACAACAATCTAGCATCAACAATGAAAAGTCCTCCCTTGGATTAAACAAGATTTTAGTACATGTGCTCTTCACACTAGCATTATTTTCTTCCTTAGTATTTATGAACCATGGCCATGTTCCATCACATTAGTGCATGGAAAGAGTGTTGTAGTCCTAGTATCCATATATGTTTATCTATCCAAGTTTTTTTGTGCTCAAATACCTCGCCTTAAACTCTTAAATAAACATAAAAAACAACATCTACATGGTACATCATGAAATATATAGTAACCAACTAATATTTCAATAAAGTCATGACACCATGCTCAAGACATCAATTTCATATAATTATGATATTTACCTAACCTCACATCCCATAAGAACAACGTCTTAAAATAATTCACGGTGTTAGCTCCATTGTCCATGTCTTCAACTAGGTTAGATAATATAGTAGTACAACAAGATACGCCATAGTCACCATCATGGATCAAACCAAATCCATGTTCATCTAGAGGGTCTACATGCATATCATAAATGTTATCATCACATGATCAAACCTAAAATTCACACAAAGGAAATCTCTCAATGAAACATACAAGACATCTCTTTCTCCTATTTTCTTGTTCCAGGGTTTTCTCATGTACCTTAATATCGTGCTATTATGCTTTCCTCTTTATCCTACCCTATTTATCCGTACAAGCTCCAATAAAATACAATGAATAGAGTATAATGATGAAAAATACACTACAAATCTATTTTCCCTTAAATATAAATATGTGAGGGGGGCTAACATAATAATGACAAAATTCTATACAAGTGAAACATCATCCACGTATGATCCTATTTGTGATAAACACCCATCCTCTAAGATGGTTAACTCTTTAATAGGTTATTCCAATGCTTCCTAATGTATCCTCATTAAAGATGATTCTCCTATAACTATGTGCCACATGTCTTCAATATTATTTTGATTTGATTAATATATTTACAACCACGCTTTGGCACATTAAGAAGCTTGTAGTTATATTGTGCAGCTAAATTATTTTACTAGATGTTTATGTTCACATTTCATTGCCATTCACATCATAAAAATGTATTTTCATGTGCTAGCTATATTTTTCAATAGAAATACATGTAAGAGAAATTCTTGGGGTGAGGATTTTTTGAGTGATATACTTGTCATCCCTCCCCTCTGATAACCAATTCCTTATTATTATTTCTCAAATATGATAATCAGTGTAGCACCATGAATAATGTATTAAGACTGCACCAAAAGTTACACCATTTTATTCATTTGAAATAAGGATCATTTTTTTTTTATCTTATGTGTGTGATAAACTTCCAAAGTTTTTTTAATGATATTTAAACCATACAATATGTGATCTTTGGTACTCACATAGGCACCTATGAAATTTGTCTTCTATATTCACCGCTATGTCATGATAATGTGTGACCCATCTAATGATGATACCATATCACTCAACTAACATAGTAATGTCATAGAGCATCTCCCTCTAGCCACTCACCTTAATCTGGATGTGGGACCTCACTTGGATGTATGGTAGTCATAGGGGCTTCACTCGGGGAGAAATGCCATACTATTTGGGTGCATATTGGGTGATATATATTGAAGAAAAAATGAAATAATATATTGGGGGATATATAGGGGTAAATGGTTTTTATATTGGCAGATATGCAAAATGGAGCTCAAAGTTAATGAAACATATAAAGAGGTATAAAAAATGTTAACGAAGAAATTGATACCTACAATATCTAGTGAAAGTAGGTGCTTTTTAAATTGCAAAGGCCTATCAGGTTCATATTGGTAGGTGGTTAAATAATGTGATTTTTAGAGGAATTTTCCAATATGTCGTCAAATTAAGGGTATTTTTTAATATACCCCAAACTCATGTGATATGAAAAAGGTTCATATAGTGAAGACCCCATGATGGTAGTTGGGTGGGTTCGTTAGGCACACTCTCCCATTGGTCTCTAGTGCTTCACACCATTGTTCATGTATATAGAATGAAACTGAGAAACTTATATACGTTAAAATATTTAAAGGGTTTTCAAAAATCTAGCACCTTGCACACAATTTGCATTAGCCTCTAATAAAAAAAACCTAGTTCCAATTATACTCAATAAATAATTTTTTTACCTATTAAATCCTATGATCGGGTGCCTTTAGTTGTAACACAATGAGGGGAATCCAAAGTAATTGGTAGTTTTCCAATTAGAGTGATCATTTGTATTTTAGGGCCAATTACAAGTCACTTTCTTCTATCATTCAAGACGTAATGTGCATTTTATCTGTGGGCATAAAGCACAAACAAAGTAGAAAATTTGAGTTCTCTAAGATATCGAAAGTGTGTTTTTCAAAATCCCGTGCAAGAACACTACTCACAATTGCATGAGTGTTTTGAAAAATCCACCCTTTTGAGCAAATTTGCATTGTATTTTACTTAACAAAACCCTAGCTTCAAATATCATCAATAAATCATTTTTTAGCTTATGAAATCCTAAGAGGTGTGGTGTCCCTATCTATAACATAGTATCAATATTCCAACGAAATCTATGGTTCTTGCACCTAAATATTGATTTATTGTTTATAGTCGCTTGCATGTAACTTGCTAGATTCAAATAGAGACATATTTGGAATTTTGTATGTGTATACAAACAAAACCAATCTACAAAAATGGTCTGTATAAGCTTTGAAAATTGTGTTTAGAAAAGGCCCATGTTAGCAGCGACAGTGCTTCCACTCAACGAATGCCTTCTATTGGGATTCAGACTAGGGAAATTTTTCTTCCACCCCGGGCTTAGTAATATGACTCAAAGGCCAAGTGATATGGGATAATCCTAACACGAACCTATGATAAAAACTTTCAAGGCCCAAAAAATTGTGAACCTCTATTAGAGTGGTTGGGGCTGGCTAATCCCAAATGACTTGGATCTTAGTTGGATCCACATGAACACCATGCTCATCTATGATGTAACCTAGATATTGGACGTAGCTCATGCCAAAGGTGAATTATCCAAGTGGGCACACAATTTTGGTTGCCGAAGGGCTTGAAGGACCGTTCTAATGTGTTGCAATTTTTCTTCCCACCTCTTGTTGAAGATGAGGATGTTGTCTAGATAAAAAAACCATGAACGAGTTGGTGAAGGGTTTTAATATGTTATCCATTATCCTCATAAAAGTATTAGGGGCACTTGTCAACTCAAAGGGCATAACATACCATTCAAAAAGGCCTTCCTTGGATTTGAAGGCGGTCTTCCATATATCTATGGGCTCTATTATAACTTGGTGATAGCCATATTTCAGATCAATCTTGCTGAAATACTTGGCCCCCTTGAGCTGCTTTAGAAGGTCATTAATTCATGGGATTGGATACATGTTCCTCAGAGTGATTTTGTTTAAATCAAGATAATCAATTCAGAGCCTCCAGGTCCCATCCTTCTTGTGGACAGGTACAATGGGGCTCATACAAGGTGAGGAAGTTGGTCGGATGTGCCCTTTTTCCACTTGATCTCTTCATTTTCCATAATGGAGGGGCGATATATCAGCTCGTTGGGTAGAGGTACTCTGGGAGTCGGATCGATCGAATGCTTGACCTGACAGTTGAAGGGTACCCCTGTGGGTGAGGAGAAGATATCCTTGTATTCTTACATGACCGTATCTACCTGGTTCTTCTGCATGTAGAAACCCTTATCGAGGAACATGGATGTGGCTACAATATTCCTATTACATTAAGAGTGAATCAGAAAGGAAAAAAAAATATTGGTCTTGGAGATGATCTTACTACATTTCTTAGCAGAGATCAAAGAGATGTCGATAGGCGGGGCTACCTCTGGTATCTTGTATAACTTATTACCCAAATAAATAATAATAGTGCGAGGCTTAGACTCATGCATGGCATGATGCTTCCACAAGTATGGTTTTCCTATTAATACATGAGAAACTTCAAGAGAAGATATATCACATAACACCTCATTTGTGAAGGGCTCAATGTTATTAGGAGGACGACACTGTTGGCTGACGCTGAGATCTCGTCCTTGGTGAAGACACCCAATGGTGTACAACTATAGCTGTGGTATGGTCGGTAGGCCCAACTGATTCACAACCTCTTCTGAAATTAGTTTCTTTTGGCTCCCCCTATCAACAATGAATTGTATCGGTGAGCCCTTCACCCACATCTGTGAGTGAAAGAGGCACTCCCCCTCCTCTAGATCTTCTACTTACCCCTTTTGGAGCTTAATTGTGGCTACCATCACACCGGGTTTTGCATCAATTACCTTCTTACCCTTTTTTATTCCCTTGTCAAGTTCCAGCTTAGAATCAAAACATGCATCCGTCTTTGAGTCTCTTAGCTCGACCACCAGTGCCTGCTTTGTGTGACATTCTTGCGTGTTCTGAGTGGTGCTTTTATGGAACTCACAATAGTTGTCAGTGCCCTTCTTTGCCTTATCTTCACTCTCACTTTCAGCTTCAAGGAGGTGCCCTGGGGGGTCCCGATTGAGCTTTCCCTTTTGCTATATGACTTGGGGTGCCTTTTTTCTGCTTTGGGTTCAAAGATAGAAATTTTTGCTTCTTCTACTTTAATTTTTTCTCAATATTGGCAGCATATCGGTACTCTACACCAAGTGAAGATATGTCTAGAAACTTAATTTCCTCTTGAATGTATTTGTGAAAACAACTACGATACGTGAGAACCATATATTTCTCAAAAATTTTGATACAGAAATTTGTGCAGAAGTTATGTAAAATATTTTTCATTGTTGGGTATGTGTTATATTATTTCCATGACTAGTCACATGCGGGGGGGTCACAGCGGGGGCGACAACGCCCCGGGGAAATTTTTTTGGACCTTATTTTCGGTGGGCGGACCCGCCCATGGTTTTGTGCATGGGTTTGCACATGGTTTTGGGGTATGATGGTTTTCGACCCCTGGTATTTTGTAGATCCAGTCAAGGGAACTATGGTTATGTTCTAATCCAGGGTTAATGGATTGTGGTTTATGTATGCTTTGGCATGTATATATGTTATCACACCCTAAATTTCTAAAATCATAACTTGAAATCTGTCAAGTTTGTATTTAGATTGGTTAGATTGCATAGCATCATGAAATGATAAATTTTATGATTATCATAAGTTTCAAAGATTGTTTTAAGTTGTTAGGGATGATCTCAAGTCATATCAAAGAAAAAAATCTTGAATAGATACTTTAAATTGACCTAAAGTCTCAAATCTGGCCACCTGTCAGAATTTTTCTAAGTCCGCAACGATTTTAGTACAAAATTAACAGATTTTGTTGCAGAAACACCTAGTAATTTCGTATCGAAACTGACACTTGTAAAGCTAAACGCGCTATGAAAGTTGTGTCATCCTATAATGGTTTTCTTCATAATGATGATTTGTTAAAATTTGAGGGTTTCGAGGTCATGTTTTCAAAATAGGGTCATCATTGAAAGTCTTAGGCACATTTTGGCATCAGCCACCATTTTCTTAATACATCCCATCTCATTTTTTCAAATTCATCCCTCATTCCTCATGCTTTAATTTCCACTTTTGTAAGCTGCTACCAAAGCAGCTTGCTATCATTTGCATCTCCCGTAGAAATCCTCTGTTATGTCATCCCTTTTTATCATAGTAGCTCGTTTTCATAAAAGGCTTTTACTAAACAGGTGTAAATATGGAAAGAGGGCCACCGCTACAAAACAAGAAGAAATGGCTACACCAAAGAAAGTGAATAAAGGAGTTCTGCCATTCAGGTACGAGCCTACAATTCTGAGTTTAATCATGGAAGATCCATATTTCGCTGAGATTTTTACAAGAACAGGCTGCATTCAGTTTTGTCAAAAGTTGCAAGGTCATCACAAACAGGTATCACAACACTTCATACTTAATTTCAAAGGAACATCTACAAAGGTTAGTTTTCTTCATGTGCCAATTTCACCTGATAGTATTTCTCAAGCAACAGGGATCCCTAGGACCAGAGAAGAATGGTTTAAAGCTACAAAGTTTGATTTGAGAAGTTGTGATGATTATCTAAAGCCTGAACATGTAGGGATAAATATGACTATAGGGATTCCCAGAACTTACCTTAAAGATAACTACTCTAATTTATTGACAGTCATATAGATATAATTTACCTGTGAAGGCAGATTCCAAACAATCTACATGTATCACTTCAAGATGTTGCTTCATTTTACAGGGAAAAATCTTATAGATATTCCTTTTTACCTTTTTAGAAGCCTTGGAAAAATGGAAAAAAAAGTGAAAGGTAGGCCTGAAAGAAGCGAAACTTCCATCTTTCACCATGGATTGATGAAATTACTAGTACTGGAAGAATTAAATAAACTAGACAGAGACTGGGCATCTTTCTTGTTTATGAATGAATATGAAGTGGATATTTTATCTCCAAGGAAAGCCTATAAACTCAAAACTCCTTCTTCTAGACAAGAGCTAAATACTACTACAGAATTAGAAGGGAATCAACAAGAAGGCTTAAAATCTACAGCTAAAGACGTGGATGAAGAAGCTAAATTCATCCAAGATACAGCACCACATCCAGCAACTAGTAAACAGGCTAAAAAGCATGTCATAATTAGCAAACTAAAACTGCAACAAAAAGGTCTAAAAGAAGCATAAAGGAAGCCGGTAGAGGTAAAGGCATGCTTGAAGACATCTTTCAATCCATAGATATTGCAGAAACCCCTATAGTGAAAGCAACTGAGGTAGAAGGATCCAAGGTCAAAGGGAAGGGGTTTATAGCCAGGAAATTAGATTTTTCTTCAGAGGATTCAGGTTTTATTTTTAAACCTAGAAAGCCTTTCACTAGATTGCAGATTTCTAAGACTATCACCATTGGAAATAACCAGCAGAAGGAAGATAAAGAAAAAATGGCAGCAGTGCAATAAGTCATTGTTATATCTCCTATTGAGACAGAGGTTACTAAAGAAAGGAAATTTTGATTTAAAAGAAATATTCAGAAGAGATCTGAGGCAGATTTTCCAAAGGGACAGTTTAAAGGTAAGGGAAAGGAAAAAGTCATAGAGAAAACTGAAAAAGAGCTTTTGAAGAATAGTTAAGAGTAGTTAGGGAAGATTTATCTGAAACAAAGAGAGAGCTGGAAAGATACAATCAAGATTGACAAATGATAGATGAGGTGGAAAAGAAAGTGAATGATCAGGTTACTCATTTTGAAAAGTCTATTGGAAAGGCCAAAAACTTGTTGAAGAAATCACAGCCTTTACGCATCATGATGACACACAAAAGGCAAAGAAATTTATGGTTATAGATAGAGAGGAAAAGTGTTCAGAGACAAGTCAAAGAGTTGAAATAAAATATTGAGATGATGAATACAAAATTATAGAAGAAATATTTGGAAAGAGCAACTATAGAAAAAACTATTGAAGTTTCTCATGAAGAAATTGCTGGTAAATAAGAAGGTAACAATGGATTATAGACCTTTTTTTCTTATATTATCATACTTTACATGCAATTATATTCATGGATATTTTCATAGCTCAGATCCTAAGTTTTGTCAAGTCTCTGAGAAGTTAGGAAATTCCGCAGCATATGCCAGGCTTGAAGCCTATTTTCTGCTACGGAATTTCTGAAGAATTGTTTTTGGTTTTAAGGTACTTAAACTGATAGGGATGAAGAAATTTTAAGGTTTTGTTTAATTTTTTTTATCACTTAACATCCTCCAAAGGTCAAGAATAGCAGAGGATTATCACACATCACCTTTTTGTTTGTGCTATGAAACTAGCTACGAAAGTAGCTCAAAACTCTGTTTTGACAGCAAGGTTAATTTTGGAAGAAGGAGAAAGGTAAATAGATATTTCAAAGCTATTATCCATGAGAAATGACAAAGAGTATCAGGGAAATGAAAAAGAGTATCATATCAGAAGTTTTCTAAGTGGAAATATTTTGATAACGATACAGTTCGAAGATAGCAACTCACTATGTTGCATATCATCAAACTGACAGCTCCTTAATAGTATGCAGAGCAGCTCCATGAAGACATTCAGAGTATTAATGTTTTGATTGTGGCCAGTATGGTTGAAAGACATGATTCCTTTCGAGGAATATTTGGATCATGTTTAGATTAAATGTAATAAATGTGTGTTTGAGTCATAGTAGTACTCTAACTCCTAATTCGAAAGGTGTCAGCTCTAGTTTTAAATATCTAGTTAGTGGTTAGATTTGGTGTTAGTAATAGAGTTTAATGGTCTAGCAACTTAGAATATTGGATGTAAAGGCTAGATGCCTATAAGTAGCGACTACTTCGACGTATGGAGGGTTGGAAAGTGTTATCTGAGCAGACTAATTTTTTAAAGCTTTGGAGTTTCTAATATATACAGTAATAATACAACTTTTCTTCACCTGATATTCTTAGTATATTTCAATGAGTTTATATCCTATTTTTTGAAAGGTTTTTCTTCCATAATCTTAATGCTTATTACTCAGAATTCATGATTGTTCATGCTCTGACTTCCTTGAAGTGTTAAGCTATGGTCAAACTAGTTTCTATCTTATCTTTGAAATGTTTTTCTTCCAAAGTCTTAATGCTTATTACTCATAATTCATGATTTTTCATGCTCCGACTTCCTTTAAGTATTAAGCTATGGTATAATGAGTTTTAGGTCCTATCTTTGAAAGGTTTTCTTCAATATCTTCATTCTTATTACTCAGAATTCATGACTGTTCATGCTCTGACTTCTTTTAAGTATTGAGCTATGGTGAATCTCTTTTAATATTTTCCATTCAATATCTTGACGTCTCATTACTCAGAATTCATGTATCACATGCTCTGATTTCCTTTGAACCTCAATTTATTGGGATTTTCCTAAATATGTTACTCTTTCATTGAAGTACATACAAGGCTTAGCTTCCACAAGGAGAGCCTTTGTCATATTTATCCCTATCACTGACTCCATAGCCCAATGGTAGCAACCCTTCATCTTTTCAACCTAAAAATACACAAAATAAAAACACAAAAATAGAGTTAGCCATCTATCTATATCTTTATTCAATATCATTAACCCTTAAGAGAGCCCTCTTATAATGAAGAGGCTAAGCTTCAGTCCAAATATTGGTTTGAAATAGTTACACTGGAGTTGTCTAATCAGTAGCCAATCTGGTACGATTTTGGTGATCACAATATATATGTGTTGTAACACTAAAAGGAATATATGAAAAATCAAGCTGGTCATCCCGATTTGGGATCTAGGGGAAAATCTATGTGTTTATCTTTTTTATGTTTTATGCTCTCGATATTGTTTATTTTATGTTTTAATATTCGTTTGTAGATAATTTTTGTACAAGGTTAAAACCTACAGTCATATCATGCACATATTTATCCCTCTATCGTTGTAACGTAGTCCATTGTATTTACTTGTCTTCATAGCGCCTGACAGGGTATTAATGTTCCTTAATGGCGTCTCATAGATAATTCCAAGTCAGTGCATCTGAGAAGAATGAGGGTTCCCCCTATTCCTTTTGCTCACAGTAGGTTTCCCACGAGTCCTTGACATGGGGGATGACTTTCAGGAGTGCAAAAGTAATCTTTTCCCTATTGGAAAAATATTGAACATAAAATAATCCTTCCAACAAATTTAACTATTTATCTATGGCATATGTATATAAATGGATTTCAAATGTGGAAATGTTGAAGTTAACTTGTACCTTAAAGGGAGTGGTGCATCTAGAGTGGATTTCGGATGAAGATGTGTTTCTTGTGGGCATCCACTGAAGGATCTAGGAAAAATTATCCATCATTATGTTCTTGTGTTTCTCGAGCAATATTTTGATAGGATATCCTTCTCCCTTGTCTTTATTTTCATCTGCCATGGGAGATTGTTGGGGTTTGTGGGGCTGATATTGCAAGGGTTTAGCCAGATAGAGCCCTAACTTCTTGCACCCTGGCCTTGTTGGGGACATGAAAAGAAAAACAAAGAAAGAAGGGACTGCTCCGATACGAATGATTTGAATTTATGTAGGAATGTAACATAATACAAATCTAAACATAGACACAGATATGAAGTATAAATATAACTTCATTTCATTAATATCAAAAACTGAAATATGCTTACATATAGAATGGAAATAAACTAGCTCTGGCGATGGTAGCTTATCTCTAAGAAGAGATGTGGTGGATACATGGCTCTGAACTGTGTTACAATGAGGCTTGAAGGCCAATTTATTATTTAGAAATAATGTGAAACTGTAAACATCCAAAAACCTAAATTTAGGAGATGGAGTGGAAATACTATGGGCCCATTTTGGGTAAATTGGTACATCAACTTCCCCGTATTGTAACTTCGGGATATGATCTCCATTTAACATGCACAACACCTTGTTAGAAATATCTATCAGAGGAAT
Source organism: Pinus albicaulis (assembly GCA_034641835.2). NCBI lineage: Eukaryota > Viridiplantae > Streptophyta > Pinopsida > Pinales > Pinaceae > Pinus > Pinus albicaulis. Next base: position 961,188,300 of record CM076577.1, read on the forward strand.
AAAAATTTCAAGTGGCACCAATTAGAAAATATTCCTTGTTGGCCCATATTTTCCCAAAAAAACATCATTAAGGGCCTCAAAATCGCTCCAGAAGTTCACGACCCGAAAATCTACAAAAAATAGTAAACTGTGCTACAATTAAGGAAACTAGAAAACTGAAAGAAATAATGGTGGGGGTCTAAGTGGAATAGGTGGGTGGCCACCAATATCCACTGGGATCAATTCCCCCCCCCCCCCCCTCCCCCTTAGGAATAAATGTTCCCCATTGTGTTGAGTTCCTCCATGAGATGAGGAAACTTCTGATGAACTTAGTCCTTAGTGAGCCACTTGCCTTGGTGTAGGAGTTGTATAGCTTTGAAAACCTGATATAGCTGGATCTTCTATGTGTAAGTGTTATTAATCAGTTGTGGTCTGTTCCATGCATTTGGGTTTTAGGAATTTTCAGCTCAAAATAATTGTCCCTTATAGCCCTAATGGTTATGTAAGGCCCATATCAGAGTGGTATGAGCTTCTTATGTTAGGTGTTCTTTCTACAAATGCAACCAAACCTTGTCACCCACAAGAAACTTATGTGGCACCTGATGTTTATCATGTCGATGCTTGTACTTGGAATTGAACTTCTCTAAGATGTCATTAACCTGTTGGCAGACATGCTGGATATGTTTAATAGATATGGTTTCTTTATCAACCTCAGACAGTACACGTGTGGATTCTATCTATGTATTCGCATGAGGTATGACAACATCAATCAGAAAAAATGGTTGAAATCCTAGACCCACTTGAAACAGTCTATGACCAGTCAAGCTCTTAAGAGCTTTGTTATAACTATGATGCACGTAGGGGAGACTCCCATCCCAATTTCGTGGATGCTTATATTTTTACATGTGGATTATGTGCACTATTATCATGTTCATGACCTATGTATGGACATCAGTCTAGGCATGGAATGCAATTAACTTCATGAGCGTGGGGTAGAATAGTGTCCAAAGGCTTGATGAGAATGTGCTCAGGAACCTGCTATCCTGATATGATATAATGTTCTGTGGGACCCCAAAATGTACCCATACTCATTCAAATAAGAGTTTTGGCGTGTCCTCTACTTTGATACTCTTCTTGTGGGCCACCATTATATCCATATTAAAAAATATTTCCAAGACCACAAATACACAGTCATTACCATGCTTGGTATAAGGGAGGCCATACATATAGTCCATGAATATGGATTCCCATGGCTGGATGGGAGTAGGGAGAGGAGTTTACAAACCTCGTTTCTTGAATTTTGGCTTGGCGATGGCGCAGGAAGTGTAGGATCTAGTCAGATTTTTGGTCAATAAAAGTACTTTTGTAGTATAGCCACAATTTTCTCCACACCACAGTGTTCTGTGACCTGACTGTAGTGTCTCAAAAATCAGCTTGGTATGCTCTCTCAAAGGAACACAAAGGTGGCCTAGGTAGAATAATAATGCATTCGTGAGATGGAAATAAGGAACTTGCTTTCCATCTACAAGAATATGATATGTGGAGGTGAACTTAGGATCATTTTTGTATAGTTTTGGCCATCCAGAGATCTTTTGGCCATAAGAGCTGAGACCAATAGTTAGTGTTGCAACTAAGGGGTAGCTGAGGAAATATGCAACATGGTTGATGTTGCCCATTCTATATTTTAATGTTCAAGTGGAATTTTTTCATATATGTAGACCACTTGTCATGGTGATCGTTCTTCAACTTCCCTTGTGTCTGTATAAACTGAAGAGGTCGGTGATCATTGTGGATGATTGTCTCCTTCCACATAATATAATGCTTCTATTTTTGGCAAGCCTATACGATGGAATACATCTCTTTATCATAGGTGGGGTACTTCCTAATTGTATCAGAAAGTGTCTCACTATGATACGCCATTGGATGCCTGTGTTGGGTGAGGACTACACCAATAGCATACTCGGAGGCGTATATCTCAATTTCAAATTGATGTTGCAGGTATAGTAGTATGAGTATCAACGTAGAGTAGAGGCGGTGCTTCAACTCAACGAATCCCTTCTGTTGGGATTTATACTAAGAAAATTTTTCTTTCGCTCTACCCTAGGTAATCTAACTCAAAGGCCAAGTGATATGGTAAAATCCCACCATGAACCTCCGATAAAAATTTTCAAGGCCCAAAAATATTCCAAGCTATGTTAGACTGGTCAAGGTTGGGCAATCCTGAATGACTTGGATATTAGTCGAATCCACATGCATGCCATGCACATCGATGATGTAACCCAGATATTGGACCTAGCTCATGCCAAAGGTCCATTTCTCTAACTTGGCACACATTTTTTGATGCTGAAGGGTTTGAAGGACATACCCAATGTGTTGCAAGTGTTCTTACCAACTCTTGCTAAAGATGAGGATGTCGTCCAAATAAAATACCATGAACAGGTTGGTGAAGGGTCACAATATTTCATTCATTCGCCTCATAAAAGTAGCAAGGGAATTTTTCAGCCCGAATGGCATAACCAACCATTCAAAAATGAATTCCCCGGATTTGAAGGCAGTCGTCCATACATCTGTGGGATCTATTGGAACCTGGTGATAGCCAGACTTCTAATCGATCTTGTTGAAATACTTGGCCCCCTTGAGTTGGTCTAGAAGGTCATTAATTCGTGGGATTGGATACCTATTCCTAATAGTGATATTTTTTAGTGCCCGATAATCAATGCAGATCCTCTAGGTCCCATCCTTCTTCTGTATAAGTACAATCAAGCTCCCACAGGGCGAGGAAATTGGTCGTATGTGCCAGTTTTGCAAAAAATCCTAGATTTTTTGCTTGATATATTAATTTTATAGAATGAAGAAATGATATATTGGCCCATTGGGTAGAGGTGCTCCTAGATTCAGATCGATGAAATGCTTGATCTGACAATGCGAGGGTACCCCTACGGGTGAGGAGAATATTTCCCTCTATTCTTCCATGACCATATCCACCTACTTCTGTTGCATTGAGGAACCCTTCCTGAGGGCCATGGATGTGGCTACAATATTCCCCTTACTTTCAGAGTGAATAAGAAATAAAACAAATTTCATGGTGTGGGAGATGATCTTACTACATTTCTTAGTAGAGATCAAAGATATGTTGGCAGGCGAGGCTCCTCTCGTATCATGTATAAATTATTTCCCAAAGAAATAATAACAGTGCAAGGCCTAGACTCATACACGACATGAATCTTCCACAACTATGGTTGGCATAATAATACATAAAAAACTTCAAGAGGAGAAATATCACACAATACCTCATCCGTGAAGTGCTTGATGTTATAGGGAAGGCAACACTACTAGCTGACACAAAGATTTTGTCCTTGGTGAAGCCACCATATGGTGTAATACTGTGGGTGTGATGTGGTTAGTTGGATCAATCGCTTCATGACCTCTTTCGAAATGAAGTTCTTTTGGATCCCGATGTCGACAATGAAAGTAGCACTAATATTTTCATGCACATCTATGAGTGAAAGAGGAGATCCCCATCCTCTGGATCTTTGGGTTCCACCTTTTGGATCTTGGTGGTGGCTACCGTCACAATGGATTATACGTCAATGAAATCCTTACCCTTATCGACTTCCAACCTAGAATCATAACATGAATTTGTATCTGATTCTCTCATCTCGACCACTAGTACCTGCTTTGTGCAACATTCATGCATTTTGTGAGTGGGTCTTTTCTAAAACTCACACAACTTTTCCATGTCCTTATTTGCCTTCCCGTCACCCTTGTATTATGACTTCAAGCAGTGTTCCTTTGGGGTCCCAGTCGGGCTCTGTCCTTTTCATTGTGGCTTGGGGGTGCCTTTGTTCTAATTTGGTTTTGTAGATCCAAAGTCTCGGTTCTTCTTCTTCAATTTCTACTCAATTTTGGTAGCATATCGGTATCCTGCACCAAGAAAGGAGATGTACAAGAACTCCATTTCCGCTTGAATGTATTTGTGGAAAAAACTATGGTACTTGAGAACCAGATGTTTCTCGTAATATTTGATACCTAGCTTTGTGTGCAGGGTATGGAAAATATTTGTCAGCTCGTTCACATCTTGATCCCTATGTTGTCGTAACATGGTCCATTGTATGTACTTGTCTTCATATCTCCTGACAGGGTAGTACTGTTCCTTGATGGCATCTCAGAAATAATTCCATGTGGATGCGACTAAGAATAGTGAGGGTTCCCCATCATCCTTATACTCATAGTAGGTTTCCCACCAGTCCTTGATGTGGGGGGTGGCTTTCAAGAGTGAAAAGGAAATATTTTCCCAATTGGAAAAATCATGAACATAAAAATATCCTTCCAACAGATTTAACGATTTATCTACAACATCTACATCTATCTAGCCTTCAAATGTGGTAATGTGAAAGTTGACTTGTACCTTAAAGGGAGTGGCACCTACAGAGTGGCTTCGATATGAAGATCCATTGCATGTTGGCATCTGCCAAAGGATCTGGGCAAATTAATCCATCATTATGTTCCTATTTTTCTCAAGGACCTCCTCGAGAAATATTTTGATAGGATATTTTTTTGCCTCATCTTTCTTTTCATATGCCATGGGAGGTCGTTGAGGTTTGGGAGGCCGATATTGCAAGGGTTCAATAAGAGCGATCCCTAACTCCTTATAACCTAACCTTGTTTTGGATATTCAAATAAAAATAGAGAAAGAGCAGGCCTCTATGATACCATCATCTGAATGTTATGAAACCAGCTCCAAAAATAGAAGAAAATAGAGATCAACGCCTTACAAATAAGCCACTTCAAGGGGGAAACCTCCTTTAAATTACATAAATGAACAATTTTTGGATGATACAAATGACAAAACCTCCTTTATATATATAGGAGCCCATGGGGGCACAATATAATCCTATCCGACCTAACAATAATAATGTAAGGGCACACTAATAACAATATGGGGGTTACACTAGGTACAATAATAACAATAAGGGGGCTACACTAACAATAATAAGGGACTAAACTAGTAATATAGGGACATAGCAGGCCCCTCTCCTTTAAAATTCTTATCCTCCCATGTAGAATATTCAGTGGGTAAGTTCTTCCATTTAATGAGATACTCTTAAATTGATCGATTTCGTAGCTATCGAATTCTCGTTTCCATGACTGCTTCAAGTTCCAATGCTATTTTTCATTCTTCATCAAGTTCTAGCAATATTGTTTTAATTGGAATGTTTTCACCTATAACCTTCTTTAAGCATGAAACATGGAAAACTAGCTGTACAAGAGAAGAAGCAGGAAGCTCCAATTTGTATGCTATAGTGCCAATATTTTGCAACACCTTGTAAGGACCATAGTACTTTGGGGATAATTTATTATCCTCCTTAGCTTGTTTGAGGGACATTTTTTTGTATGGTTGTACTCGTAAAAATAGCAAGTCTCCTACATCAAAACTTCTCTCGTTGCGATGTTGATCTGAATGTTGTTTCATTTGATTTTCTGCCAAATTTAGGTTATCCTTTAAGAGTTGGAGAAATTGTTTTCGATGCTCGAGGTGATCTTCCACTACTTGAACCTTATAATTTTATCTTAAATATGATGTGATGGACAATGGATCATATCCATAAAGTTCCATGAATGGGGTCATTTTTGCTATGGTATGGAAGGAAGTGTTATACCACCATTCAGCCAGAGGTAACCACTTGACCGATTGTGTTTTTTTATGAGATAAAAAATAGTGAACACATCCTTACAAACATTTGTTTACTATCTCAGTTTTCCCATCAGATTGAGGATGATAAGATGAGGTATGAGCTAGTTGAGTACCCAAACAAGAAAATAATTTCGTCCAAAAATTCCCAGTTAATATGGGATCTCTATCACTTACAATAATCCATGGGTTTCCATGTAGCTTTTGAATTATTTCCGTAAATGAAGTAGCAATTTTACTTGATTTAAATGGATGAGATAATGCACAAAAGTGTGCATACTTGGTAAGTCTATCAACTACCAACATGCTGACACTCCTTCCTTCGCACTTAGGTAGACCTGTGATAAAATCCATCGAAATCTCCTCCCAACATTGACTTGGAATGGATAAAGGCTCTAGAATACCCGAGTTCTTAATTATATGCACTTTATTTTGCTAGAAAATGAAACATTCTGCCACAAAATTTTGAATATCAGGTTTAAGGCCATCGCAAAAAAATTCTTTCTTCATCCTGTGGTAAGTTTTTAAAAATCTTGAGTGTCCTCCTATGGGAGAAGTGTGCAATTTAAAGATAATATTTGGTTTTCGTTTGAAATTCTTACAAAGATATAATCGATCTGTGTACCATAAATAATCATTTTCCCAACTAAATGTATATGATGTACTAGGATCCTATTGCAAATTTTGAATAAGTTTCCAAATTTCTTCATCCTTCTTCCATTCATCCCTTGCTTCAGTTATCCAATATGGTTGGATAATAGAAATGGCACAAACAAATTCTTCCACCTCTTCATCCTTTCTTAAGAGTGCATCTGCAACAACATCTATCTTCCCTTTTTTGTAGATGATTTCAAAGTCATAACCTGGCAACTTTGTGACCCATTTTTGCTGCTCTTCTTAAGATAGTCTTTGTTCCAAAAAGTATTTAAGACTATCATGATCAATTTTTAAATTGAAGTGTATTATCATTAGGTAAGGTTGCCATTTCTTTAGTGCATGTATTATTTCCAACATTTCCTTCTCATAAATAACTTTCTGTAAATACTTTCCTTTTATTGGACATCATTCAAAAGTAATGGGTCTTCCTTCTTGCACTAAAATAACACCAATTCCATTTCCCGAGGCATCACATTCCACAATAAATGTTTTGTGAAGTCTGGAGTAGCTAATACCGATGCTAATCACATTGCCTCTTTAAGATGTTCAAAGGCCTTAGTTACTTCAGGAATCCATGAAAATTCATATTTATCAAATAATGTTGTTAGAGGTGCTAGAATTCACCCATAATTATTAACAAACTTGTGATCATACCCTACAAACCAAAGAAATCCTCACAACTGCTTTATGGTTGTGGGGAATTTCCATTCCTTAATGGATTTAATTTTGTTAGGGTCTACCTTAAAACCCTCGTGAGATACAATATGACCCAGATATTCCACCTCTTGTACTCCAAAGGAACATTTGGAGGTTTGTGCATATAATTGTTTCTCCTCCAGTAGTTTGAGCACTCTGTTAACAAGTTGAACATGAGCCTTCCTAGACCTATTCTAGATTATATAGAAGGGTTTTAAAATGGAATTCATCAACCCTTGAAATGTAGAAGGTGCATTGGTAAGTCCAAAAGGCATGACAAAAAATTCATAATGACCCTCATGATTTTGAAATGTTGTTTTCGGAATATCTCCAGTATTCATTCTAATTTGATGATATCCTTAACGAACTTCCAACTTGGTAAAATAAATTTCTCCATGTAATTCATCCAATAATTCATCAATCACAAGAATGGGAAATTTATCTTTAATAGTGAGCTTATTGAGCTTCCAATAATCCGAACACATGCACCATGATCAATCCTTCTTGTGCACCAATACTACTGGAGTAGAGAAAGAACTTTGACTAGCTTGAATTATACTAGCCTCTAACATTTTTGAAATCATATGTTCAATTTCGCTCTTTTGGACATAAGGATATCTATAAGGCCTAATGTTTGGAGGAACACTTTCTGGAATCAAATGTATAGCATGATCATGATCACAAATAGGTTGGAGTCCTTTGGGAGTTTCAAACACATTGGAATGATTGTCCAAGACTTTTGGGAGATCTGGAGAAATATATTATTTTGATGTTGGAACTTCTAGTGACCATATATGTGAAATTACACCTCATTGTTCTTTATTCAGAATATTTTTCATGACATTAGAGAATATTATCTTTCCTGGCTTCCCCGCGATACCCCATAATTCATCTTCCTTTCCTTCTGAGAAAAATTTCAAGAAAAGTTCCTGAAAATTAAAAGCTATCGTCCCCAAAGATTGTAACCATTGTACTCCTAGTACAACATCAGCACCTCCCATTGGAATGGAAAGCATTGAACTATTCAATACATATTACCCCATGGGTAGCTTGATATTATGGCATTTTCTAAAGAAATTTATAATTCCTCTATTTGAAACCATCACTTGACATTCTGGTGCTAGATATAGGAAGTAATTCAATTCCCTGGCTACCTTACAATGAATAAAATTATGGGTACTACCTGAATCAATAAACACTATTACCTTTTTATTTTGCATATGTCCTTCTATCTTGAGAGTTTGAGGAGTGGTAATTCTTGCCAATGCATTACACGATATGGTCAGACTTGTTTCTTGTTTCTCTAGGGTTGGTTCTTGGTGTATATCCTCTTATTTTGAAGTTTCTTGTTCATTTTATTCTTCCTCTTCACAATTTATGTAAAATAATTTCTTCTCATCACACTTATGACCTTTAGTGTATTTGCTATCACAAATGTAGCAAATCCCTTTTTCTCTTTTTTTTTCTAATTGTTTTGGTTTCAACCTTGTAGATTATGAAAGTCTTGGAGTAGCAACACTTCCATATTTATAAATTTGTGTTCTAAGCTTCCTTGTCGCCATAATTTTACATTCAATTTCTCTTGCCAACATGAATGTGTTCTCCAATGAATCAGGTTCCCAAAGGTGAACCTCAAGTTGTATGTTATCCTTTAAAGTCCCTATGAAGGCATCAATTCAGCGTTCCTCTGGAATATCAATTACCCTTATATTCAATTTTTGGAAGTCCTCAATGTGCTCCACCACTGAACCATTTTGTTTAAGATTTATCAATTGGATAAAGAAGGTGTTGCTTTTTGTATCCTCATAAGGTGCTATCATTTCCTCCATAAGAATTGACCAAGTGACAATTTTTTTACGAGAGCAAAGCCATCGATACCATACACATGTATTTTTTTCCAAATGTAAAGTTACAATGCATACCTTTTATGTGTTTTGCACATTATTGAGATAAAAATATTGCTCCATCTATAGTATCCATGTTACGGGATCCTTGCCATCAAAATTCATCATATCCATATTTGGAATATGGTGGTTCTTCCATCCAATAGTAGATTTTATGAAATCATGATTAACATTTATTTTGTTCTCATCATGAGTTTCCTGTACTACCTTTTCGCCATTAGGAATCATTTCTTGTATCAACTTTGTCAAACCTTCCTTCAAAAATTCCATGTCTACTTTTAAATCATTCTTCATGTCTTCCATGTTAGCTTTCATGTCATCCATCTTAGCTTCCATTCCATTCCATTCTTCAAACCATCCATCTTAGCTTCCACGCCTTTCTTAAAACCATCCATATTAGCTTCCATGCCTTTCTTCAACCCATCCATATTAGCTTCCATGCCTTTCTCCAAACCATCCATCTTAGCTTCCATGCCTTTCTTCAAAACTTCCATTTCATTTTCTGTTGTTCTTTGCGAGAGCGAAATTTGATGCACTTTCTCTTATAATTTTGATATATCATGTTGCACTTCTTCATCTTCATGAGTCATAGTAGAGCCTTCTGAGGTCTGAATTGGTGTTGAATTCTTTCTATAGGGAATTTTATAACCCAATACTAATATCTATGCTTCAATATGCCCTTGCAATCACTTCAAACTGATTTTTCAGATAAGACTTATTCAATTTGAAAAAAATACACACGTTTTTCTTGCTTTTGAGCAACTCGATATTGAAACTGAATTATCTTTGTGATTTTGGATCTTCGATATTTGAAATTTAGTCTTGTATTATCCCTTTGAATATTATTTTGAATGCCATAGGTCTGACCTGATTTGGATTCTTCAATGAAAATTTATTCCCAATCTCCACAATGACCTAATTATGACATGGTTCAGTAGAGCGAACTTGTATGGCATGCCACGTATCCCTGATTCCTCCTCAGGATCTGCGATTTATATACAAGAAAATATAGTCCGTGTAATTTCATCCAATTTTTACAGAATCCAAATCCGAGGCTCATAGAGAGAGTTATAACAATTTTCCCACGATCGCCTCCTTGAGATGAAATTCAGGAACCTAAACAAACCCTAACTTCCATAGATCATATCTCCAAAAATATTGCAAATCAAGATCTGAAATGTTTACATGAATTTCCTTCAGATTTTTTCTTCTCATGTTACATATTTCAGCTTCTGAACCTTTGTAGAAAAAATGTTATAGCAAAAATTTCATGATGACCTGTTTGGAGCAGCGAAACCTTAGAATCCAAAGCTCTAATACCAAATGTTATGAAACGAGCTCCAAAAATAGAAGAAAAGAGATATCAATGCCTTAGAAGTAAGCCACTTCAAGGGTGAAACCTCCTTTACATTATATAGATGGACAATTTTTGGATGATACAAATGAAAAAACCTCCTTTCTATATATAGGAGTCCATGGGGTCACAATATAATCCTAGTCGGCCTAACAATAATAATGTAAGGGAACAATAATAACAATATGGGGGTTACAGGAGTACAAAAATAATAATAAGGGGGCTACACTAAAAATAATAAGGGACTACACTAGTAATATAGGGACCTAACACTGAATTTATGAAAGAATGCAACAAAATACAAATATAACTATAGACATAGATATGCAACAAAAATATAACATCATTTCATTAATACCAAAGACTGAAATATGCTTACATACATAATGGAAATAAAACAAATTAGGCAAGGGTAGCTTATCTCTCAGAAGATATGTGGTGGCTACATGCCTCTAAACTGTGTTACAATGAGGCTCAAAGGCATACTTATTATTGAGAAATAATGGAAAACCATAAATATCCAAAAACATAACCCTAGGAGATGAAGCGCCAAAATTATGGGCCATGTTTGGGTAAATTGGTACATCAACTTCTCAGGGTCTTAACTTTGGCATACGATCTTCGTTTGATGTGAAAAATACATTTTTATAAATATCTATCTGAGGACTACAACTTTCGAGTGGAAAAAATCATTCAAAGCCTCATGTTGGCCTCGATTTCCAAAGAAAACATCGTTCAGTGCCTCAAAATGGCTCTGCAAGTGCAGGACTCGAAAAACTACCAAAAATAGTAAACTGTGATATAATTAAGGAAACTGAAAAAATGAAAGAAAAAATGGTGGGGGTCCAAGTGGGATATGTGGGTGGCCACCAAAATCCACCCAGATCACAAGTTCTCTTCTTTCCATTTCTCAATAGACATTGCAAACACATTCCTAGTAGCTTCATGCAATGTAAAAGCATTTGTGGTTGCAATTCTAGACATATGAATATTCATTTCCATTGTATCAATAACATTTTTACCAAGCATATTTACTTTTTCAATTTCCAATATTTTATTATCACTATTATAGATTGAATATTCAAACGTAGCAAACTGATCATGGAAAATAGAAAATTATTTGGAAATTTTCTCTATTATTTTCTAATTTTCATTCAAATCACTACTCACCCAATCAGGCACAAAATTTTCGATCTCCTCGTTGGTAACTTCTTGACTGCTTCTTGTTTGCAGGGGAATTATGAATTTTTCTAATTGAGGCTCATTGTCATCTCCCGTGGCTGATAGGTGACCATGAATCAATTACGCATCTTTGGTATCTTTTCATTTTATTTCCATTGAATATGAAGCCAAAGAAGTTTTGGGTATGAAAACAGAATATTACACAATTTTTCTACTTCTTTGTTTACACTTTGTTTCATTTCTAGTACTTGCTTCTTTAACAATATCTCTAGTAGTCATTTCTCCTTCTTGATTATTTCTTGGAGCACTGTGACTCTTTTCACTTTCACTTGCAACTTTTGTCAACAAAATCTTGCATTTGATGGCACCTAGATGTGAAATATATATTTTCTTCTAGATCAACATCTCACCAAAATTCAACTTATTTTAAATTAAAACAATGCAATGGATTCACAAACTATGCAAGTTTGATTCCATTCTTCACTATTACAATCCCAACGATTAATGTCAATGAAATAAATTGTTTCTTAATTTTTTTTCTAAATTTAACTTGCTAATAATAGTATTGTCTACAAACTTTAGCTACAAAATACTCGTCCATAACAATTCTTGGAAGCAATACTAGTTTACCTGGAAACCCATAAAATAAAATAACTGTATTATATCCTCTTTCTTCATGTATTCCTTTCCCCTAGAGGATAAAATTTTCTTCGAGAGAGATTCAATGGGGATGTCATCCAATTATCTTGCAAATAACTTGCTTTACAAAAATATCTTGAATTAGACAAAAAAATTGAAATAATTATTTCTTCCACAATATGGGATAGCGAAGCTACATTGGTTCTTTCCCAAAATTGAAATTAGGGTTATGTGGAAACTCATCAAAATCATGACTCGACATTGGGGCTATTATCATATACGCTATGATGAAGAACCAACTGTTATTGAAAAAATGTAATAGTTGAAAACATAGTTCATTTGAAATAAGATTAACCCAATCAAATACACAATTTTTTATATGAATGATGGAGCTCAAGAGGATGGATTTTTGCACACTAGTTATATTTTCTTTTCCCATTAAATGTGCATTCAACTAATATAACTCTCTAAATGGTTCTCTAAACAAGGTAATATCTAGAGAGGAAATATTAGAAGGAACCTCAAAAGATGGTGAATGGAACTCCTGTATGGTTTTCAAGCTACCTTCCTATGTTTCTAAAAGAATATTTTCTTTTGACAAACCTAAGTGCATATCTAGAATCAGTAGCTTCAATATCCGCAAGAATTCATCTAAAGTCAAATAATTACCAATATATTCGACTGGTAGCCTAATTTTTTTTTGTTGTTAAATCAAATTTCTTTGTGGATAGATAAATGGCTCCTCTGAAATCAAATACTTCCAAAACATATGCAACATTCACTAATATGGTAGAAAAAATATTGTAACTTCTTTTCTCCTGCATAAATAGATTCACATATTGTTAATACATAGTCAACCACTAAAAGATTTGATCGATGAGTGCAAGTGAGTTAAAATTATTAATGAAAATGACTTCTTTCCTTCCCCACAAATCCATTTCTACTATGCAATTTTAAAATAATTTGTCAACCAACAATGTTTTCAATGCACTTTTGGCATAGATCATTGATATTATAACCAACCACCAGTTATTACTACTTTGCTATGAAATCTCTTCTACAAGACACTTCCAATATATAGCAATTCAATATAGAAAAATATACATTTACGAAAAATAGTAGAAATAATTAACATAATCTAAATGTGCCACATTATGACCAAAAAATAATATAAATTCTAACTTGATTTTTAGAAAACTTGGCATATTTTTTGGAAAATCAGATTACAGTTTTCGAACTACAGGATTTTCGGTATCGAAGTAATTGTTGATAGTGCAAAATTTTCTACTTTTTTCCATTTCCTCTTCTTGTTACTATTCTACGTGTAAAATTTGTTTGAATAAAAATTTTGACTAAATATAAATAAAAAAATAGTAAAGAAGATGCTTTTGAAAAATAGTAGAAATAGTTTTAAAAAATATCAAAATCAGAAACTAGTTACTCCAAGTATGAAACAAATTAAATATGAATCACTTTTAATAATGACAACTAGCTTATAGACAGCCAAAAATCATATCCACTTTTGTATCGATGTCGGTATAGAGGTAATATCATTTACATTCATGATTTCATGTTGATCCATCCATTCGCCAAGAGGGTACTTAACCATTAATGTCATTATGTCATGTCCAAAAATTAGGAAACCACAATTCACACAATGAAAGCCTTTTTTTTACTTTTCTTCTTTTTATTTATTCTGCTTTTATATAGTGTTGTGGATCACAGTCGTATCCTTTTATTTTACAAATATTTGAAAAAATAAAAATATAAAATGTGGGAAAATATGTTAAAGTATTGAACTCTTATACTTTAGCATAAAAAAGATTGATATTCATTAAAGTTTAAGTTTAAATATTTAAACTTTATAACTGTGGGTTTGCATTAAAGGTTAAATAATGATTGGTTTGTTGGGCGGAAAGCACCAATCATTAAAATCTCTATCAAATAGCCCAACCCGCGGGCACAACTAGCGCGATGGATATCATAGGGAGTGCCTCTGCAGTTGACTGGGTTGACTGCGGGGACAACAGAGATCAACGGTAGAGATCTAATGCGGGGGGGGCACCCATATTTTTCCTCCGTACTCCGAGAGTCCCCACAGTGACATAGGACGTTGAGTTGGTCCCAACTGTCTTCCACGTAAAGAAGAATTAACGGTTACTAGCTCATCTTGTCAGTATTCAATTCAAAACCCGCGCCACCTATTTAAAGGATTTTTGGTCTATTTTTCAAATTTACTTGTGAATTGCTGCTCTGCACCTCGTTTGAACTCTCTACCACCTTCAAAATCTGACCACCCTGTAAAATGTTTTCCACGTAAGCTTTTAACCATGGCTAAAAGGTCATCCTTGTTAGGTTCCACCAGCCATATCCCTATCATGGATACTGAGAGGGATATCCAAGATACCCTCTATTCAGTAATTCATCTCCCTTTTTACCAAAAAGTTGTCTTGAATGTTAATGCCTCTCCTGTATATTCTGCCATGATCAAGTCTGGAGTCTTTTCTGCATGCATCCCTAAAACTCACCTTTTCCCTAAATTCATTTATTGGCTAGTATCAGTTATGTATCTGGGGAAATGCTTTGTTATGAATTCCCAAGGAGAAAATGTTTTGCAGGTGTCTACTCTATTAATCCACCAAGCCCTATGCTATCCGAATTCGGAGTCTTGCATTCAATTTTCTCACGATTCAGTGGTTCAGTATTATCACAATCTTGCAGGGGAAGAATTCAATCAATTCATGTTTCATTTGAAGCCTGACATGAAGCAGTTTCAGCCAGATTGCAAGAAGTTTGATATGGGGGTTTTTGATGCTGACACTCATCCAGTTTTCAGTCATACTGCAAAAATTCTGGGTAAGGATGATGATAATGTAGTGGACAAATCATTTCTAGGAATTTTTTCCATGATGATGAAGACGGGAATGGTGCTGGATATTCCATCTTATTGATAGGAAGCATTCAACTCACAGCTGATGAGCCTCTCATTAACAAGTTCTTTTAAATTTCCCTCATTAATTGTATATTTGTTCTTATACCAAAATGTGGAAGATTTCATGCATTTAGGGCTAAATATTATGGATGTAAGTAAAAGAAGATAGTTAGTGATTTTTTGGATAGATGTTGATAGGAGGGAACAAAATGAGGCTGGGTTATTTGATTTTTCTAGTTATTACATGCCCACTGCATACAAAATATTGAATGGAAGTCCTCCTCCCTGTTTCCTACCTAAACCTTAGGAGTTTTTGCATTTAGGAAACAATTGTAAATATGGATATTGGTTTGTTTTTTAGGAATATTCTGAAATAAGGCTATATGTAGCAAGTGTTGAGCCTGACAAACTATGGAATTTTGTGCCCATGAGGCTTTTTGCTTTAGAATTCATTAGACAGAGTCTAAATGTTGACCAGGTTCATTTTGTGCCTATGAAGAAAGGTCACATGTACAAGTTACCCATGGTTGTATGCCCAGGAATCATGAAGCTTCTCATGAATAGATACCCTCGATTAAACAAGTGTTCTCTCAAATTGAAGAAAGAAATCAGAGGATGAAGGGCAGCATGGAGGCCCAAGCTGAACATCAAGTTACTAATGAACAAACAAGGTTGTTAACTATGATGGATATTGAAAAATATCAGTTTATATTTGCCCTCTCACATCCTACAGATATGTCAATTGCTCCTTCCAACAATTTCAACACTGTTAATGTTACTGTGGATGTAAAGAAGATTCCTCTAATTGATAAAATGAACCTACATATGAAAACAGGTCAATTGATTGTAAATGACCTCACAAAGACTAATTCCATGCCAATAAAGGCAAGGAATATGTTGGGAAAATTAATTAAACAATTGAAGTTAGAAAAGGCTAACTCAAGAGCCTTAACATTTCAAAATAAAGAATTGAAGAAGATTATTATAAAAATTGGAGTAGACACTAGTGACAAGACTGTTGTGCAGAAGCTCATGCAAAGTGTTGAGGTAGAGATATCTAAATCAAGGAAGAAATTGAAGTTACCTACTGGTGAGCATTCAATGGCTACAAAAGTTGCAGTGGTAGAAAAAGAAAAGGAAAATTTGTTGCAACAACTTATGCAAAAGGATGAAGAACTTTCCAAAGTAAAGAAGACTGCAATTTCATTACAAAATAATATTGATAATCATAACTGTACTTTTGTTTTTCCTATAGGTGATGAAGACCCTCAAACACAAATTATTCAATTAAATACTAAGTTGCAGATGGTTGAAAGAGATAGAAAGAAGGCACAAACAGAT
Organism: Pinus albicaulis; assembly: GCA_034641835.2. Taxonomy (NCBI): domain Eukaryota; kingdom Viridiplantae; phylum Streptophyta; class Pinopsida; order Pinales; family Pinaceae; genus Pinus; species Pinus albicaulis. The sequence continues at coordinate 961,204,676 of CM076577.1, forward strand.
CTGGAGACTGTAACAAAATTGATGAAGGTCATGGAAAATAAAGCAGATAAATACAAAATGGATTTCCGAAATGTTGAAGCTGAGATTAAGAATCTCAAAGAAAGAATGAAAGGTAATCTATTATTAATACAAGCCAAAGATATCATTTGGACTAATATCATTCCAGAAATAAAGACCAATTGGTGCTTCCTGATGATAATTGCAAAAGAAAAAAGTCTTATTGTGGAGTATGAAAAACCAATTATCTCTGATAAGAAAAAAGGGATTAACAGAGCCATTTGGGCCAGAAGATTTATTGATTTTATCAATTCCAAATCAGATCAGGAGTTAGAGGAGAATGATGTGCAGGACAGAATTTTATATGTAGTGGAAATTAATAAAATGATTATCAGGAATGATCTCAGAAAGGCTACAGAAAAGAAACTAATGGAAATCAAAGAAGTAGTAAGTCAATTTGATAAATATTTTCATAAAATGACAAGGGTAGGCCTGCCATCATTTTGGGGAGCTGAAGGAAATATTTTGCCATGGAGCTCTTATGAGAATTTACTGGTGATGACAAAAAGAAAGATTGATAACAGGCATGAAAAAAATCAGGTGCTAAAGGGAGAGACAATGGTCAACTTCCTGCAGAGACATTTTCAACTTTTGTGGATGGTAAAAACTCTTTTTTCTAAAATACCTTCTTATGACCGAATTAGTACATTCAGATTGGCATATCACAATCTGATGCATTCATCCAAAACGAAGGTAGAAATATGGAAAAAGTGCAGAGCTTGGAAAATTGACCTGCCAAAAGGATCAGCATCGACGAAATACAAATCAGTTGACCAAGCAAAAGAAGCCACATCATCAGTAATTCCTATATATTAGGATATTTATTTTATGTTATTTTCTAAAGACAATGTAACTGTAATAAGACATTTTTAAGGCATGTAATAGACAACCTTCGAAGTCTTGAAGTAGTTTTGGTAGTTAGGATTGGTTACAGCAGTTACAAACTTCTTTTTACTGTATTTAATGTAATTTTCAAGAGGAAGAAAGGTTCCGAGTTTTGGGACCTCCAGAAAAAATATTTTTGTACTCAAAGATTCAAAGATTAATGAATGAGTAAGCAAGTTTTTGGCATTTTGTTTATGTTGAAGCGTATTCCAGTTTTCATTATGTATTTCCATCTATGAATAAAACAAGGTTATGAGCAATAGGTTTCTTTTAATTTCTGTGTATAAGAGTTAAACAACCTTAATTGGCGCTCTTTTATTTTAACTATTTTCTTCACATATTTCTTCTGGGGTTTGGAATGGTATTTTATGTATAAAGCAACATATCAGTTTGGACTTCTCCTAACATTCTCTTCTAGTCATTTCATTCAAAATAAACAGATGGTAGCATTGTGAAGCATTCATAATATTTGGCATTTATGAGTTTGATTATAAATACTTGAGGGTTGATAAAACAGAGACATAAAATTTGTGACATAATCATAAAATGTCTTAAGCACTAATTCCTTATCACATTTAAGGGATTGTCTCTTAAGGTACAACATTAATTGGCGTCTTTTTCGGGGAACGAAGATTCGAAGGTTTTCCCTGTGTTTTGTTCATATTTCCTCTGGTTGTTTAGAGAGGAGGAAATACTAAGCTGTGTTCTATTTTTAATAATTATGGCTCCTAAGAGGCCTCACACGAGGTCAGATACCTCTCAGCAAAAAGTCCCTATTCTGTCAGATCCAGAAAAGTTAGTTTCAAAGAAGGGCCAAAAATCAAAAATATTTTCTACACCTGGTGCCACACTGTTTGCACTAGGCAGTAGTTCTCATATTTTTCCATCCAAGGAAATTTCCCGGAAACTCATTTTACATGAAAAAGAATCCTTGTCATCACCCATTCACTTCCAAGAACCAACATTAGAAGAACTATCTTTTGATTCTGTATCATTTCCATTCACAAAATCTCAACCTAATTCAGTTACTAGTTCTTCTGCTATCGTTCATATACCCCTTCCCATATCAGTTGTTCCACCCCTTTTATCCCCATTTTACCCTAGCTCAAGAAGCAGTCAATCAAGGCATAAACATGGCAGCCCCTACTTTCTTGATGAATATAGATGCACCATTAAATCTACCCCCAACCAATGAATGCAATGCCTCAATAGTATCTTAAGTTACTCCCTAGATTTACTAGTGAAGATGAAATAACTGTAGAACAACACTTGCCTTTGTTTTGCACTTTTGCTGAAAACTTTAATGTAGAACATCTTGATGTGGTAATGAGACTTTTTGTACAGTATCTAAGTGGAGAGGCAAGAAAATGGTTTAAAGGATTACCTAATGGTTCAATCAATGATTGGGATGAATTAGAAAGACAATTCATCTAGAGATGGGGTGAAAAAAGAGACCATGGTTATTCTTTAACAGAATTTAATGCTATAAAGAAAAAATAAAATGAAAGTATGAGTGATTTTGTCAAAAGATTTAATAAGTTGTAAAATAGTTTTCCTATGGAAATGAAACCTCCTCCTATTGGAGAAAGGGTTGTTTTTGCTGCTGCATTTTCATCATATTTCAGTTTTACCTAGAGGGAGAGAAGAGCCACTACTCTTGAACAAATTCAAACTGATGCCTTAGAAATTGAGGCAAACATGACTGCTGCTAGAAAGGTTCAAGACAAGGGAAAGGCTAAAGAATAAGATTCATCACAAGATCAAAGGATAGATGATATGACTAAGGTCATTAAAAATTTGTCAAATAAATTAGTAAAGTTGGAATTAGATAATAAGAAACCTGCAAAACAAAATAGAGGGGTTTTTAATCCCCAATTCAGAAAAAAACCTCTACAGAATCAACAAAGAGAAAAAAAAAAGTTCAAGCTCAAGTCCAAGCACCTTTATATATAGAGGCAACCCCATCACATTTTGCTGATAATGATCAGAAAGAAGATGAAGACCAAATTTCTGCTGTATATGCAAGGTGATGAAACAGAAGAAGAGAGTGAGAAAGAATATGCAAAAGAATGTAAACAATCTAATATTTCATTTGATCAGGAAGAAATGGATGATTATTGCAAACAATTTACTGATTTTATGCAAGCAGAGTTGCATAAGAAATATGATTTGAGGTCAAAAAAGAGGTTGAGAACTCAGGATGATGAAGTAGAGAAATCGGAACCAGTATCTACTTCAATGGCGACTCCACTACAAAATAATCCTATTAAAAAATCAGATAAAGGAAGACAACCCATGAATCAAGAAAAAGAAAAAGAGAAGGAGCAAGCTGACGCTTGTCAAATAAAATCTAATGACCCAAATATTTTGGAGAAAATTGTTACTATTCTTGATCAACATGCAAATTCAATTAAAAATCAAGAAGAACCTGAAAAGTTAACAAAACAAAATCAAACTTTCAGCTTGTCTAAAGAATTAGAAAAAGTAAAGATTCAAGTGCCACTCCTTGAGTTGGTCAAAACACCTGGTTATAAGAAAGAAATTGTAGAATTTATTAATTTATCTCAGTCTGATGAAGTGGGTGATATAGTCAATCTGCAAGAAGAGAAACCAGTGGTTACTTTTGGACCTCATGTTGAAGAGGTAGATTCTTCTGTTCCACCTTTTTATATATCAGTTCTGTTGCATGATTTCATTTCACATAATTGTATGCTAGATTCTTGAGCATCACATAATCTAGTGCCACTGTCTATGATGAAAGAATTGAATTTACAAATCACCAAACCATATAGAGACCTGTATTCCTTTATTTCAAAAAGGGTGAAGTGTGTGGGTCTTATCAACGATATTGTTGTTTCCCTAGCCCAAATTCTAGCCAAGAGTATTATGGTGGATGTGGTAGTAGTAGATATCCCAACAAGATTTGGTATGTTGTTGTCTAGATCTTGGGGGGCAAAGCTTGGAGGATTTTTAAAATTGGATTTCACATATGCTATTATTCATGTTTTTAATGGGGAGGAAAGGAGGTTATACAGAGAAACTAGATTCTTGAAAACTACTACCAAGAAATATTCAGGTAATTCCCCCATTTATGGCAAAGAGAAGGAGGATCTCTCTTGTTTCATGCTACATGAAGATGCAGAATTTGCTGAAGATTCACAAAAGCAGCTCACTTTAGCCAATGTACATAATGAGTTGTGTTCAAATAAAATTTGGAAGTGTTATTTTGATGGTGCATTCTCTAAGGAAGGCACTGGAGTTGGATTCATATTTATATCTCTTGGAGGTAACCTTTTTCCTTTTTCCTTCAAATTGGAATTTGAGTCTACTAACAATGTGGCTGAATATGAAGCATTAATTCTAAGTTTGTAGACATCTAAAAAAATGGGAATTCAGTCTTTATCTGTTTTTGGTGACTCTGAATTAATCATAGGACGAATTAAGAATTGGTGCCAGACTAAACATCCCAGGTTGAGATATTATAGAAATGAGGTGTGGGATTTAGTTGAGAATTATTTTGAGGATTTTAATTTACAGTTTATTCCAAGAGAAGAGAACAGAATGGCAGATTCATTGGAAGTTGCAGCTAGCACATTTAAACCACCAATTAATCCCAGATTGAGATATGAAATTGAATTAAGACACAGGCCTTCAATCCCCGATAGTGTAAAACATTGGCAGGTTTATGAGGATGATGAATAGATTAATTAGTTTTTAACAATGATTGGAAGTTTTGAAGATAGTCAAATTGATTTAGAAATTGATGAAAGTGGTCAAAGTGATATGTCTAAAAAACTAAAAAATTCAATTGGTGATCAGAAGATAATTCAGTTGAAAGATAATATTTTTCCTAGAGGCCTGGTACCTCTTGAAAGATTGTTTGATGTTAATGATGTGTCAATGAACCAGGAGAAAGTATCCCAAGATAGAGAAATGGAGGACTACAATTTAGGGACTGAACATGAGCCTAAATTAGTAAGATTGTTTAGAGGAGTTCCCAAGGAGTACAAATAAAGGTATGTAAACCTTTTTAAACAATTCATGGATGTATTTGCATGGTCATATGAAGATTTGAAAACTTATGATTTGATTATTATTCAACATAAAATACCACTAAAAGATGGGGTTGAACCACACAAGCAGAAGCTCAGACAAATTAACCCACTATTGTTGACTCCAATTGAAAAGGAGGTGAAAATAATTTTGCAAGCCAAAATAATAGTTCCACTAAGATATTCACATTGGGTTTTGAATCTGGTACCAGTCAGGAAGAGAAATGGAGAGATAAGATTATGTGTGGATTTCAGAAATTTGAATAGAGCTTCTTTAAAAGATAACTATCCTTTACCCAAGATGGATTTTGTTCTGCAGAAAGTAACTAGAGCATTCAGGTTATCTATGTTTGATGGTTTTTCTGGGTATAATCAGGTGGCTATGGAAAAGCAAGATCAAAAGAAGACTTCCTTTACTACACCTTGGGGAACATTCATGTATGCCAGGATGCCATTTGGCCTCATGAATGTTGGAGAAAATTTCCAAAGAGAAATGGATATTGCTTTTGTGGGTGATAAATTTGTAGTTATTTATCTTGATGATGTTACTATTTTTTCAGGGTCTGAGGAGGAACACTTAGAACACTTGAAGAAAGCTTTCTTGAAATGTAGAAAATTTGGATTATCACTAAATCCTAAGAAATATTTTTTTGCTTTAGAATAAGGTAAGTTGTTGGGTCATATAGTTTCAAAACAAGGAGTAAAGATTGACCCTGCAAGGGTTGAAGCTATACAGACAATTCCACTTCCTAGAAGTAAAAAGGATATCCAAAGGTTTCTGGGAAAAATCAATTTTCTGAGAAGATTTGTACCAAATTATGCTGAAATTTTTAGGAGAATAACAGATATGTCGAAGAAGAATGCTGAAGTAAAATGGGATAAAGATGCAAGAGAATCATTCAGTAGAATAAAAGAAGCTCTCCAAGAAGCTCATGTCTTAATTAATCCAGATTACTTAAAGCCTTTCCAGGTCTTCTCATTTGCATCATCTTTTACTATTGCTGCTGTATTATTCCAAAAAAATGAAACGTAGTGAACAACATGTAGCCTTTTTCAGCAAAGTCCTCAAAGATGTAGAACCGAAGTATAATATTTTGGAGAAATAGGTATATGCTTTAGTAAAATAATTAAAGGCTTTCAAAACTTATATACTTCATTCTCAAATAGTAGCATATGTGCCTAATTCTGCTGTAAAAGATGTGCTAGTATAGAGTGATGTGGAAGGAAAAAGAGGAAAATGGATTGCCAAAATCCAGGAATATGACTTGGATATCAAACCAACAAAGTTAGTCAAAGGACAAGGACTAGCCAAATTGCTGACAGAATCTAATTTCCAAGCTTTGGGAATTAGTTTACTTGCACCTGTAGATGAAGTAACTGAAGAAACAGATCATATTAAGACAAAGTGAGAAATTAAGTAAAAATTTCTCTATTTGGGCTGGTGTAAGGATATCATTCATTATCTTTGTTTCTTTTATTGTCCTCCTTCAATAAACAAAGCTAAGCACAGAGCTCTAAAACTCAAAGCTCAACCTTATGTTATAATTGAAGCTAAGTTGTATTGGAAAGATCCTACTGGTGTATTGTTGTTATGTTTGACAGAAGAGGAAACCATGGAGGTGATCAAAGAATATCACGAATGCTTATGTGGAGGTCACTACAGCTGGAACGTAACATCTCATAAGATTCTTCAATCAGGTTTTTATTGGCCCTCTTAATTTTTTGATGTATATAGAACTGTGAGAAGTTGCCAGAAATGCCAATTGTTTGCAGAAAAGAAAATATTAGCTCCTTTACCACTTCTTCCTATATTTATTGAAGAACCTTTCAGACAATGGGGATTGGATTTCATTGGAGAGATAAATACACCATCAAGTGGGAAGTTTAAGTGGATTTTAACTTCTACTGATTATTTTACGAAATGGGTAGAGGCAATTCCTACTAGAAAGGCAAATGATTTGGTTGTGATGAAGTTTTTGGAGGAGAATATTTTCAGTAGATTTGAATGTCCAGTAAAAATTGTAACAGACAATGCTCAGGTCTTCAATTCAGTCAGATTCATAAATTTTTGTCAGAATTGTAATGTAATATTATCACACTCCACAGCATATCATCCTCAAGGGAATGGATTAGCAGAATCTTCTAATAAAACATTGGTGAAGATATTGAAGAAAACAATCAATGAGAGTCAAAAGGATTGGAATTCATGATTAATTTTTTCTTTATGGGCAGTAAGGATGACTACTAAAATATCCACTGGTAAGTCCCCATATGAATTGGTATATGGTGCTAAGGCTCTGTTTCCTACTCAGCTAGCAAGACCTGTAATTTATTTTCTTCAAGACTCTCAAGAGGAACCTAATGACTTGATCAGAAGACTAAACCAGGTGATGGAATTAAATGAAAACAAAAACAAATTTAGAGACAATTTGATCATTTATCAAGAGAAAATGAAATCTATTTTTGAAAGAAAGGAAAAAGAAATCGTGTTTCAAACTAGAGATCTGGTATTAAGATGGGATACCAAGAGGGAATAAAAAGGGAAACATGGCAAATTTGATCCTTTATGGTATGGTCCTTACAAAATATATGAAGTCAAATCAAACAACACTTTCATGTTGGAAGATCGTGATGGAGAAGCAGTAGAACTGCCAATAAATGGGCAGTATCTGAAACATTATTTCTATCACTAAAAGCAGTTAGATTACTATTTGTACATATTCAATTTCCTTAATGTACATTTTTCTCATCAAGCAATTTTTGACTCCATGCCCGAAGTGAAGGCACTGATCTGCGAGTTCTTAGTGTTTCATGGCAAAAAACACTATCCCCAGGTGGAGCCAGATGTTGCGGATCACAGTTATATCCTTTTATTTTACTAATATTTGAAAAACTAAAAATATAAAATGTGGGAAAATATGTTGAAGTATTGAACTCTTATACTTTAGCATAAAAAAGATTGATGTTCATTAAAGTTTAAGTTTAAATATTTAAACTTTATAACTGTGGGTCCGTATTAAAGGTTAAATAACGATTGTTTTGTTGGGCGGAAAGCGTCGATCGTTAAAATATCTATCAAAAAGCCCAACCCGTGGGCACAACTAGCACGATGGATATCATAGGGAGTGCCTCCGCAGTTGACTGGGTTGACTGCGGGGATAATAGAGATCAACGATGGAGATCTAATGTGGGGGGACCAGACATATTTTTCCTCCATACTCCGAGAGTCCCTGCAGTGATGTACGACGCTGAGTTGGTCACAGTTGTCTTCCACATCAAGAAAAATTAATGGTTGCTAGCGCATCTTTTGAGCATTCAATTCAAAACCCACGCCACCTATTTAAAGAACTTTGGGTCTATTTTTCAAATTTACTTGTGAATTGTTGTGCTGCACCTCGTTTGAACTCTCCACCATCTTCAAAATATGACCACCCTGTAAATAGTTTTCCACGTAAGCTTTTAACCATGGCTAAAAGGTCATCCTTGTTAGGTTCCACCAGCCATATCCCTCTCATGAATACTGAGAGGGATATCCAAGATACCCTCTATTCAGTAATTCATCTCCCTTTTTACCAACAAGTTGTCTTGAATGCTAATGCCTCTCCTATATATTCTGCCATGATCAAGTCTGGAGTCTTTTCTACATGCATCCCTAAAAATCATCTTTTCCCTAAATTCATTTATTGGCTAGTATCGGTTATGTATCCAGGGAAATGCTTTGTCATGAATTCCCAAGGAGAAAATGTTTTGTAGGTGTCTACTCTATTAATCCGCAAGCCCTATGCTATCCTGAGTCAGAGTCATGCATTCAATTTTCTGACGATTCACTGGTTCAGTATTATGACAATCTTGCAGGGGAAGAATTCAATTAGTTCATGTTTCATTTGAAGCCTGACATGAAGCAGTTTCGGCGAGATTGCAAGAATTTTGATATGGGGGGTTTTTATGCTGACACTCATCCAGTTTTGAGTCATATTGCAAAAATTCTGGGTAAGGATGATGATAATGCAGTGAACAAATCAGTTCTAGGAATGATTGCCATGATGATGAAGCCAGGAATGGTGCTGGATATTCCATCTTATTGACAGGAAGTAGTCAACTCACAGCAGATGAGCCTCTCATTAACAAGTTCTTTTAAATTTCCCTCATTAATTGTATATTTGTTCTTATACCAAAATGTGGAAGAGTTCATACATTTAGGGCCAATATTATGGATGTAAGTAAAAGAAGACATTTAGTGATTTTCTGGATAGATGTGGTTAGAAGGGAACAAAATGAGGCTGGGTTATTTGATTTTTCTAGTTATTACATGCCCACTGCATACAAAATATTGAATGGAAGTCCTCCTCCCTGTTTCCTACCTAAAGCTCAACATTTTTTGCATTTAGGAAACAATTGTAAATATGTAGATTGGTTTGTTTTTTAGGAATATTCTGAAATAAGGCTATATGGAGCAAGTGTTGAGCCTTATAGACTCTCGACTTTTGTGCCCATGAGGAATTTTGCTTTAGAATTCATTAGACAGAGTCTAAATGTTGACCAAGTTCATTTTGTGCCTATGAAGAAAGGTCACATGTACAAGTTACCCATGGTTGTAGGCCCTTTCATAGTAAATATGAGACAGGCATTTGATGAAGTGACAAAAATGTTAGATGACATGCAGATGTTATTAGGAGAAATTTGGGCTTATGGCCCATACAATGTTATTTCAAATAGAAGGATTGAAAATGGATACTCTGCTTTTATTCATGAAAGAAGGCTAGAACAAGAGAAGTTAGCATGTAAAGATGTGAAGAACTCAGTAGATGCTAATATTCAGACTCATATTATAGCAGAGAAAACAGCTAAAAGAACCAAGGAAATGGTGATTGATCTAGATGATGAGGAGCAGGGAGCCATGAAGAGAACAAAAATTACTGAAGAGCCCGCATCTACTGCTCCTGGTTTTTCTTTGCATTTGGGAGAAGAAAAAAATGCTCCTGACTCACCTAGGAATCATGAAGCTCCTCATGAACAGGTACCATTGATTAAACAAGTGTTTTCTCAAATTGAAGAAAGAAATCAGAGGATGAAGGCTAGCATGGAGGCCCAAGCTGAACATCAAGTTACTAATGAAAAAACAAGGTTGTTAACTGTGATGGATATTGAAAAAGATCAGTTTAGAATTTCCCTCTCACATCCTACAGATATGTCAATTGCTCCTTCCAGCAATTTCAACACTGTTAATGTGACTGTGGATGTAAAGAAGATTCCTCTAATTGATAAAATGAACCTACATATGGAAATAGGTCAATTTATTTTAAATGACCTCACAAAGACTAATGCCATGGAAATAAAGGTAGAGAATATGTTGGGCAAAGTAATTAAACAATTTAAGTTAGAAAAGGCTAACTCAAGAGCCTTAATAGTTCAAAATGAAGAATTGAAGAAGATTATTATAAAAATTGGAGTAGACCCTAGTGACAAGACTGTTGTGCAAAATCTCATGCAAAGTGTTGAGGTAGAGATATCTACATTAAGGAAGAAATTGAAGTTACCTACTGGTGAACATTCAATGGCTACAGAAATTGTAGAGGTAGAAAAGGAAAGGGAAAATTTGTTGCAGCAACTTATGCAGAAGGATGAAGAAATTTCCAAAGTAAAGCAGACTGCAATTTCATTACAAAATAATAGTGATAATCATAACTTTACTTTTGTTTTTCCTATAGGTGATGAAGACCCTCAAACACAAATTATTCAATTAAATAATGAGTTTCAGATGGCTGAAAGAGATAGAAAGAAGGCACAAATAGGTCTGGAGACTGCAACAAAATTGATGAAGGCCATGGAAAATGAAGCAGATAAATACAAAATGGATTTCTGAAATGATGAAGCTGAGATTAGGAATCTCAAAGAAAGACTGAAAGGTAATTTGTCATTAATACAAACTAAAGATATCATTTGGAATAATATCATTTCAGAAATGAAGTCCAATTGGTGCTTCCTGATGATAATTGCAAAAGAAAAAAGTCTTATTGTGGAGTGTGAAGAACCAATTATGTCTGATAAGAAAAAAGGGATTAACAGAGCCATTTGGGCCAGAAGATTTATTGATTTTATCAATTCCAAATCAGATCAGGAGTTAGAGGAGAATGATGTGCAGGAAAAAATGTTATATGCAGTGGAAATTAATAAAATGATTATCAGGAATGATCTCAAAAAGGCTGCAGAAAAGAAACTAATGGAAATCAAAGAAGCATTAAGTCAATTTGATAAATATTTTGATAAAATGACAAGGGTAGGACTTCCATCATGTTGGGGAGCTGAAGGAAATCTTTTACAATGGAGCTCTAATGAGAATTTACTCGTGATGACAAAAAGCAAGATTGATAACAAGCATGAAAAGACTCAGGTGCTAAAGGGAGAGACAATGGTCAACTTCCTGTAGAGACATTTTCAACTTTTGTGGATGGTGAAAACTCTTTTTTCTGAAATACCTTCTTATGACCAAATTACTGCATTCAGATTGGAATATCACAATATGACACATTCATTCAGAACAAAGGTAGAAATATGGAAAAAGTGCAGAGCTTGGACAATTTACTTGCCAAAAGGATCAACATCAAATAAAGACAAATTAGTTGACCAAGAAAAAGAAGCCACATCATCAGCAATTCCTATAGATTAGGATATTTACTTTATGTTATTTTCTGAAGACAATGTAATTGTAATAAGACATTTTCAAGGCATGTAATAGACAACCTTCGAAGTCTTGAAGTAGTTTTGGTAGTTAAGATTGGTTACAACAATTCCAAACTACTTCTTACTGTATTTAATGTAATTTTAAAGAGGAAGAAAGGTTCCGATTTTTGGGACCTCCAGACAAATATTTTTGTACTCAAAGATTCAAAGATTAATGAATGAGTAAGCAAGTTTCTAGCATTTTTTTTATGTTGAATTGTATTCCAGTTTTCATTATATATTTCCATCTATGAATAAAACAAGGTTATTAGCAGTAGGTTTCTTTTAATTTTTGTGTATAAGAGTTAAAAAACCTTAATTAGCACTCCTTTGTTTTAACTATTTTCTTCACATATTTCTTCTGGGGTTTGGAATGGTATTTTATGTTTAAAGCAGCATATCAGTTTGGACTTCTCCTTTCATTTTCTTCTATTCACTTCATTCAACATCAACAGATGGTAGCATTATGAAGCATTCATAATATTTGGCATTTATGAGTTTGATTATAAATACTTGAGGGTTAATAAAACAAAGACATAAAATTTGTGACATAATCATAAAATGTCTTAAGCATTGATTCCTTATCACAGCCAAGGGATTGTCTCTTAAGGTACAACACATAGTGTGACTTTTTATTCTATATCTTTTTCATATGCAACGTACTTCTCCCACATTGATTACAATCACAAGTAAAACTCTAGCCACACCATTATTATTAATTGTTTTTTGCAATTGATAAATTTATTAAATAAAATTCTACATAAAGCTAAATTCTATTATATAGTACAAAAAATACATTCTATATTCATGACAGGGGTTGTGGAATTAGTGAACCCCTATCGGAAGAAGACATTTCAAAAATTCAAAAATTGGGCCACCTTTTGGGGGGAAACAACCCTTAAAGAGCTCAACATGAAATTGTGAGAGTTTCCCTTCTTGGGGAAAGCAACGATTAACTTAGAATTAAAAGATTGAGTTTGTTGGAAAATGGAAAGATAAAAAGAGAAAAAATAGAGAAGAAAGTAAATACTTGAAAATAGGAGAGCCATGGATCTACAGTTGTTGATCCTGTTCATCATGGTGCTCCATGAGAGGTGTTTCTTCAAAGATGAAGAAACCATAGTCTGACAGGGCCTCATCCTTCTTGGAGAGCTCAGAAGCTATCTCTAGAGTAGAAGTTGAGCATGATCCTTTATCTGCTTCATTGTATTTTTGCTGAGCTCCTTCCATCGAGCTACTCCCCCCACTATCTGAAGCATCCTCCATGCTTTTGAAAGGAAGACCCACTGTTTTTCTTGGCCACTGGGAGGAGGAGCGGGAGAGGGTGGATAGTGAGGGATATTCTTGGTTCTAGAGCCAGAATGGAGATGCTGAATCTCTGGGAGGTGAATTGAGAGTAGGGCCAAAAGTAATTGAGGGTCAGATACCTCTGGAGCATCCACAGCCACATAGAAGACCAATGTGTGCTCTGACATAGCCAAAACAGGAGGGTGGGAGGGAGAACCTCTGTCTCCTCCGTGGTGACATCTCATGTGGTGTCGGCGAGGCATTGCTTCAAGCAAATGCTGGGTATGGAGGGCAGGGAATGAGAGTTTAGAGGAAGGCTAAGGAGTCGCGTGAATGGCGGAAGCAATCCAGGGGCTAGCAGAGCTGAAGACAAAGGCTTGTAAGGCATGACGGAGATAAAATTGAAAAGAGAACTGGAGCGAATCCAAATTGGAGTTGGATCCATTAACCATAAATGGCTAGAGAATAAATCGTAGGAGTCGAGGCACAGTATGCGAGAGTGAATGGAGTAGGTGATGGAAAATGAATGTTGTAGGTACCTAGGAGAGAAAATTTAAAGCGCTCATGCGAGAGGTAGGTGTTGGGTACCGGATTTGTATACTTTCCTCTCCCATTTTACCCTATTTTTCTATCTCTTTCTACCATTATTATTCTTAAACGCATGAGGTAAAACCATTCTTCCTATATTTCAGGGAATATTTCATTAATGAAGTATTTGTCATGTAGGTTTTACCTTTTTACATATTAACTCCGATATTTCTTTAGATCTGGCTAAAACAAGAGCTTTACAGCTATGAGTCGAGGCACAACCCATCATCTCCAACGTCTTTCTTCTTTGTTGTCATAGCATAACAGACTTGGTTGTATCAGTGCTATCTTAGGCCTTTTCATGCTTTCTTGTTGGGAAACTTGATTGTCGTTGTAACAAGATGTATTTTTGTAATGATGAAGTTGCTTAAAGGAATCGGGGATTTCAGGATAATTTTATAAAGAGGCCTGCAGGCTGTGAATCGGGGTTAAGCCCTTTGTCATACAGATCATGTAATCAATATCTTTTATCATTAATTGAATGCACAATAGCTTGTTGTTTCTCTTGTAATTCGTGAGTTTACCGTAGCCCTGATCAGAGAGTTGGGCCTACTCTTCTGATCAGGTGCTGTGTTTTCCCTTTTTCCTTGTAGTGTTGTGTTTTAGTGTGATTTATTTACTACTGTTATAGTCAGGTTTAATTCTTGTGGATGCCCTTTAATTTCTGTAGTTCATTTCATTGCTGTTACAGTGATTTTTGTGTTATAGATTAAAAATGTGATCTACAGTAGTCCATGTGCTTGTATCTACATATAGTTTCCCATTAGTCTTGAAATAACTAACGTCCTTGAGTTGATAATTTATGTGGAGGAAAGGGTTGAATTCTGTTCATATCCAGACACCAACATTTTGGCGCCATTGCTGGGGACGGCTAACAGGTGCAAGAGTAGGATCTGCAACAGATCTTAGGGTCGATCTCTCGTCTTTAGGAGGGAATTGATTGCCCAGCTTCAAGTCTTGAGCGTAAGTACTTTGTGTTTTATTTTTTTTTTCTTTCTTTCGTGTTTCTTTTTTTTATTTATTTTTCTGTAGAATTGATCTCTCATCTTGGCGAGGGTTTTTATTACCCTACTCCAGGCCCTGAGCATAGCATGATGTTTTTTTTCTTCTTCTCTTTCTATTTTGTTCTGTTTTTTTTCTTTCCTTAAAAATTAATCCCTCATCTTGGGGAAGGCATTTTGTAACCTTGTCCTAAGTCCTGGCCGTAGTCCATTTTTTTTTTCACTTTTATTTCCCATTGTTTTATTTTAGGGGCCAATTTATCATCCTGGGGAGAGTATGTTATTACTCTGCTTCAGGTCCTGAAATTAAATTCTTCTTTTTATTTTCATTGTCTATTTGAATTTTTTTTTTTTCTCTCGTCCCAGGGAGGAAGCTATCTGTCATACTCCGGGTCCTAAGCGATTGCTATTTTTTTTATGAAACCTCTTCACAATTTGTATGAACAAGGATCTGAATAAGAGGGGCAGAGGAAGACCCCCAAAGAAAGGGAAGGATTTGAGAAGGAAGACATACATTCAGGAAATTATTGAAAAATCTAGATCTGAGGCATCATCCTATCTTGTTGTTAGGGTTAGAACCCAGATCAAGTCCAAAGGGTAGTCTATGGAGCAACCAGTGCCATCCACGGTACCGAAAGGTGTTATTTCTACAACAGAAGTTTTAAAAAATAGGGTATCAATGGAGGATATATCCTTATTAGCAGCAAAAGGGGAAGAAGTGGCAAGCAGGGAATCAGAAGAGTTGAGAAACTCTAACTGGGAAGAAGAACCTCAAAAGGGGTTTTCATCCCCAAAGAACCAAGGCAGCGCTGTAAAAATTCCTGTTGTTGAATTAAATGATTCTGATCTAGTAAAGGAATTTTTGAAAGACTTTGTGTCACCAAGGGACCAGGGGACTGCGATGCAACCTTCTACGGTTGAATCACTCCAGATACCAGCTGTAGAACCAGTCAAAATTCCAAGTGAGTATTGGAGGGAATTTATGGCACCTGTAAGTTCCTCTATTGATTTTCCCATTGGAAATGTTACAGGTGATGCAACAATAATACCCATCCCTTTAACAGCCTTGCCTAGTTTTCATGGGCTCTCTTCTAAAGACCCTGATATGTTCCTTTTTGAGTTTGATATTGTTTTCCACGTATATGATTATATTTCCAATGCCAAAAAATTGAAGATATTTCTTGCTATCCTAAAGGGAAAAGCCCTAAGATGGTTCATGGATCTAGGAGGGAGTATGATTACCTCATGGGAAGGAATGAAAGAAGCTTTCTTGGAGAACTACCAAGATTAGTAAGTCCTGTGACATTAAGGAAGAAATTTTTAAATTTTCACAGAAAGAGGATGAAAATATGGAGGACTATGTAGAATGATTTAAATACATATTGTAGAGGTCCAGACATAGTGACCTAGACAAGGACATTCTAAAGATCATTCTTCTCAGAGCACTCAGGGAAGACTCTCTACAACTCCTGAATATAGTGGGAAAATGAGATATTTTGAAAGAAAACTTTGAAACTATCTATGATTACTATATCAAGTGTTCACGGGGAGCTGCAAGAAGTGGACAGGGGATTCGGTCATCGAAGACTTCCGGTGGAGGGGTCACAAAAGCAAAGATTGGAAATCTATTGGAAAATTTGAGGTTTGATATTCTGAGCACATTGTTAGCCTAAATGGACACTCTAAAGGAAAAACAGAAGTAGATGGAGTTGGAAGAAACCATGGCCATATTCTTCCCTCAGTGCAGAAAGAAACACCCTTTGAAGGAATGCCCACTGAACATGGTGGAAGCCTATGCAATCTGCAAACAGACTCACACGACCAGTGCATGTCCTTCCTTGCCTGGGCTGAAAGCAGTTTTTCAAGGAGCAAGTGAAGAAAGCACAGTGGACCAACTATACTTTATGGGGCAGAGGAAGCCATGGCAACCTCGACCATAGGCGGTGAATCCAGGTGTGTTTCATGACCCATCCTATTACTTTAAGAATTTTAGTATGGGTCCCCAATCTACACCATTTTCAACCATGTGGTCTCAATATCAGTATCCCCCTTGGAATCCTTCATGGAATCATACTTGGCATAGACCCCCTCCTACTGGGCAGTTTCCTCAGCCTATTCCTCAACAACAACTTTATTTTCCTTCTAATGTACCCCAAGTAAACCCAACCATTAGACCCTAGCTTCCTATCCATCCTAACCCAAATCCGAATAAAAAAGGGGTCCAGCAAATAGATACCCTGAACCTGCCATCTTACAACATTTCTACCGTGGGGCTCAATGAAATAAATTTTATGGTTTGGCCGGGTAGTAAATGCACCTACTTCACCCATTATCACAGAAAAATTTGATGGTGGAGATACAGGACCAAAACAAGGCACAGTTGGGGAGAATTTAGATCAAAACATAATCAATCGGACACCTCCCCAAGTTGTCCCTAATCGAGGTCATTTAACTTCTCCTCCATATCCTGAAAGATTGGCCTTGAGCAAACCAAACCCTCAAGCATAATTTGACTTCCTCGGGGAACTGCAGAATCTCTTTGTTAAAATACCCTTGTTACAAGCTATAAGGTATGTACCTATATATGCAAAAACTCTGAAATAATACTGCTCAAAGAAACTAGGGAGGAAACCTAATGATTGATTAACCATTCATGTAGTGGGAATACTATCTGATATCATGTTAGGAAAAATCATGCCTGTAAAATACGAAGACCCTGGGAACCTGATTCTAACAATACAGATTAATGGGGTGGAAATCCAAAATGTGCTAGTGGATTTGGCAGTGGTCATTAACATTATTACTGCTGAAACAATGAACACATTAGAACTTGAAAACATTAAATCAACCCCTACTATCCTGAAACTTCCAGACAGATCCACAATTAAACCAGTAGGGAAATTAGAGGACATGATCATTTCAATAGACTCATGGCATTACCCTGTGGACCTCCTTATATTGTAGACTAGATCTTCAGTAGGTGGTCACCCATTGATCCTAGGAAGACCCTGGCTGGCAACTGCAGATGCCTACATAGGATGCCGACCTGGGCACATGATCATATCAAATGGGACAGTTACAAATAATCTCAAGATTTATCCTCTTGCGGAACCAAGCCTATTTGAAAAATCATTACCTAGTCAGAAACCTCTACCTGTGGAAGAGCCTGAACCTGAAAACCAGGATGTTAGACTAGTTCTCACTATTGGGCAGGCCCTTCAATTTAAAACAGAAACTAAAGATGATGTCGTTAATGCTTTCATTAATGATTTCAGTTCTGTTTCCGATTCACCTCGACATATTCTAGAATATTCCATGAGTTGTGAGACACAGGAAAACATTGAACCAGAAGATGACATTGAAGAAATTCTTGTAACCTCATCCCACGATAGTACTTCAATCAAGATTGAACCATGGAAAACACTTAATATCAACCTAAGCTTGTCTGAATCTCAGACCAAACAACTTTTGAAAGTCCTTCAAGATCATCAAGAATATTTTTCTTGGGATTATATCGACATGAAGCATATCCCTACCATTCTATGCACTCATCATATTTATATTAAGGAAGATTGCCGCCCTATAAGACAGCCTCAACAGAGGATGAATCCTGCTCTAAAAAACATTGTTAAAGAAGAATTACAGAAATTGTTGGATGTTGGATTCATTTATCCCATCTCAGATAGCTAATGGGTATCTCCGCTAGTTATCGTTCCCAAAAAGAATGGTAAATGGTGGATCCGTGTAGATTACAGGGAACTAAATAAGGCAACACAAAAATACCATTTTCCTTTACCGTTCATTGACCAAGTCCTAGATACCTTGGCTGGAAAGAAGTTATTTTCCTTCCTAGACGGATTCAGCGGCTATAACCAGATCTAGATAGCCTTGGAAGACCAGGATAAGACAACTTTCACGTGTCCTTGGGGAACCTTTGCATACAGGGTCCTTCCATTTGGCTTGTGTAATGCTCCTGGTACCTTCTAGAGGGCAATCTTGGGAATTGTTTTTGATTGGTCGATGATGGCGTTGAAATCTATATGGATGATTTTACTCCATATGGAAACTCATTTGAGGAAGGATTGGAAAATTTCAAGAAAGTACTCAAAATATGTAAATAGACCCATGTATCTTTGAGTACAGTAAAATGCCATATGATGAGGGAAGAAGGAGTAGTATTGGGACATTTTCTCTCAGTCGTTGGAATTCAAGTTGATCCGGCTAAAGTAGACGTAATATTACACTTCCCGGTACCCAAAACACCCACATAGGTACGCAGCTTTATTTTTTTTGTTGGTTATTACAGGCGCTTTATAGAAAACTTCGCTAAAATAGCACATCCACTATTTCAATTGCTGAAAAAAGATGCAGAATTATTGTGGATTGAAGATTGTGAGCCAACTTTCATGAAGATTAATGGGCTGGTGTGCATGGCCCTAATCCTCCGAGGACTTGACTAGGAATTTCCATTTCACATACATACTGATGCTTCTCAAACAGCAGTAGGGGCTGTTTTAGGACAACAGGTAGAAAAAATACCATATGCAATCTACTATGTCAGCAAGAATTTAATTCTTGCCGAATTAAACTATACGGTGACAAAAATAATTCTTAGTTGTCATTTATGCTGTCAATAAGTTCTGGCACTACATCACCGAGTATTCTACTATTTTCCATATTGATCATGCAAGAATCAGGTATTTGATGAATAAACCTATTACTCCTGGCCGTATTATGAGATGGTTACTATTGCTTCAAGAATTTGATATCACAATAGTAGATAAGCCAAGAAAGGATAATGTAGTAGCTGATTTCCTATATAGAATGGATAACAATGATGAATGCACACCTATAGAAGACATTTTTCTCGATGAACATCTTTTTTCAGTCTCTACTAAGCCTCCATGGTATGAAAATATCACTAACTATCTTGCTACAAGGAAAGTGCCTCCTCATTTGTCATACAGGGAACAACAGAAGATTATTCATCATAGTGCCCAATATTCTTGGATGGCAGGGTACCCTTTTCATACAGGAGAAGATAAGTAGATCTGGCGCTGTCTGAAGATGATATTTATGAGGTATTGAAAGCTGCCCATGATGGCCCTTGTGGAGGGCATTTTTCGGACAAAATAATAGGCCATAAGGTGCTACAAATGGGATATTAACGGCCTTCCATTTTTCGTGATGCTAAGAATTATGTTAGGAGGTGTGATAGTTGCCAATGTATGAGGCAGCCCAGTAGAGCTGATGAAATTCCTTTGCAGGCATAGGTAGTCCTCGAGCCTTTTGAGAAATGGGTTATTGACTTCGTTGGACCCTTTAACCCACCCTCCCAGCAGAAATTCCACATCTTGGTTTTTACTGATTACATGACTAAGTGGGTGGAAGCCAAAGCTGCTGCAAAAGCAATAGAGTAGGTAGTCTCAAATTTTTTATTTGAAGAAATTTTTTCTCATTACAGTACTCCAAGAGAGATTGTTTCAGATGGAGGAGCACAATTCACATCACACAAGATAGCAAAGCTCATGATAAATTATGGGGTCAAGCACATAGTGACATCTCCATACCATCTCTAGGCAAATGGACAAGTGGAAAGCACAAACAAGACATTGGAAAACATTTTGACAAAATATGTGTCATACCATCATCGGGATTGGGCTCAGAAGCTCCCAGAAGCTCTCTGGGCATACAGAACAAAATGGTGGAATACAACCGGGTTTTCACCATTCGAGTTGGTTTATGGGAAATACATGTTGTTTCCAATAGAATTTGAAATCAGTACACTCATAACAACGCTGGAAGCTGGGTTGGATCTATCAGATGCTCAGAAACACCGACTGGATCAGCGTAATGAACTTGATGAAATCTGTTCAATGGTTGTCTAGCGAACTACTGCTATCTAGTAGTAGAGAATGAAATGGCATGATAATTTTATTAAAAATAAGGTGTTTCAAAGTGGATATTTGGAACTTCTTTATGACTCCTATTTTAAGGATTTTAAGGGGAAGCTTTGCACTCGTTGGATGGGAACTTACGAGGTGGACGACATATTTCATAATGGAAAAGTCAGGCTAGTCACAATTGATGATATACGCGCTTCATTTATAGTCAATGGACATCGCCTGAGACTATAACATCGGTCAGCCTCTAAGGATGATTTCATTAAAGAAATCTTTGATAAATCTGGTTTGAAGGTCATCATTGTAGAGAATCCTTCCTCTGCACCCTTGTTGTAAATAATAATAATAATAATAAATAATAAATAATTATGTTTTATTTTCTTGTCTTTTTGTAGGAGCTACTACTAAGGAGTAAAAATAATAGAAAAATTTCCCAAAGCACCAGTTGCTGCTACTCATGGTGCTATTACTCGGTCGCAACTACTCATGATGTTGTTACTCCTTGATCGATGCTGCTACTTGTTAGGGTTCCTATGTTTTGGCAGGTTTGTCTCTACCAAAAGATAAGACAACATCAAAACCACTTTTGCACCTTAGGATTTAGCCCTCCTGGGTCCAGAGAGGGATATCTCAATAAAGGCGAATATAGATGTATCTTTGAAGCTTCGTTTTAAGATATTAGGCTAGTTATAGGCATAGGGGTTGTTTTTTTTGTTTGTTTGGTTGTTGGGAAACATGAAAGAAGGGTCCAATATAAGACAAAGGGTGAGCCAAGAGGATTTTAGGTCAAGGAGAGATACTTTAGGGAACACTCGAGACTATTGGGCAATGGAGTCGTAAAAGGGTTTACTTGCTATTCAGTATCCAAGGCTTTCAATTGGGCTAGTCATATAAAACAGAGGATCTTTAAAGATGATACTGTGGTATTACATGATGAGGAAAGAAGGTGAATGACAAGGAAA
The DNA here is from genome assembly GCA_034641835.2 of Pinus albicaulis. Lineage (NCBI taxonomy): Eukaryota > Viridiplantae > Streptophyta > Pinopsida > Pinales > Pinaceae > Pinus > Pinus albicaulis. The sequence goes on from CM076577.1 coordinate 961,226,131, forward strand.
CCTCCAAGGTGACCACCTAAGAATCAGATCTAGGGACAGGGCATGCCTTAAACACCTATGATCCAACCCCTAAAAGGCTAACTCTTCAGACAACAAGAAACACTTACGATTTAAACACAAAGGTGAAGCCTGAGATCAGAGAAAGGCTTTGAAATTTCAATGCTTCGACATTCAAATTAAGAGAACTTAGAAAGGTTCAATTGATTGAAAAAGACCCAAGTGAGATAGAATAAGCATTCTAAACTCCCAGTATCCCAATTCTTTCAATTAAAACCAAACAAGAACATCTAAGAACAGATTCATAAATTCATACATCAGTTAGCAGTGAATAACAGCTACTACACTGGTTAAATTATCTTGAACTAGCTGTCAGATAGCACAATCAGTAGAAAACATCAAAGATAAGAAGAGCAGGAGAATTAGGGTACCATGCAAGGGTATATCCTAAGCCAAATTTCTGATTCTTACCAGAGAAATGAAATGTAATGAATTACAGAAGGAAAACAGAGACAAAGGTAGAACACATCACCGTTGCTTTAAATCAGGATCCAAAGAAATTGCTTGTCATATTAAAGAGTAACACCAATCATATACAACATTGTCTAATAGCTTGATATTCAGTTTGAAATCATCTCCTCAGCCTATTTTACAACTTTTCACATAGAACTATATCTCAAGAGAAACAGCTTACAATTCACAGTTATCCAATCAACAACCTTTACAATGTGTTTTTTCATGAGTTTTATAGCTAAAGAGAGGCAGAGGAGGTAGGTGAAACCATAAATGAACCATTAAAATAGAAGTAGAAGGAAGGGGCTCGAGGCCCATTCTGTCTTAATAACTATGCATTGATCTTCAGTACTCTTTGGATGAAAGAGTGGTCTTCGACAGGGTGATAGTAATTCCAGGTATATTCTTTGACGTGTTTTTCAGCTATAGTACTCTGTAGTACTCTGGTGATAAGAAAAAGGTAGATAAATGACCTTCAGGCCTACCATACTGCATAACAAATGCTCTGACAACATTAGGACTTTCTGTCAAGGTGTAGATCTTCTCAGGAACTCGATGTAGCATAAAAAAAATATGGAATCTTGTCCTTTCCTGGGAAAGAACCTTCTGCTGATGTGAGACACTGATAAGATTGTTTTCTGTGCTTTATGCCTCATTATGCCTTCTGTGTTAATCACAAGGTCTTAAATCTGGTACGTTCACCCTTTAAACATTGAATTAAGGCTTAAAATCTTCAATAATGGGCATTAAACCTCCTTAATTCTTCACTGATACTCTTTGTTGCTTCATTGACTATCTCTGTCTCTGAAAAGGGACTTTTAATGGTGCAGGAAGTTTCACGGAGTTAAACACTGGTCCTTTGATGAAAGTATTTCATTTAGAAACCTTCCCAAGAATTTCTCTGCAATATCAGGCTCTGAAAATGGCATTCTGCACCATTGTTCAACTCTGCCTATGACTGATGAGACAAAGCGCAACTGCAAACCTTTAACACCTGCAAAACCAATAAACTCGTTAAGAAAATCCATGGGTGTGGGGGTTGGACACTTTGGGGGCCTGTGGAATGGTGGCAGAATGGTGAATGTAGGTGAAAACAGGTGGAAGAAACATGCAGAATGGTGGAAGAATGAATTGATGAAGATTTGGTGTGATAAGGGTTACAGACCGTCCGATCAAATATGGAAATGGAAATCAATGGTTAGGATTTCGCGAATGGAGGTGTTAACATGAAGTTAGGCGGAGAAAAAAAACTTTAGCATTGAAACACCAAATTTTTAACTTTGGGAAAATATAAAGAAAATCATGAAAAATGAATAAAAGCGGATCCTATGATGTGGGACCCGGCAGGCGAAGGGCGATTAGCTGTGGACCGTTGGATCTTAGGAGGAGATCAATGGTGGAGGTCAAATGATGAAGTTAATAGAGTCTCCAATGAAGAAATATGGTGGAGGGCACAATGTAATATGGATCGTAGATCTTGGATTGAATGGACAGTCACGATCGAATCGAAATATCGCAATCGGGGTAAACAGAGGGTGACACTTTAAGGACTTCCGATTGGGGATGGTGCGATTGAGTGCCAGCCATCCAATCTGGAACAAGATCGACGGTGGAGATTAAATCGACAGGGAGAAATATTGGCGCAATGAGCCAGGAGTGATGAAATATGGACCATTGGATCCCAGGAGATCAACAGTTGTGATTGGATCAAAGAATCGCAATTGGAGAAGACAGAAGGAGGCACTTTAAGGTTTTTCCGATTGGCGATTGGGGCGGCAATGCGATTGGCACTTGACCATTGGATTTAAAGCGGAATCAATGACGGAGATCATGATTGGGGGTAATGCAAAGAGGGGAGGTGGGTGCGGTGTGGAGTCGGCGCTGGCCATTAGATATACACAGATCAATGGCCGAGATTGCAGCGCGGGTCTACAGACCAAAACCTAATCGCGACGGAACTTTTTCGTTTAACAAAGAAATGCACTCACCACAAAACCTCCGATCGCGATAAGTGCCTACAAGCTTTGCACCTTGTCTCGGTGCCCATTTTTATGGTGGGGAAGTGGTTAGGGGCTTAGCCGAAAGGGGCTAAAGCCTGATATGTAAAATGAGTGTTTTTTAAGCCAAAAAGATGGTTTTTAAGGCTTAGAGAAGGGTTCCGGTAGGGGGAAAAAGGGGTTTTTCACCAAATAAATGGATTCACATGGTTTACAAAGGGGAATTAGATGGGTTAGAAGACTTAGGAAGGGATTTTGGGGTTAAAGGGGAAACTTTGAGAAGGGAAAAAAGGGTTAAAATGGGGAAATTTGCAGGGACACAAGGGAGCAAATGGAGGCTTTCTCGGCATAATTTTTTCACAGATAGTGAGGCTTTTTTGATGGAAATAGTAGTGAAGATATTTTTAAAGGAAAAGGACACATAGAGGCTTCAATAATGAGAGATTTTCAGAGGAAATGTATCTCTTGAGGGCTCAGAAAAATATTTAGCCACCTATTTGCTTGACAAAAAATTTATAGGTGGCTAACAGTGGCTCCACATGGGGATGGCATCTTCTTGAAGATGTCAAGAACTTCATAAATATTCTTTGGGAAGTAGGCCAAATGCCTGATCTTTGAACCAACCTTTCTTCTTTGATTCGTTGTTACAAACATGATGGATATTAATCAGCAGAAAACTTTCCCCAAACAATCTACCTACCCTTCCTACAGTCCTAACATTTTTTCTTCAAGGTGCATTTGAATTTGCAGACCTTCTTCATCATTTTTTTTATTGAAATAAAAAAAAAACTAATCTAATTTTACCCTTATTCGTCCATGAGGCCAGATTAAATAGTTTGTCTCATAGCTTCCCTACCTACACTAATATCTGCTAGTATTAGACTGTCTAGCAGATTTATTCTCTACATTCTACAACAAAAATTTAAAAACAATCAAACCAGGATTAGACAGTCTAGTTTGTTGTGGATCCATGGCATAAAGACAGCTGCACATGAACTAAAATTGTAGAAAATTTAAAACAACATTTTGAAGGCTTGAAATCTTGAAACTTTGAAGCATCCTTATTTTCTTTGTGACTCATTTTTTGAGCTTCTTAGAGTCACTTTCTTCTTTACTTCAGCTCTGGTTTTGGGCTTGTTAGAGATGATTCTTCTTTCTTCTTTACTGGTTCATATTTTGAGCATATTAAAACCAGCTTCTTTACTTCCTTTGGCTCAGGTTTTGATCATGTTAGAGCCAATCTTTTCACTCTAGAGGTTCAAGTTTTGAGCATGTATGAACCTCTCTTTCTCTTTTTTTTTTTTTTTTTGAGTCGTTTTCTCTTTTTCTTTGAAAAAAAAACATAGCAATGGTATTTACAATAGAAATGAAAACTGTAAACTAGAAATCAGTAGTAGTAATGCTTGAGCATCCTGTCATTGACAGGACCCCAAAACAGATCTGTACCATCTAGCTCTTGTAGAAAAAGGGCATTTGGACCAATGGTGGATTGGATGATGTAAGGACCCTGCCACAAACTATCAAATTTTCCATGTTTTCCTTTGTCTTCTCTCCTAGAGTCCCACTTTAGAACCTTATCTCCAATTTTGATGTCACAAGCTTTTGTTATTTTATCAAACAACTTCTTTATATTTTCCTGCACTTTCAGAGCTCTGTTATAGAATTCTTCTCTTGTTTGTTGGAGATGAATTGTTTGATTTATCCTCCTTACCATGTTGTCTTCTTCTGACTGAATCTCTTGGACTAGGTTAATCACTGGTACCCCTAGGCTGGTAGGAAACACTGCCTCTATTTCATAAACAAGCTAATAAGGTGACATTCCGATGGATTTCTTTGTAGTTAACCTATTAGCCCACAGAGCATGAACTAACTTTTTATGCCATGAATTTTTGTTCTCTTCAAGCAGATTTTTGATAATGGTCACCAAGCTCTTGTTTGATGATTCATCTAACCCATTACCTTGTGGTTAATAAGCATTTGAATGACCAAGTTCTATTTGATTCCTGTGAAAAAAATCAATCATTTTCTTGGATCCAAAAGCAGCAACATTATCAGTGATTATCTTTCTAGGGCAGCCAAGCCTAGAGAGGATGTGGTCTTCTAGGAACTTAATGATGATAGGATCTATGGCATTCCTAGAAGGGATGGCCTCTATCCATTTTGTGAAATAGTCTGTGGCTATAAGAATCCTTTTTTGTTGGGCTGAGGAAGCAGGATGGATCTCCCCTATGAAATCTAGGCCCCACTGTTGAAAGGGAGCCTCAATAGTTATAGGTTGTAATGGTAGAGGGAGGAGCTTCCTTTTGCCCTAAAAAATCTGGCACTTATGGTAGGCAATTATCATTTTGTGGATGTCATTGAAAAGTGTAGGCCAGTAATAGTCAGCTCTGAGTATTTTGTTAGTAGTGGCTTTCCAGTTTAAATGGCCTCCACACTCTCCTGCATGGAACTCTTGTTTAAACCTCTCTGCTTTAGTTTCAGGTAGACATTTAAGCAACAAACCATTTGCATTTTTCCAGTATAAACATTCATTTAGTATGCAATAGTTTTTGGCTTTTAACTTTAGGAATCTGGCCTTAGCATTTGATAAATCAGGAGGGGCATTGAGGTTTGTGAGTGCATACAAGATATCAGAATAACAGGGATATTTTTGAAATTGTTCTTAAACAGTAGGATCAGGAAATCCTTCATGTTCATCCAAGGCATCTACCATGTTTATGTTAAGGGCTTGCAGGTTAGATTCAGCCATTATTTGAGCTAAGCCCTGAACTTTGATCAGTTTTGTGGGTTTTATTTCCAAGTCATACTCTAATATTACAGAAATCCATTTTCCCCTCTTCCCATCAGGATCTTGGGACAAAATTTCTTTTACCACTATGTTTGGCACGTAGACAATGATGTGAGAATGCAGAATATACACCCTAAAGTATTTCAAGGCCTTTACCAAGGCATAGGCCTATTTTTCCATTATGTTATATTTCAAGGGTGCATCCATAAGAGCTTTGTTGAAGAAAGCAATGGGTTGTTCCTGCCCCTCTGGATTTTTCTGCAGCAGAACTACAACCACTGTATGCTCGGAGGCAAAGGAGAATATCTTGAAGTCTTTTGAGAAATTTGGGCTAATTAGGACAGGTGCCTAGGTGAGCGTAAGTTTAACTAACTCAAAATATTTTTTGGCCTCTAAAGTCCACTTAACTCCTACATATTTTTTCAGCATGTTTGTCATATCCATGAGGTGCTTAGCTAAGTTGGGAATAAACCTCCTTAAGAAGTTAATTTTCCCAATAAATGATTGTAATTCTTTTATGTTTCTTGGGTGACTAATCTGAAGTATTCCCTAACCTCTTTTCGGATCTATATTAATTACCTTCTCTAATATAATATGGCCAAGGAGCTTACCTTCTTGCAGGCCAAATACAGTCTTCTTGGGATTTAAAGATAGACCGAACCTTCTACATTTCTCAAACACTCTCCTCAGATGTTTTAGGTGCTCCTCATCAGTCTTGGAATAGATTGTTATGTCATCCAGATAGATGACAATGAAGTGCCCTATTTCCTCTGAAAAGGCTATGTCCATTGCTTGTTGGAAGGTCGCACCAGCGTTCATTAGTCCAAAAGGCATTTTTATGTACATAAAAGTGCCCCATGGAGTGGTGAAAGTTGTCTTGAGTTGGTCTTCTAGGAGTACTAACACTTGGTTATAGCCTGAAAAACCATCTAATAGGGAGATCCTTTTTGAACCAACTACCCTCTGTAGGATGTGTTCCATCTTTGGTAAGGGGTAATTGTCTTTAAGTGAAGCTCTGTTACGGTTTCTGAAATCAATGCACAGTCTGATCTCACCTGTATTTTTCCTTACAGCTACAAGGTTGGAAACCCAAACAGAGAACCTCACAGGCACTATGATTCCTGCCTCGTACATCTACTTGATTTCTTTTTCAACTAGAGGGAGCTTTTACAGGTTGATTCTACGCAGCTTCTGCCTAAAGGGTTTTTGGTTTTCTTTCAATGGGATCTTGTGCTGGATGATTTCAGTATCATAGACCTTCAAGTCCTTGTAGCTCCAGGAAGACACATCGATGAACTCTTTAAATATGTCAATATATTTCTTTTTCATATCTGCCGACAGGGACTTAGATAGTTTAATAATCTTAGGCTTATCCTTAGTGCCTATGTTGCATTCCTCGACATCGGAGTCTGAGTGTTCTATAGTGGGTTTCTTCGCTACGTCGTTAAAATCAAAAAGGTCCTCTAAAGGTGCCAATCCTCTGGGTATATTCTTAGTTTTTTGTCTACATCACCTCTATTTCCTCTTTTTCTGTGTTCTTGTACTCTTTAGTGTGAGTTCCAAGTTCTTCAGTTAACATGTTTATTTCTACGTTATGTGGTGATATTTCTTCGTCGGGGGGCTCTTCACGTAGGTAGCTTTCATCAGATTTAGAGTCTGAATCAGAGAATTCAAACCCTTCCTGTCAGTCAGGAAATCCTCTATCTGCTTATCGCCCTCAAAGACCTGCCAATATTTCTCGTTATCTGGCACCGCGAGCCTATATTTCATCTAAATGATGATTTGTTTGTCACTAGGTGATTTATGATATGAACTAGATATGTAGGCTAATCCATTTGTGATGATATTCTGACACCTAGGAACAAACACCAGTTCATATTCTACAAAGGTTTTCAGTAAATCCATAACATCATTCTTGTATGCTCTCAATCTAGGGTGTTTAGCTGTATACTATCCGTTCACTTGTTTTACAATTAACTAAGAGTCTTTGTGTATGGCTATCCTTCAGGCTCCTAGTTTTTTTAATAGATTTAAGCCTAGGATGAGAGCCTCATACTCTATGATATTATTTGTACATTTGAAGTCTAGTATGAAGGCATGACTCTTAGAATAGTCACTCTCAATGTTATGTAACCACACTCCCGCTCCTGCATTCTTTCTAGTGCAAGACCCATCGAAATTCATTCTCCATAAGGGATCATTTTCAGGTTTATCACCATTTTCCTCCCTAATGTTGGCTTCATTGTTATGCTGTAATATGGGGTCTGCATTGTGGTGTGGAGGGTTTTGTTTTTCATGATGTGCATGGAGTTCAGAGAGGTGACTAGTTAGCTATTTTTAGTCTATTTCTTGTTCACTCTGAGTTTCTGATTCAGTGCACTATCCAAAGGTTTCTTCTTCATTTTCTTCTATGTCTAGGGTGGCCATTATGTTAAAACCTGTGGGATCGACTCTATTGTTCGCATCTCTGTCTTCTGGCTCTGGCTCGTCTATGGACTCATCATTGCAAAGGATAAAGGAGTCTAAATCTGTGTATACAGAGTACAAAGGTGAATTTTCATGTTTTTCAGGGCTGCTCACCATAAACTTCATTTGTGCCTCTCTATATAGTCTCCTAAGCTGGCTAAAGACAGGGATTTTGGCATATGACCCATCCATATACATTGTACCTTGCATCTTGGCTCTCCATGACCTCGACAACAGCATGCCATACTTAGGTGGCACATCTGCCACTAGAACATCCATAACCATGCATTTTGCTGGAATCTGGGTTAGGTTCACATAAAGGTCTTTGATTAGGCCAAGGCACTTCACTCTGCTAGAGTCAAATGAATATAAATCCTTGTAAGGTCAGGTTATCTCTAGGCCTAAATTCTCCATAATTACCTTAGGCATAATTTTGTGTGAAGCCCCAGAGTCATGCATTGCGTTGTGAACGATCTTGTCTTGGATATTAAAGCTGATATAAAAAGGAGGTACCACCCCTTCTTGAAACTTCCCTTCTATCTTTGGACCAAACAAAAGGGTTGGTTGATTATCACTTAGATTGACAGTGTCACTATTTTCACTTAGGTTTAAAGCTTTCAAAATTTGGCCTTTATATACATATTGAGTGGCCAACTCAGAGAGTGGGACAGAAATTTTAATTTTAGCAATCTCACTCTCCAAATTGAAGGGAGATTGACTCTTTGTAACACTCAACTCTATTTTGTTAGCCACTATTTTAGTGGCAGAATCAGTGTGCTGATTCTCACTATGTACAGTGTTTGCAGCTGTTTTATCAGGAGAGCTAGTTGTAGTGCTGGTTCTGCTAGCTTTTTGACTTTATTTATCAGTAATTTGGCTGTCTTTCTCTTTGTTCTTCCCAAAACTCTTAGCTGCTGATTTTCTACATTAAATAATCACTTTAGGAGTTTTCTCGGGTCTCTTCTTGATGGTAACCTCAGAAGCCTTTGTTTTGGGAGTGTCTATGTTCTTCTTGCTTCTAAGTTCATATTATTCTCTGACCTGCATGATGCCATTTTCAAATCCTAGCCTATAATCCTCAGATTCTAACCTTTCCTCATCCCAATGCGAGTGTGAGGTCTGATTGTCTTCTGTGGAACAGTTGTGGATTGAGTTTTCTATTTCCACCATGTTTATTGTGGTTCTCTCAGACTCTTCTATTATCCCCTCATCTTCATCAAGGAAGTTCTCTTGAAATGGGGGTATGACTTGTTGATCAGAGTCTCTCTGTCTGTTAGGAGGGTTGTTTCTCCTAAAGTTTTAGTTCTGGTTATGATTTTAGTTTCTATTCTGATTACTAACTGTGACAACCATTTTCTCCATCATTTCCTCTAGCCTTTCCATATTTTTCGCTAGACTGTCATACTTGGGATCGGATGTGGAAGCTGATGTGTCATCCCTATATGTTACCTTTTTCTCAGACCTCATTCTAGCTCTTTTTTCAATTAGGTTAGCCTCTGCACTCACTACTCCTTTTTGCATATCTTTCAATGTGTTGTAATCTCTCTCCCTAAGCTGGTAGGCCATGTCAGCATCAAAGCCTTCAAGATATCTCACTAAAGCCATTCCTTGGGGAGGTTTCATGTGTGGAGGAAGAGCATTGTAAACACTATTAAACCTTGTAGAATAGTCATGGACACTCTCTCCTACATTTATTTTAAGATTCTTGTATTCTGCTAGGATTTGGAGAGGGTTGGTCTTGACTTCCCATTTGTTTATGAAGGATTGATATAAAGAGGGAAGATCGTGGATAATATTGGGAGGTAGGCCTTTAAACCACTTCTTCACATCTCCTCCTAAACTCTGGGAAAAGATTCTCATCTTGACTGTCTCATCATCTATCTCCATATAGTCAAAGGAATATTCCATCCTATCTACATGGTGTTGAGCTGTGCTAGAATCTTTTGTAGTGAAATGTGGGATTTTTGACTAATAGTCATTGGGTAAAGGCACTAGAGGTTGTGGCAACACTAGAGGTGCATACCAGGCTACCTTAATGGTGTTTTGAGGAGGTAAAGGATTGGCTTGAGTAGCTGGTATCTGGAGGATAGGAATAGTAGGACCAACAACACTCTGTTGAGCTAATTTAGGGTGATAAAGCCCCAAGTTTTGAATCAAATGAATGTCAAGAGGTGTAGATGGAGGGGTCTCTCTATCCCTAATGTGTTGACCACTATGAGATGGTGAACTAGGAAGCTCAAGGTATGACTTGTCTAGAGCACTGAATGACTTAGTTCTTGGTAAACTGCTTTGTGAGTCTAAGTTAAAAAGACTGTGTGATAGAGCTGTAAATTTTTTTGGTGCAGAGTTAGCTCTATGGATGTGTCTGGAAATAGTTGGCTTTCTAGGGGTGGGAGATTTCCTAAGAATGTTCTCTGGGTTGTCAACTATTTCAGGTGGGTTTAGGTTAGGATAAGCTCTTGTATAGACTGTTCTCAAATCCAATATGTCTGTCTCTTAACCAAGAAGCTTAACCCTACTTGTTTCTTCTAATATGGCTGATGTTGTAATGCAATCTGGTCTCCCAGTGGAATCTTGTGAAACCAAGATAATCAGCAGGCCTATTGATCACCAGTGGAGTCTTTAATCATTGAGGAACTGTGGAGTCGCTAGGTGGAAGGTTTAGAATGTTTCAAGAAGTTATACTGTCCACCACAGTGATTAACCACCAAACTCAGGCTACTATGGTCTTCTTTGAGTCTTTAGAAGTGTTTGAAGGTGTTTTTTACTCAAATTTCCCCAGTGGAGTCACCATTATGTTGGAGTTCCTATGTTTTGGTAGGTTTGCCTCTACCAAAATATAAGACAACATCAAAACCACTTTGGGACCTTAGGATCTAGCCCTCCTGGGTCTAGAGAGGAATCTCTCTATAAAGGCAAAGATAGATGTATCTTTGAAGCTTAGTTTTCAGATATTAGGCTAGTTATAGGCACAGGGGTTGTTGTTTGTTTTGTTTGTTTGGTTGTTGGGAAACATGAAAGAAGGTTCCAATATAAGACAAAGGGTGAGTCAAGAGGATTTTAGGCAAAGGAGAGATACTTTAGGGAACACTCGAGACTATTGGGCAATGGAGTCATAAAAGGGTTTACTTGCTATTCAGTATCCAAGTCTTTCAATTGGGCTAGTCCCCTAAAACAGAGGATCTTTAAAGATGATAGTGTGGTATGAAATGATGAGGAAAGAAGGTGAATGACAAGGAAACCTCCAACGTGAGCACCTAAGAATCAGAATGAGGGACAGGGCATGCCTTAAGCACCTATGATCCAACCTCTAAAAGGCTAACTCTTCAGACAACAAGAAACACTTATGATTTAAACACAAAGGTGAAGCCTGGGATCAGAGAAAGGCTTTGAACTTTGAATGCTTAGACATTCAACTTAAGGGAACTTAGAAAGGTTGAATTGCTTGAAAAAAACCCTAGTGAGACAGAATCAACATTCTAAAATCCCATTATCCCAATTATTTCAATTAAAACCAGAAAAGAACATCTAAGAACAGATCCATAAATTCATACATCAGTTAGCAGTGAATAACAACTACTACACTGGTTAAATTATCTTGAACTAGTTCTCGGATAGCACAATCAGTAGAAAACATCAAAGATAAGAAGAGTAGGAGCATTAGGGTACCATGTAAGGGTATATCCTAAGCGAGATTTTTTATTCTTACCAGAGAAATGAAATGTAATGAATTATAGAAGGAAAACAGAGAAAAAGGTAGAACGCATCACCGCTGCTTTAAATCGGGATCCAAAGAAATTGCTTGTCATATTAAAGAGAAACACCAGTCATATACAACATTTTCCAATAACTTGATATTTAGTCTGAAATCATCTCCTCAGCCTATTTTACAATTTTTCACACAGAACTATATCTGAAGAGAAACAACTTACAATTCACAGTTATCCGATCAAAAACATTTACAATGTGTTTTTTCATGAGTTTTATAGCTAAAGAGAGGCAGAGGAGGTAGGTGAAACCTTAAATGAAACATTAAAATAGAAGTAGAAGGAAGGGGCTCGAGGCCCATTCTGTCTTAATATCTATGCATTGATCTTCAGTACTCTTTGGATGAAAGAGTGGTCTTCGACAGGCTGATAGTAATTCCAGGTATGTTCTTTGATGTAATTTTCGGCTATAGTACTCTATAGTAATATGGTGATAAGAAAAAGGCAGATAAATGACCTTCAGGCCTGCCATACTGCATAATAAATGCTCTAGCAACATTAGGACTTTCTGTCAGGGTGTAGATCTTCTCAGGAACTCGATGTAGAATAAAAATAGTATGGAATATTGTCCTTTCCTGGGAAAGAACCTTCTATTGTTGTGAGACACTGATAAGATTTTTTTCTGTGCTTTAGGCCTCATTAGGCCTTCTATGTTAATCACAAGGTCTTCAATCTGGTACATTCGCCCTTTAAACATTGAATTAAGGCTTAAAATATTCAATAATGGGCATTAAACCTCCTTAATTCTTCACTGATACACTTTGTCGCTTCATTGAATGTCTCTATCTATGGAAAGGGAGTTTTAATGGTGCAGGAAGTTTCACAGAGTTAAACACTGGTCCTTTGATGAAAGTATTTCATTTAGAAACCTTCCCAAGCATTTCTCTGCAATATTAGGCTCTGAAAATGGCATTTTGCGCCATTTTTCAACTTTTCTTGTGACTGATGAGACAGAGCGCAACTACAAACCTTTAACACATGTAAAACCAATAAACTCGTTAAGAAAATCCATGGGTGTGGGGGTTGGACGTTATGGGGGCCTGTGGAATGGTGGCGGAATGGTGAATCTAGGTGAAAACGGGTGGAAGAAACATGCAGAATGGTGGAAAAATGAACTGATGAAGATTTGGTGTGATAAGGGTTGCAGACCGTCCGATCAGATATGGAAATGGCAATCAATGGTCAGGATTTCACGAATGGAGGTGTTAACACAAAGTTAGGCAGAGAAAAACAACTTTAGCATTGAAACACCAAAGTTTTAACTTTGGGAAAGTACAAAGAAAATAATGAAAAATGAATCAAAGTGGAGCCTATGATGTGGGACCCGGCAGGCAGAGGGCGATTAGCTGTGGACCATTGGATCTCAAGAGGAGATCAACGGTGGAGATTAAATGATGAAGTTAATAGAGGCTCCGATGAAGAAATATGGTGGAGGGCGCGATGCAATATGGATCGTAGATCTTGGATTGAACGGATGGTCACGATCGAATCGGAATATCGCAATTTGGGTAAACAGAGGGTGACACTTTAAGAACTTCTGATTGGCGATGGTGCGATTGAGCGCTAGCCGTCTGATCTGGAACAAGATCGACGACGAAGATTAAATTAGCGGGGGGAAAGACTGGTGCAATGAGTGGGGAGAAATGAAATATGGATCGTTGGATCCCAAGAGATCAACAATTCTGATTGGATTGGAGAATCACAATCGGAGAAGACAGGAGGCACTTTAAGGTTTTTTCGATTGGCAATTGGGGCGGCGATGCGATTGGCGCTTGACCGTTGGATTTAAAGGGGAATCAAAGGCGAAGATCACCATCGGGGGTAATGCAAAGAGGGGAGGTGGGTGTGGTGTGGAGTCGGCATTGGCCATTAGATCTACACAGATCAACGGCTGAGATTGCAGCGCGGGTCTACAGACCAAAACCCAATCGCATCGGAAATTTTTCGTTTAACAAAGAAATGCGCTCACCACAAAACCTCTGATCGCGATAAGCACCTACGGGCTTTGCGCCTGGTCTCGGCACCTGGTTGTATGGTGGGGAAGTGGTTAGGGGCTTAGCCGAAAAGGGCTAAACACTTTTACCGATGAAATAGGTAACCGCACTGTTACCTACTTCTTTTTGGTAGCATAAAAAGCACCCGATTTTGAAAAGTGGTGATGCAGAATCACCCCTTTTTTTTGTGCACATTTTTTACACTCTAATATTTTTATTTATGAAGTATGAATATTAGTTTTAAAATGTTAGTGATTTTCATGCTAATTTTGAAACGTATTGATGCAGCATCAACTTTTTTTTTTTAGAGTGGTGATTTTCATGCTAATTTTGAAACGTATTGATGCAGCATCAACCTTTTTTTTTTAGAGTGGTGATTTTCATGTTGGTAATAAAACACAAAACTTAGATAAAATATATACATATATATATAAAAACAATAAAAAGACCAATAAAAATGTAAAAAAAAACAAAATTAACTCGTAAAAATAAAAAATTTAAACAAAAATAAATAAATAAAAAACAAAAAAAAACAAAAATATTCGAAAATTATATGGAAAGAAATGACAAAATTTGAAAAAAAAACACATAATTTAAACAAAAAAAAAACAAAAATTAACCAAAAAAATTAAAAAAAGAAAACATCAAAATCTTTTTTTCTAAGTTATTAAAAAAAACCATATAATTAAAAAAAAAATTAAAATAGAAAATTTTAAAATAATTAAAATTACAAAATTAAAATTTAGATTAAAAAAATAAAATACAAAAAAGAAAAAAATAAATTTAAAAATTTAAATTAAAAAAATAATAAGAAGAAGAAAAAAAATACAAATTTTAAAATTAACAAAAAAAAAAACAAATTAAAAAAAAAAACAAAATTTAAAATTGAAAAAGAAAATTAACATAAAAAAAACTATCATTAAAAAACAAAAAAATGAAAAAAACTACGTGCAGATAATTAAAAAACAAATATCCATAAATTTACTGTTTTTTTTTTAAATGAAACAATTTATAAATTTTAAAAATGAAAAACTATATAAACTAAAAGATTAAAAAAAAAAATTAAATTAAATTAAAATTTAATAAATTTAATGAATAAATTTTAAATTTTAAAAAATAATTAATCTAAAATATTAAATGTAAAAACAAAATAAAAAAATTTGAATTAAAAAAAATTAATTTTTATATTTTTGAAATTAAAAAAAAAAAATTAGAAAAAAAATATTAAAAATTTAAAAAAAATTAAAAAGAAAAAAGAAAAAAAATCAAATTAAAAAAATAAATATTAAAAATTAAAAACAAAAAAAAAATGTTACGAGTTAAAAAATATTAAAAATAAAAAAAAAAATTAAAAAGAAAACTAAAAAAAAAAAAAATTAAAAAGGAAAAAAAAAAAAAAAATTGATCATGGTGGTGCCGCCAATCGGCCTCCCACGGTGGAAGGGCAATTACGGGAATCGGCCTCCCGTTGTCGGAATCGCCCTCCCGTGGTGGGAGGGCGATTCCGGGAATCAGCCTCTCGCCGCGGGAGGGCGATTCCCGGGAATCATCCTCCCACGGTGGGAGGCCGATTCCCGGAATTGACCTCGTCGCCACCTGGGCGGCAGGCCGATTCCCGAAATTGGCCTCGTCACCACCTAGGCGGCAGGCCGATTCCCGGAATTGGCCTCGTCACCACCTGGGCGGCAGGCCGATTGGCAGCGCCACCAAGATCAAAAAATTCTTTTATTTTTTTATTATTATTTTTTATTTTTAATATATTTTTTTTTAATTTGATTTTTATTTTTATTTTTTATTTTTAAATTCAAAAAATTTAAAATTATTATTTTTTAATTTAATTTTTATATTTAAAATTTAATTTGTTTTATTTATTCATTTTTTATTCATTTTTTTTTTGTTTTTCATTTTTTTTTTCTAAATTTTGTTAATAATTTTTATTAAATTTTGCAATTTTTTTTTTATTTAATTCATTTTTTTTTTTAATTTCATATATATATATATATATATATTATTAAATTTTATGTTTAGTTTTTTCATTTAATTTTTGAAAATTTAATAAATTTTTTATTTTTTTTAAATTTATTTGAATTTAATATTTTTTTTAAATTTTTTATTTTTTTAATATTATTTTTTTAAGTACATAAAATTTTATATTTTTTTATTTCAATTAAAATCGTATATTTAAAATTATATATATATATATTTTTAATTAAACTTAATATGTTCAAATTAATTTGTTTTTTATTTTATTTTTTATTTAATATATTTTATTTAATTTATTTTTTTCAATTTTTCACTTTTAATTGATTTTTAAAGTTTTTTAACTTTTTATTTTAACAATGTTTTTTTTTTTCTTTTTATTTCAAAGTTTATTTTTTATTTCAAAATTTATTTGTTTATTCGTTTATTTATTAAAATTTAATATTTTTATTTTATTTTATTTTATTTGTTATTTTAATATTAACATTTTTTTTTAAATTTAATAAAATCTAATACATATATTTTTAATTTCAGTTCTTATATATATATATATATATATATATATATATATTATTTTTTATAATTTAAATTTAATTCACTTTTTAAAATTTATTTGTTTTTTTAATATATATTTTTTTAAATTTAATATTTTTATTGTATTTTATTTTTCATTTTTTAATTTTAATTAATTTTTCATTTTTTTACTTTTAATTTAAATAATGTTTTTTATTTATTTTTTAACTTTTTATTTTAAAGTTTTAAATTTCTTAAAATTTAATCTTTTTTAAAAAAAAATTATTATTAAATATTTTTTTTTTTTAATTTAATACACATTTTGTTTTTCTTTTTTAAAATTAATTTCTATATTTTATTTTTTATAATTTCTTTCTTTTTTAAAACTTTTTTTTTTAATTTAATATTTTTATTTTGTTTTTATGTTTATTTTTTTATTTCTATATATTTTGAAATTTTAATCTTCAATTTTATTTAATTTCTCTTAAATTTTAGGTTTTTTTTAATGCTTGAATTAAAATTTTTATTGTGTTTTTTATTTTTTTATTCCTATATATTTTTAAATTTTAAGCTTTAAAATGTTTTTTTTTTTTGTCCTAAATTTTAGGCTTTTTTTAATGTTTGAATTTTAAAAATTTAAAAACGTTATTTCTATTTTTAAAAATGTCAAAAATATGACACAATTTTTTTTTTGTTATTGCAGCATCAACTGGTTTTGTTTTGAGGGTGTTTTTTCAATCCATTTTTCAAGAAAAAATTTTGTTTTTAGCATAATTTTATAAAATGTTGAAATTTGACCTTAAAAAAAAACCAAGTGCGTTCTGGAATACACTTCTTTTGTTTTTGGGGTGTTTTTTCATGTTTTTTGATTCTTTTTGGGCTAGAGTTCCTGTTTTGAGGTCAGGTTACCTATTTCATCGGTAACAATGTTGCTAAAGCTTGATATGTAAAATGAGTGTTTTTTAAGCCAAAAAGATGGTTTTTAAGGCTTAGAGAAGGGTTCCGGTAGGGGGAAAAAGGGGGTTTTCACATGGATTTCACATGGTTTACAAAGGGGAATTAGATGGTTTAGAAGACTTAGGAAGGGATTTTGGGGGTTAAAGGGGAAAATTTGAGAAGGGAAAAAAGGGTTAAAATGGGGAAATTTCCAGGGACACAAGCAAGGAAATGGAGGCTTTCTGGGCATAATTTTTTCACAGATAGTGAGGCTTTTTTGATGGAAACAACAGTGAAGATATTTTTAAAGGAAAAGGACACACAACGGCTTCAAGAATGACATATTTTCAGAGGAAATGTATCTCTTGAAGGCTCAGAAAAATATTTAGCCACCTGTTTGCTTGAAAAAAAAATTATAGGTGGCTAACACTACTCATGGTGCTGTAACTCGATTGCTGCTACTCATGGTGTTTTTACTCGGTTGCTACTACTCATGGTATTGTTACTCGGTTGTTGCTACTCATGGTGTTTTTACTTGATGTTGTTACTCCTTGATCGATTCTGCTACACTGGATGTTGTTACTCGCATTGCTGTTACTTCGGATGCTGCGACTCGCATTGCCGTTACTCCAATGTTGTTACACCAATGCTGTTACACTGATGTTGTTACTTCGATGCTGTTACACCAATGATGTTACACCAATGCTGTTACTCCGATGTTGTTACACCAATGTTGTTACTCCGATGTTGTTACTTCGATGCTGTTACTCCGATGTTGTTACACCAATGTTGTTACATCGATGTTGTTACTCCGATGCTGTTACACTGATGATGTTACTCCGATGTTGTTACTCTGATGCTGTTACGCTGATGCTGTTACTCCACCCACATCATTATTGCACCATCATCCTACCAACCATCTCATCGTCCAGGTAGGCCGTCAGGTTCGCCTCCATGTCACTTTTACTAATTTAATTAAATATCCCATGTGGAGATTTTAATACCGCGGATGGAAAAAACTTAAGTTGGGGGGGGGGGTGTCGTCATGTCAAGGATGGCATAATAATTACCTCATAAATTAAGTATGAAAATCTACTCATGGTACACCTTACGATTCCCATCAATATGTGGTATCATCATTTAAATCATATTGGGATCCGTAAGATGTCTCGTCCATCTTATATGAACAATTATTATTTGTATTTTACCACACTTACCATATTCTTTCATGATTTTTCTCGGTCTTCAAGAGTTACCAGCCGTATTTACCATTACCACCTTTCCATTTTCACTATGTTGTTCCTCCAAATTTGGTACCCACCACCTTGCCCAATGGTTTCCTCTTATAGGAAGTGTTGCTACAAGTCTCCACAGTATGGGTGGGCTGGCTGTGCGGCATGAGCCTAAAAACACATTTTCAGTTCGCATCAATCTAGAGGTTTAGCAAGCCTTTGTCGACGCAGGGTGGGATACCTAATTTGGCAGATTGTAGGGGTTTAATGGAGGTATCAAAATGGAATTTTCACTCAATTTAGAGGAGAATTATTCACGGGTTAGAGGTCTGGTGTAATATTCTGAAATGGGAACAAGCAGTAGCACTAAAAAATACTGCTAAAAAATAACGTAGTTCAGCAAAATAAGAGTAGGAGGCCAATATGGAGGCTCAATATCTACATATACACTAGAAAATAAAATCTACAATGAGGCCCATACAATGTATAACAGGAAATAGAAGAAAAAAATTGAAGAAACCCCTCAAAAGAGGTGCTGCAATCACATGTATTCACTGCAAAAAGGCTTGACAGCGTTATTTTATAGAGCATACAGTAGCTGAAGATTACAACTTAGATCTAGAGAAAAATAATGCATGAATAGTCAGATCTATGACAGATCCATACACTATAGAATCTCTACTTTACACACCCCTTGGGGTTTTTAGTAATACATGAAGCACATGGAGTAGATTTGAGATCTTATGCAACAGATTTGCAGAATGATTTAGAATTTCTGAAGCAAATACAAGAGTATTCAGATCATATATGAATATGACATGGAATAGATCTGAAATCCATGGATCACCATAGTGAGGGCAGATTCCCAACACCAGATATCTCTCCTCCAAAAGTCTGTCAAAACACCCTGCAACTTTACACTTGCAAATAACGCAGTATTGGAAGATGGAATGCACTGTAGGCTTTAAGAACAGTTTGGCCTGATGCCAAGATGTAGATCTGAAGCTCCAATGTTCCAATACACTCTTGCAAATGAGATAGAAGACATTCCCATTGGAAAGAGGCACTAGATTGGCCTAGATCTAAGTAGATTTAGCGTCCACTTCCTACAGCTTACAAGGACAACCAAACCCTCAACAAGATCTTTGTTGTAGTTGGAAGATGAAGCTTGGTCAAATGCCTGATAGTGGACAAGACATGCAAGACTCTTCCAAGAGGCCTCTCATGGAAAGAGGTGAGATTCCCGACCAGGAACACCCAGTGCTAAACAACACTATTCTCTGCTAAACAGCCAAGAGAATGATATATGTCTAAATAGACAATATATTAAGAAATATCATACAATAAACAACCCTTATCTTGTTGTCCTCCTCTTCCTTTTATAAGATTGAGATCTTGCAAAACTTAAACCATCTCAATGATTTAACTTCTTTCACATGTGTAGCCTCCAGCTAAAACTGCACTGTGCATCTAGGAGGTTCACTGCATCTAGACAGTGCTGTTGATTTTGTCATGGTTGACCGAGTCAAATGACTCAATCCCTTTCACACATAAGGGTGTTTGATTAAGATAGCCCAGATTTATCTTTGTTCACATGTGGCATTGATTTATTGATTGTTTTAGGAGTTTTTATTATCCTCCTTTACACATTTATTCTTGCAACAGAAAAATGAAACAAAATTGTATATTCCCATTAGCTTGGGCTAATTGGGAATATTACAATCCTCCCCTCCAAAATTTTTCTTATCCTCAAGAAACTGATAGGTTGAGTGCTACAACACTTCTCCTCCTCCATTGGTGACACCATCAAAGATCAAGCTTTATTCATAAGTGAAGTGTTCACCAATCCAACCATCCATGAATTTTTCCTCCAAAGTCATTATGAGATGTACATAGTCCATCCCACAAGGAGTCAAGAACTCACATGAAACCAACATCGCTGAACCAATACTCTCCCTGAAACATGTAGCATACGGTATGTAGAGAGTCTCCATCCCATGAGGTACATACATGCTCCCCATACTCCCTCCATACAGTCACATAAACAGTACAAGTATATCATCAATGTATGGAAGCAAAACTACATATAAACAAATAGAAATTTGAGCATGAGGAGGTGGGTTATAGTTCCACATATGGTATCAGCGCAGTGCATCTCCTGCCTGCATCAGATCAAGGTGTGGTAAGTGGTTTCCCCACCACTTAATTGTTGCACATGTCATCTCACTAAGGCTGAAAGTGTGAGATATGTTTGGTGCCTTTGGGAGGCACCCATCATGAAAGAAAATATCCCTGTTCACATCAAGGGAACAGCCAAGTTCAGAAATTTTAGTGGCCCAATGTTTGCCATGACATTTACATGATACACTACTCCTTCTAGGAGTCATGGCCTACATAAAAATGGTGAAAGAACATGTACAATCAAAAAATAAAACTTGTTTTACATGATCAGATTCTTCACTAAAAATGTTTCTCATACACATGGAGTTGTGCATGAATCTTTCTCCTCTTTCAAAAGAAGGAAGAGGTGGCTAAATTGGCTATTGCATAGAGTTCCATGGCTGCCCCAACTCCACATAGTTCATGCATTCTTGAAAATGTTGATGTAGTTATTCTTCCAAGCCTTCCCAATCAAAGCTCCTCATGATGATGTTGTAGATCCTCATGGAATGCATATGGCTAAAATAGAACTCTTTGTATGCTCCTTATAGTATCTTTTGCTTGAGCTTAGAAGCTCTAGACAAGAAGATCCTACCATGATGATAGATGACTCCTCCCTGGACTAAGCAGCCCTCTTCATGCAGTTGGTCATCAAGTATCATACATGTGTGAAGATCTTTGCAATAATCCACTAGAAATTAGGATTTCCAATATAGATCTACACTGCTCAACAATGACAGCGCTAATGATGCATCAAAAGAAATATCTGTCATGTTGTTGACCTCCTCCTTGAAATTTCCTATGCCAAAGGTGTGTGTTGGAGGGTTGTTCCTTCCATTCTTCTCCTCCCACAACGCAGATCCAGAAATGAGAGTGGGTGATGATGATAAGGGAGAAATATTTCCCTCTTCCTTGAGCTTACCCAAGTCTCCTAGTGCTATAGCTTTTTCTTCAAGTGCTCCAATACATCCTGGATCTAAGTTTGGAGCAGCAAATTGTGAGGTCTTGCCCACAAAATCTGAATCAGGCGGCCTCCTAGGTGGTTTTCCACTAGATAAGAGTGTCCCATGCAAAAATCTCATGAACATAATGGATGGGACTGTGAGGTCCTTGCTTCCACTGTGCAAATCCATCTCTGATTTCTGTGTGGAAGTGTTACGTGAGGGGTCAGTATGCATGCCTTTGATCATTTGAGATTCACCACTCTTCTTGTCCACCCATTCCATTTGCAAAGCCTCCCAATCAGTGGTGACTTTCCCCAATGTAGTGAACCATTGAACACCCAAAATAACATTAGTGTCCAGTATGTCAACCACAAAGAAGTGATCCAACAAAGTATAGGATCCCATGGTGACTGAAAGTGATGGGACATAATGCATACATTGCATTGTTCTATCTCCTGGGACCAAAACAAAGAATCCCTTAAAAGTATCAGTGGGTATTGCCCTCCTTTGCACAATATGGGCATCAATGAAGTTGTGGGTAGCCCCACTGTCAATAAGTATATAAGCCCTCTGATTCATGATTGAACCTTGAACTCTTAAGGTCAAGTACTTAGGTACTCCTCTAAAATATGCAAGAGTTCCTCCAATAGGAGAAAATACTCCATTCCCATCTCCTAATGGTGATGGATCTCCTTCAACATTGTCAGTGTTGTGACCTCTTCTTGGTTCATCATCTTCATCTTCTTCAAGATCTGAGGAGACCTTTATGTAATGTGCTTTACCAACAACAAATCTATGTTCAGGGACCCATGGTTCTTGGAAATTGAAGCATAGTTTCTTCCTTCTTATATCTCTCTGGACTTCAATATCAAGAGGCTTCTCGAATGAGCTCTCCTTCAAAGGAGCAACTTTCTCTTCCTTCCCTTTAGAAAGGAAAGAGGGTTTGTGCTGAATGTTTCCCTTTGCTTTTAGCAACGCATATTGAATGTCTCTAGCCCTCTCAATGACATCATGCAAGGTAATGGGCTTGGTATATTTTTCCAACCCATGAAGGGGTTTATCTAGACCATCGATGAACATATATACCCTTCTTGTTGTAGACAAGTCAGGAACCATAATAGATAATCTGAAAAATTTAGAAATATAAGACTTTGTATTACCTGATTGCTTCAAATTTGCAAGGCTCATGAAAGGTGCCTCTAGATCTCTTCTGTCAAATCTCTCCACCACCCTTCTAGTGAACTCAGAATAAGCAATCAAATTGGCATGACCCAATGTAGACAAGCCATGGAACCACCAGTCATGTGCTTCACCTTCAAAGTGTAGCGTTGCAATCCTGATAGCTTCCATTTCAGGGACTTTGTTCAGTTGGAAGTAGATGTCAAGCTTTTCTATCGATGCTTTGGCAAAACATTTGGATGAACCATCAAAATTGGGTAGGAATAATTTTCACATAGAGTGATGTCGATTATGATTCTGAGTGAATCCACCATCTCTATGCTGATGCCTTGGTCTTCTTTTGTCCTTCAAGTGACAAAACCCTTGAAAACTCAGATGATCCTTGAATCTCTGATTTTGAGACTCATATTCTTCAAAGTAGTCTTCAAGGGATGCTTGCTCTTGTGACCCTTCATTTCCCACAGCCAAAGAGGTAGGCATGGTAGAGCATTGGGAAACTTGTGGCTAATTCACTGGTTAATCATTCCAGTGGTGAGATATGGCATAGCTTTCTCGAAGATGAAATCTCTTAGGAGATTCTTTAATTCTGTCCATTCTCATCTCTTTGATCTCTTTAGAAATATCTTGCATGGCTTTCAGAAGGGTTTTTGCAAACTGCTTCTCATCTTCATCACTTCCAGATTCAGGGGCTTTACCCTTGTCTTGATCATCATTGGTGTAATCAATTTTCTTCTGTCTTCTTCTTAGATACCCCTACTCTTTTTTAGTAAGAAGCTCATCTTCGTCTGTAGACATATTGGCTCTTCAAGAAAATAACAGGTTGTACCAAGACGATTACTCTGATACCACTGTAATATTCCAAAATGGGAACAAGCAGCAACACTAAACAATACCGCTAAAAAATAACGTAGTTCAACAAAATAAGAGTAGGACACCAATATGGAGGCTCAATATTTACATATACATCAGCAAATAAGATCTACAATGAGGCCCATACAATGTATAATAGGAAATAGAAGACAAAAATGGAAGAATCCCTTAAAATAGGTGTTGCAATCACATGTATTCACTACAAAAAGGCTTGACAACATTATTTTATAGAGCATACAACAGCTGAAGATTAAAACTTACATATAGAGAAAAATAATGCATGAAAAATTAGATCTATGACAGATCCATACACTATAGAATCTCTACTTTACATGCCCCTTGGTGTTTTCAGCAATACATGAAGCACATGGAGTAGATCTGAGATCTTATGTAGTAGATCTGCAAAATGATTCAGAATTTCTGAAGCAAATACAGGAGTATTCAGATCAGATCTGAATATGACATGGAATAGATCTGAAATCCATGGATCACCACAGTGAGGGAAGATTCCCAAAACCAGAGATCTCTCCTCCAAAAGTCTGCCAAAACACCCTGCAACTTTACACTTGCAAATAACGCAGTACTGGAAGATGGACTGCGTTGTAGGATTTAAGAACAATTTGGCATGATGCCAAGATGTAGATCTAAAGCTCTAATGATCCAATACACTCTTTCCAATGAGGTAGAAGACTTTACCACTAAAAAGAGGCACTAGATTGGCCTAGATCTGAGTAGATCTAGCCTCCACTTGCTGTAGCTTATAAGGACAACCAAACCCTCAACAGGATTTGTGTTGTAGTTGGAAGATGAAGCTTGGCCAAATGCTTGATAGTGGACAAGGCATGCAAGACTCTTCTAAGAGTCCTCTCAAGGAAAGAGGTGGGATTCCCAACCAGGAACACCCAGTGCTAAACAACACTATTCTTTTCTAAACAGCCAAGAGAATGATATATGTCTAAACAGACAATATATTCAGAAATATCATACAATCAACAACCCTTCTCTTCTTGTCCTCCTCCTCCTTTTATAAGATTGATATATTGTAAAACCATAAACCATCTCAATGATTTAGCTTCTTTCACATGTGTAGCCTCCAACTAAAACTGCGCTGTGCATCTAGGAGGTTCACTTCATCTAGACAACGTTGTTTATTTGGTCATGGTTGACCCAGTCAAATGACTCAATTCCTTTCACACATAAGGGTATTTTATTAAGATAGCCCAGATTTATCTTTGTCCACAAGTGGCATTGATTTATTCACTGTTTTAGGATTTTTTATTGTCATCCTTTACACATTTAATCTTGCAACAGGAAAATGAAACAAAATTGAATATTCCCATTAGCTTGGGCTAATTGGGAATATTACATCTAGAAGTTCCTGTAACAGAAGAGGTAATCGTAGAGGTTAGCGGGCTGAGAAAACATGGGCAGGAATTGTTTGCTCAAAAATTTTCTCTTTCGGAATTCCCCAAATTGTTCTCACAAGCAGGAGAAAGTGTTTTTCAAATGGGCAGGGGATACGAGAGCTGAACGGTACCATATCCCTAGAATGAAGTTGTAGGTTTCGTAATAAAATACATTACCTATGAGGGTTGGGCCTCAACTCTACTAAAATACCACTTTAAAATTCTAACACACCTCTTATTTCCGTAGGATCAGGTGCATGCCCTAAACATGCCCTTCTTCCTCTTGAAACAACTACAACATATGGCACAGGCTACTTGGCATTCATGCCGAATGCCAACAGTACTTTCCAATCACAATTTGGTGCGATTATTGGTCATGCATGCAGTAAATAGGCTTTGGATCTCCTGGACGGAATTCTGTGGGTCCTCTGAAGAAGAGGTAGCAGCCATGATTGCTGCTAGAGAAGAAGAACCAGCCTCTCCAGTTGGTCTGGCAGAAGAAGAACATTCAAAAGAACTTGATCAAGAGGAACCCAAGGAAATGGAAATGGAAGTTAGTTAGGAGGAACCCAAGGAAGAAGATATGATGGTCGATCAGGAGGAACCAGAGGAGATGAGAATGGAGGAGGTAATTGGCGACACAGCCGAGGCTGCCACACAAGAACCAACCTCGCTCAAAAAGCCCACAAAAGAAGAGACGAGAATGGAGAAGGTAATTGGTGGAACAGATGAGGCTGCCACATAAGAACCAACCTTGTTTGAATAACCCACATAGAAAGAAATGATGGAAATTGTGCAGGAAGTTGATACCATTATACAGTCGTCGACTTTTGTCAATGAAGAACAAATGAGTGAAATTGTGGATAGAGAAATGGAAAATGATGTTGTTTTGTAAAAAATAGCATCACCTACCCATATAAATATGAATGTTGATACAGGTGGGGGTGTTACACAAGAACCACCCCCAATTTGGCTAGAACAGGAGAAGTCAGCCTGCGAAATCGACACTGGACCTCAAGAACCGGTACCGATTGTGAAAAAAAAGATGATTCATGAGGAATAGGGAGGTAAAGAAGGGATGAACTAGGAGGTTGATACTGTTCCACAAGAACCAGTATCAACCGAGGAAGAAGAAATAGCGATAAAAGGGCAGGAGGTTAGAAGGGAAATAAGCCGCAGAATCGATGTTGTCCCAGAAGAACCAGCACCGACCCCGATTGAAGTAGTAAAGCACGAAGTCCTGGTTCAATCCACAAATGAAGGTGATCAGACTATTCCCTGTTCTCCAGTCCAGTCCCCGGTGCCTAGAGGGTGAGGGGATTCTGCTCGCCCAAACAGTTAATGGAAGAAGTAGTTGTTCCCCTAGTACTTAAATTTGTTGACACAGCCAAGATTGGCCCAGCCACTACCAAGCCAGAACACTTAGAGTCTCACAAGGAAGACAGAGTTCCTGTGGAAACCTCAAAACACATGAGGGTCAATGAAATGACTGACCAGACAACTGAATTTCCCAAAGCAAACATAGAATAAGAAGCCCCCGGAAATAGGGAGCTCAACCAGAAGTGCTTGACAAGATAGTCCATAGAGAATGTCAGTAGCATTCTGCCACCTTCTAAGCCTGTCATAGGCCCAAAAACTAAATTCATTGTTAAACAGGAATGGGTTGAATAGTGTGAGAAAAGAAGGATACCTCTCAAGAAGAAGTATCAGGTGCAGTTCAGTGAAACCATGAGACTAAAAAGGGAGGTTATGGATTTGAATAAGGAAGTTTCATGATTGAAAAGGAAGGTAAAAATCTACAAATGGAGGTCAATAAAGCCAAATATTGAAGTCTCCATGGCAACTACTTAGATTCGATTGATACAAGAGTTGTTTCAAGGTCGAGAATTTGTATTGGCCACTGAAATTTAGAAGTGGTAGTCTATAGCGAGCGACCATAAGAAGGAAATAGCTAGGGTTCGATAAAATGCCACCAAATTTGTCACAAGGTACATGGATCAGTTATACAAGGCGCAGCTGAAGAAGGCTAAACAGAAGGCCAGAATAGAGGAGTTGGAAGAACAAGTTCAGTTGCTGAAGACAGATAAGGAGAATATGTTCTCCCTGGCACAACAGGTAATGGCCTGCAGACCTCCTGCACATAGCTATGCCTTATTCCTTCATGAAAAATTCCTTTTCTTTTGTCTTGAAAGTATATAAAAGGAGATTCGGTATGAAATTGAGGACCCCATTCAATTTCTCCGTATTTTAAAAATTCATGACATTATCAGACAACACTTTATGTGCGAGCTCTATATGCATGGGTATTACTTAAGGCATGATCAATCCTTTAACCCCATTCCATTCTTGGGGGACATCCATTTAAGGGCTTTCACCTCCTATACCATCAATCAGATTAAATGGAGAAAGGCCTGGGATACATTTGAAGAAAATCAAACCGAAAAGTTGTTAATCATGAGAAGAGAGGATGATCAGTCCTCAAGCATTTATAACAATAATTATACATTTTTACAGATTAAGGGCCGTAAGGAACACATGATGGAAACCCAGAAATGGTACGCTGACCTATGTGTTGGCCAGATTACGATGTTTCGAAAAGAAGCACTGGACAGTTGTCAAAAAAGATGGATGTTGTCATCCTCAGCCGTCAGGGAAAGAGAACCATTTGGAGCACCCAACTTTGCATGTGCTTTAGAGAGAATGCCACGTTACGTGGCATGCATTCATACATGTGGGGTTAGATGGATGGGATTAAGGTTTTAATTTCCCCTTCTCTAGTTTCCATCAGAGCAGTATGCCCCTGCATATAACGTTGATCCAGACTGGTGGAAGGATGTTGTTTTGACAGAAGGATATAAGCCACTAGGAACAGAAATGGCCGCAGAATATGTCCTCACACAGCTTCATGCCGATCACAATCAGTCCAACCCGGACCTGAGGAGACAAGGAGCTGCATGAGGACATGTAGATAGATCAGTTGGGGAGCGATGTTGGGTAATAGATTTCTATACTTTCCTCTCCCATTTTACCCTATTTTTCTATCTCTTTCTACCATTATTATTCTTAAACGCATGAGGTAAAACCCTTCTTCCTATCTTTCATGGGATATGTGGTTAACGAAGTATTTGTCATGGATTTTTTACCTTTTTACATATTAACTCCGATATTTCTTTAGATCAGGCTAAAACAGGAGCGTTACGGCCACGAGTCGAGGCAGAACCCATCATCTCTATCATCTTCCTTATTTGTTGTTATAGCGTAATAGACTTGGTTGTATCAACACTATCTTAGGCCTTTTCAAGGTTTTTTGTTGGGCAACTTGATTGTTGTTGTAACAAGATGTATTTTTGTAACGATGAAGTTGCTGAGAGGAATCGGGGGTTTTAGGATAATTGTATAAAGAGGCCTGCGAGCTATGAATCAGGCTTAAGCCTTTTTTCATACAAATCTTGTAATGAATCTCTTTTATCATTAATTGATTGCACAATAGCTTGCTGTTTCTCCTGTAATTTGTGAGTTGACCGTAGCCCTGACCAGAGAGTTGGGCCCACTCTTCTGTTCAGGTGCTGCGTTTTCCCTTTTTCCTTGTAGTGTTGTGTTTTAGTGTGATTTATTTACTACTGTTACAGTCACGATTAAATCCTCTGGATGCCCTTTAATTTCTATAGTTCATTTCATTGCTGTTACAGTGATTTGTGTGTTATAGATTAAACCTGTGATCTACAACATTCCATGTGCTTGTATCTGCATATACTTTGCCGTTAGTCTTGAAATAACTAACACCCTCGGGTTGATAATTTATGTGGAGGAAAGGGTTGAATTCTGTTCATATCTGGACACCAACAGTAGGTGCAGCCCCAAGGTGAGGCTAGCTGCTTACACGTGGAGAGGCCATGTAGCCATCCAAATCCGTCAAATTAATCACCCGCATTCAGGGGATAAAATTTATTATTAAATGATGCTATTTAGTTTAGTTTTATTATTTTTAGATTTATTGTTGCTTAATAAAAGCTTTCATTATACAAAAATAACTTTGTGCATACAATGTAGATTTTATTATTGGCTTGACAAAAGAAAGTATCTGCACAATGAAGCAGGTTTATATATATATAGCATGAATTATTATTATAAACACTTAATTATGGAGATGAATTTGTTCTTTGCATAGCCTCCGCACATGCATAATAAATTTCAAACAATGTCTTTCATACTCAATATCATTTTACAAATACTCATTTACAATTGACTACTGTAACTTTAATGATTTAAAATACAAGGTTTAATATGTGTTTCATAAAATAAACAACTCTCCACAATAAATCAGGTTTCTCGATTCTGTGCATGAATTCATAAATAAATTCAATTGGAATAGAATACCCACGTTTATTGGCAAAGAAACATTCAACAATTATCAACACAGTTACAATACATGTAATTGTATTCATATTCAAATGTTATTCACAACAAATGCAATACATACAATTTAAAACGTAAAACGTTATCAAATAATTATTGATATAATTGGTAAAAGGTTTCAGTATTAGAAAAGAGTAAACATAAATCCTTTTTAATTATCATTCATTACGTAAAATTAGCTAATATATAGAATCTCAAAGAAAATATTTGAAAACAGGTGTTCAATTATTGTATTTTATACAAAGTTCGAGTACCTAGGTCCATACACCATCCCATGGCAATTGTTATCTCACAATTTTTTACATACTTAGTAAACATACGAAGAGATAGAAAATACAATAATCATAATTTAAATAAGTTATGATTGTAGAGCCATGGTCCAAAAAATATCCTTTGTTGCATAAAGTATTTATGAAAATGCCAATACTTCAATCACAAAGCTAAATGAATTTGTCCCACTGAGAACTACGATTGCAATCTTGTTGACAATAATCTCCAAAAGTCATCTGCAATAGGTGAAAAGGAACTGAAATGAATTCATAAATAAAGTTATTCCATCATAACAAACACATAAGATTTAAATAATAAAATTGTTTGAAAAAAAAAATGTTCCAATGTATTAAAACACTTACAATATGCAAAAGAATATTTCTATATTTTTCAACGCTTATATATCTCTTCCAATCAGCCTTCCTGCAATGAATTCCTTCACTTTGTCTTCAATAAATTATTTCATTGGAACAATGGTAATGTTGTAGTTAAAATGCTCAATGAATATCTCCTCCTTAATTTATTCTTCTTCTTCTTGCAATTGCAAGACTGAGGAAAAGTACTCTTCATTGAAACTAACAAAAGTAATTAGCCATTTACTATTTTCATCTGCACTAAAATCAGTTATATTATCGAACATTTTTGTCTCTGATTGTTTCAACTTCTCCAAGACAGACATTAGATTCTCCTTCATTGTTAATCCAGATTCATATGTAATACATGGACTGTTTAAATCCTGAACAATCGCTACTGCCTTAAGATATGCATCCTCTCTTCAATTTTCTATGTCTCCACATTCAAAAATAATTTCTTCCAATGTTATGATTTTTGAGACCATGCAACCTTGATCTACCTCATCAAATCAACATTAGGAAACCTTTATTTATATTTTTCTAGTTCTAAAAATGAATCAAGCTTATGACTAAAAGCTAATAAGTCATTTCCTGCAAATTTCCAATCTCCCTCGAGCTCACATTTGAAAATTTTGATAAAAGACCTAGTTCTCTCCTTTAATTGTCCTGGATGAAAACTAACTTGCCATGCAGATTCAATAATTCGCAATATTTTAGATATATTAGTAATGATATATGATTTCACTGCACTCAAAAGATTAGAAACTTTACCAAATCTATTGAATCCATCAGGACTATAAATTTCTAATGGTAGTTCGCATATCACGAGTGGAGTCTTTAGCAAAGGACCCAAGCTCAGGATATCTTCTAGTTCTTTTATTTTTCCTTTAGCTTCATATTTTTAGTTTTTCATTGAGCAATATATTTCTCAAGCACTTCACCACCAACTTGATGTAATTTCATCGGCCCTAGCATTGTAATCGAAGACATATCAAAATTCAATTTTACTAAATCAACAACCTCTCACTTGGAAATTTGTATCCTTTCAATCTTCAATATCTTATTTCCCCTGTCATAACTTGCATCCCGCAATGTGATAAAATGGTCATCAAAATTAATTTCCTCTTCAAGATTTTTCTTCATTATCCTCTATTTTTTTTTTCAAACGAGTACTAACTCAATTAGGGAGTACAACGCTATCAACTTCCATGTCCACCGCTTCTTCAATACTCTCTATTTCAGGTACACTCTTGGGTAAAAATGATTTAAAAATGTGTGCCCTTTCTGGAGTTACTTTATGAGGAGGTTCTTATTCATCCTCTCCATATGCTAGCCTATAAAAAAACAATTTTTTTTCTTCTAATAGTTATTTTCCTTCTTTTCCTAACAGATGAAGTCGCACCAGTACTACGTGTGAAAGAATGAGAATTCCCCATAGGGTTTGTGCCACTTTTCTTAAATATTTCTCCCATCTCCATAATCTCTTTTTCAACAATCGGTTCAACATCTACTAGAATTTTTTGATGTTTTCTTGATACACTGTGACTTTCCTCACTCTACTCTCCAATTCTCATAAATAAGTTCTCGTACCTCATAGAATCAAGATGTTCCATGAAATTATTCCTTTATTAAATCCTCTAATAGCTTCAACTTCACTTAATTTGAAAGCATCTAAATAATCTACAAAAAGGATATCCTGATTTGTATTCTTCACAATTACTTTTAAACAGTAAACAAAAAAGAAATAAATTGTCTTTTATTTTTTTATTCAAATATAATAGCCAACGATGATATTTCCTACATAATTCAACAAAAAAATACCTATCTAGAACAAACTTTGGAAAACTTAATGGCATATATTCAAAACCATAAATTTGTATAACCATATTTCTTTCTCTTTCCTCATATTCCCCTTTGCCTAATAGAAAAGCCTCAACCTTTGCAGATATTCGAGAAATCTCTTGTTTAATTACCATGTAATACACTTGCCTCACAAAAACGTCCTGAACTAAAAAAAAAATTAAATAATTTCATGCTTCCACAATATATGATACTAGAACTACATTGGTTCTTGAATATATGATTATAGGGTAAATCTTCAAACCTATGCCTTAACATGAGACACGTTATGAGATATGCCATCATAAAGAATCCATTTATCTTGGGTAATCTATTTAAATGAACATCTAATTCATTTGAAATAAAATAAGCCTAATTGAACATACAATTATTTTTGTATGTCTAATAAAGCATACTCAAAATAGATTTCAAGATATGTGATGTACTTTCTAGCCCTACTACATGTGAAAAGAGAAAAAAAAATCACTAAATTATTTCCTAAACAAAGAAATATCTACAAGAGAAAGATCAAAAGGAACCTCATAAATTTCAGAAATAAATTCCCACACAATGTTCATTCCACACCTTTCAGGCTCCAGGAAAACTCTAAATACTTTCTTGGTTCCGGTAACTTGAATAACAATCTGAATGCTCCTAGCTTAATTACCCCTTTTATGAAATAAAAATTATTTTCACAAAGATAAACAATTTATCTTAAATCAAAGACCTATGGAACACATCGAACATTCACTAATCCGGTACTCCAAATCTTGTTACATGGTTTATATTCCATTGATAGATTCATCTATCAATAATAAGTTCTCGACCAGTTAAATCTATCATCAATCTCAGCAATTGAGTTAACTGTATCATTACAAATAACCTCGTTCCCTCGCCTACTACCCATTTTTCAATTGTAGCAAAAAAAAAGTACTTTGTTAATGAATAACATATTCAAATCTCATTTCACTTTACAATTATCCATTCTTCACAAACACTGGTTGTTACTATTACTCATGTGAAATTTGTTACACATGACACTTTGAATAAATGGAAATTAAATATAGCAAAGCTAACTTTTACAAACAATAATAGGAAAAAATTTCAAAATTCAAAAAGCAACTTGTGCATTTGTTTCATACTTTTCTTTTGCTTCAAGATCATTGATATATGTGGCATAAGAAATAGAAATTTACGATATACAATAATAGATGTTTTCTGTTGAATTGCTAGATTCACCCATACGACTAAAAATCACCACAATACAACTTTTTTGTTTGCTTAATAAAAACTTGACAACACAAGTGTTTGAATCAATTTTTGTAATAGTGGAAATGGATTCAATATCATCAAAAATCACTACAAAATGTTTTTTGTTTGTTTTTTGTTTTTTCTCCCTCTTCTTTTTTTCTTAATAAAAATTCGACGAACCAACTGTTGACACTAGATTGACACCTAAGATAATGAAAATTGACAATTGTAACCTCAAATTACAAAAAAATTACCGCCATATTTTATTAGCAATGTGCTAAAATTTCCTTTGCTTTTTTAGCCAATTTTTAAGACTCTAAAAACTATCTATAATGTCATAACCTAATAAGGCCACAAATTCACCCGAAAAAAAAGTGGAAGTTCTAATATGATTTTAAAAAAATATGATGATTTAAAAAAAAATATCATGGTTACAACTGTTAAGGTTCAAACTTTTTGGTGCCCCACATGTTCTTGATGGTGTTGAAACCATTTCCACCATAAAAAAACAATTCAAACACTCACAAAATTATATTTTTTCAAAAAATATCATCGGATTCCTTTTAGAATTTCACCATTCAAGTCAAATTGTGGCCTACGTTGAGAATACCATCAATAATAACTACAAATAGTAAAGATCAGAAGGACCTTAGAAAGAAATTATTATGACATTATGTATTTACCTACTTTCTATGACAAATTGACTTGAAAACTAGTCCCACTACTCTGTAAAATTGAAACA
The DNA here is from genome assembly GCA_034641835.2 of Pinus albicaulis. NCBI lineage: Eukaryota > Viridiplantae > Streptophyta > Pinopsida > Pinales > Pinaceae > Pinus > Pinus albicaulis. The sequence goes on from CM076577.1 coordinate 961,259,744, forward strand.
AATTTGATTTACAAATAACTTGACACAACTATTTCTCACCAAATTTGACACCAGTTACGATGTAGTGCAAAACCTTATTCCCCATAAAACAAAAAATTTAATTTGTAATGTAACTGGAAAAAATACAAAAAAATAATTTTTAAATTAGAATTAGAGAATATTTTCTCTATTAAATACTTATTACCATTATGAAATATTATATTAAGTCTCCTTTTAATAGGTATCAACAAGAATTGATTTGCGATAAAACGTATGTGTGGAAAAAAAAGGGAAACACTCATGCCTTCTGCATATTAGTAAACATGAAAAATTGAATGTTTTATGTTAATAAGAGAACAAACATCATAAATATTAAAAAGATAAGTTGAACTAACTGCAATCATGATAATCAGCTAAGAAATTTCCAAATGAGAACAAGAAACCGACAAAGGTGAATAACTTTAGAAACTTGCAGTATTGTGCAACTTCTGCATTTCTGCACTACTTCTATTATCAACAATTTAGCATATACACCATTGATACATCATTGAAGTTGCAAGCTTATCTTTGAGGACAACAATTTATGCAAGGCAATAGAAACTTGGACAATACTCCAAGCTCTTAGATGCAATCTACAAAGAGAAAACGCTACTTGATCTTCCCTTTTTTCTATCACTCCAAATAACATTTTTTCCCTCACTATATTAGCTATTTAAAATGTTTGCAGTATTGTTTCCTTCGAAATCACCACCTGCAATTTTTTTGCGTCTGAAACATGCTACAAAGAAAAATCCTCCATCCATATTTTCCATTATTCTGATGTCTATCCTATGATTAATAGAAAACAATTTTGCAGGTAAAAAATAGTCATCTCATCATTCAATTCACTGACTACACACTTTCTTACACATTCAAAAAACCACATAAGCACCAAAACATCAAATCTATAAATACAATTGCCGTATACTTTCAACATAACAAAAATGCATATGTTTGGAACCACACAGCAAATCCATGTGTTCCCAAAAAACTCTCATGCACAACCACCTCCACATAGCTTTGTCCGTACTACTATTTTTGAACTCAACAATGACCTTTCATTAGTCGTTGACATTTGAATCTGATATTAATAAATGTGGGTCCCAGATATTGTGGGAAGGAATCATTTGTTACTAAATACGTTCCTAAATAAAAACCAAAGAATCTATTTGTATATTTATAATTTTAATAAACATTGGACAAATCATTTTGGCACTGCGCAAGCTACCTCTGAACAACACATTCCATTTTGTGAAAAATCCTCTCAAGATTTCATTGTGTGCACTTCTGCACACTGTAAAATCTATCAATAATAAAATAAGAATTGCTCTTGTGCATAATATACTAATACCAAAACACATTACAATTAAAAAATCCCTTGAAACTTTCCTTTTTCCACACAAATTCTGTACATGCATTTATTCTTCACATAACCTTAGTACATGCATAACCACTACCACACAAATTCATCTGTAACACCATCAATTATTGACATTCAAAACATATCTTAATTAATGATCATACATTATGAAATATGTCCCTAAATAAGAATTAAAAAATGGATATGTATATTTATTATTTTAATAAAATTTGCACAGAACTTTCACAGAACACACAACTACCTCTGCACAACATTGTCCACATAACTACTTCCATGCTCAATAACACCCTTTGATTAGTTATTTAAATTCGAAACTCCGCACCCGGTACCTCCAAAAAACTAGCTCCACACAACCACCTTCACATAGATCATTCCTAAATAATAATTAAGAAAGATAATTGTATATATATTATTTTAATAAACCTTACACAAAATCTTCCACACATTTGTGTTCTCCCAGACATATTACTTAATAATATCATTTGTAGATTTGTTCAATTTTGCGATAAAACATATTGTGTGGAAAAAAAATGGGAAACACTCATACCATATGCATATAAATATACATGAAAAATTGAGTAGTTTTTTTAATAAGAGAACATACATCAGAATTATTTAAGAAAAAAATAATTTTGGTCTAACTATAATCATGATAATTAACTAATAAACTGTGAAATGTGAACTAGAAACTAACAAAGGTGAATCAATTTAGAAACTTACAATATTGTATAGCTCATGCATTTCTGCACTACTGCTATCTTGAACGATTCAACATAAATTCCATTGAGACACCATTGAAGATGAAAGCTCAGCTCGAAAGATAACTGTTTACGCAAGGCAATAGAATCTCATACAATACTTCAAACTATTAAATGCAATCTGCAAGGGCTACACGATTCGCTCTTTTTTTCTATCACTACAAATAACATTTTTTCTCTCACTATATTAGCTATTTCAAATTCTTGCAGTCTCATTTCCTTATAAATCACCACTTGCAAAAGTTTTGCATTTGAAACACACTACAAAGAAAAATTTGTAATCCATATTTTCATAGTCCTAATGTCTCTTCTCTCATTAATAAAAAACAAAGTTGTAGCTAAATACAAGTCATCTGAGCATTCAATTCACTGACTACACACCTACTCACCCATTCATAAAACCACATAGGCACCAAAACATCAAATCTAGAAACATGATTTTCATATAATTTAAACATAACACAAATGCATGTGTGGAACCGTAGAGAAAATCCATTTGTACCCAAAAAAATCTCACACACAACCACCTTTTCAAAACTTCTTCCACACTACTACCGAACTAAACAATGACCTTTCGTTAGTCATTAACATTTGAAACTGATATTAAGAAATGTGGGTCCCATATATTGTGGGCAGGAAGCATTCGTTACGAAATATGTTCTTAAATAAGAACCAAAAAAGACATTTGTCTATTTATTATTGTGATAAATTTGAACAAATAATTTTTTCTCTGCACACGCTTCCTCCAAAAAACATAGTCCATTATGTGCAAAATCCTCTCAAACATTCATTATATGCACTTCTTCACTCTGCAAAATCTATTAATAATAAAATAAGCACTTCTCTTGTGCAAAATCTACTAATATAAAAACACATTACAATTAAAATATCGCTTTGCACTTCCCTCATTCTGCACAAATGGCACACATGCATTTGTTCTCTGCGTAATATTCACACATGCACAACCACCTTCTCACAACTTCATCCACAACGCAATCAGTTATTGGTGTATGAAACATATATTAATTAATGATGCATTGTGAAATACATCCCTAACTAAGAATTGAAATTTGGATTTGTATTTTCTTTGGATTTTTATTTTATTATTTTGATAAACTTTACACAAAAATTTCACATAACACATAACCACCTCCGAACAACTTTGTTCACACAACTATTTCCACACTCAATAACATATTTTGACCAGTCAATTACATTCTAAATTCCACACACACTCCCTCCGAACAACTAGATCCACACAACCACCTTCACACAGCTACTTTTGTAGTTGTGAAAATTTTTCCTAAATAATAATTTAAAAAGAGAATTTTATATTTATTATTTTAATAAACCTTACACAAATCCTTCCACACATTCGTGTTCTTCTACACATACTTCTTAATAATATAAATTGGAGATTTGTTTAGCGACACCCCGGAACAATGCAAAAAACATGTAGCTGCATCAATTCTCACATCATCGACCAAAGCACTAACATAATAGTTCCTTGCAACTGTATGTCACACGAATTGAAAACCAAGTTTATTTAGTATTGAATAATATGAGCAGCTTTCATAGTCCAATGATCACGATAATTGTTAAAAAAATGATACTATCTCTCTCTCACCCCATCAGTGTCATAGTACCCCCGTTTATGCAAAAGACCCTAGTTCCCCCACACATGCTACGTCCCCCACACAGTAAAAGTTCCGCACAATGAAACCGTACCAATTACTGTGTCTGTTAGTATGAATCTTTTGTCGAAAAAGACCACTTTAGCTATGCATAACAAATAGCCCTAACATCAATTATGGCTGCCAATATCTTTAAATCTGCAATTAGTTGATCCAAATAAAGCTTCACAAATCTAGATCTATGCATAAAAGACATTAAGCAGTAAAAATGAAATGTTGCTCCATGTATCCAATAGACAAGACAAGAACAATATATTTGAAAGAATTTTTTATTATATATAAAAGGGGCACTTGAGAGGAAAACAAGACAGGTGTTTCCAATTCTTCTCAATGGGATGGGTTCTTGAAATTCCTCAGCATTTCAGATCTAAAATTTCTCTCTCTTGTTGGTGTAGAAAACCCAGACAAACATAGAACTCAAAGGGAGCGCACAAAGCAAGTGATGAAGAATGTGACAATGATAATGGCTCAAAGTCAGACCAAGAGTATAGATCCAGAGTGATCTAATCCAGTGAAAAGTGACAAATGAATGGGAAAACCCTTCTATTTATAACAAAATATTGGGGTGGTCTAGGACTTGGTGCATGAATAAAATATTATTAACCAAATTCTAGAACCACCTTTTAGGAATATTTTATTATATTTTTTGGAGGGAAAAGGCATTTGACTTGGGTCAAATCTCTTTATTTGTAAATAATAAATAAATAAATGGTTTATTTATTATTTTAAGGAAGTGGTTGAATGATAATTAATTAAATAATGATTTATTTAATTATTTATAAATTATTTAGTCATATTTAACAAGGAATATTATTGAAATAAGATTTAAATAATTATTCCTAGAAAATAATAAGATAAATAAGGATTTATCTAATTAATTTCCTTGTTTTAGGTTAAATATAACTTGGAATAATAATTAAATTATTGTTTAACTGATTATTCCATGAGGAAAATCAAACAAATATAGATTTGTTTAATATTTCCTTTTGGGGTTTCCCATTTAGACCATAAACAACCTAATAAATGTGTTTTATTAAGCTATTTTACATAGCGAAATCAATTTTACTTAGGGTAAAATTGGTCTTACATGGTGTACTTGGGTCCATCTAATGATAATAGGTTAGATGACGAAAAAATGGTGTAACAGATTTCCCCCGAGCGTGCGAGTGTTAGGAGCAAATAGTATGACCGAAGTACATTGTAAAAACTCAATCACCAGACATCAAAAGGGAAGTCAAAGAGAGAAATGTAAGGTAGACTAATGTGTTGGAGAACTAGACCCTGAGGAGACGAGACTTACAGGTGAAACTAGTCTCTTTTTATGAGAGGGTACATATGCTAGAGGCGGCGGGGGAGGCATACCTATGCCCTCCGAGACAAAGTACAAAAGAATAGTGTGTCCAGTAAACAAGGGACAGAACTATAAAGTACATGCTGGCATAAACATGAGCCAAATAAAAGATAGAATGATGAATCCCACATACAGGCTATGCCTGGGATAACAGCCAGGACTTATAGAATAATATCTTAGTCAATGATATACAAATACAACCCAAATGCCCCCTATCAATGGGGAAGGTCTCTTAAAATCTGACTGATACATGCAAATTAAAGAGGTGCTACAAGTGGCTAAGGTCAACATCATCAAATGTATGGAGCTGCATCGAAGGCTGCGAGGAAGAGGTTATCCGAGCATGTGGGGGGATACCTACAGGGCCACCCCCTCGTGAGGGTTGAGACATCTCACACATGCCCGGGAATCATGGAGAATAGCTGCTGCATCACTGGACCATCAAGTATATGGATCTCGATCATTCTGAAAGGAGCTAGAGCTGAGAAAAAATCAAGTCAAAGGGTAATGGGAAATCCCTTTGCCTGATCCAAGGCACCGAACAAGTGTGGAAGCTAGAACCAAGGTACACCACCCTCTAGACCTGTCTTCTGGAATGAATGAGCTGATGTTGATAGAAGGAGGTCCGGCATAGGTGAGGCAATAAGGGATCCTCAACTAAGGCACGAGAGAAAATAGTACAGCGACTGATAGGTTGATACCAATGATAATGATGAAATGGGAGATATGAGTAACGGATGGACGAATTCCCTTGTTAGAGCATAAAGGGCATGGATGACCTGGCAACGACTAATACAATATCATGAGGGATAGGGGACGATGGGACTGAAGGCCATAATGTGCGACACGAGAGAGGGACCAAGCAATGAAGGATGGAGGACTATAGCGGGATACAAAGGGACTCGGGATAAACTCCATGAATGCGGTGATGAATCAACTCGGATGCTCTAAACAAGGGCGACTTGATGGTGCTGCCACACAATAATGGTCCAATGGGAGACCATAAAAAAATGAGTACAAGATGGTATCTCATGATGAAAGTCAACACGAACAAGGACAAGTATGGAGGCAAGGTGGTGCCCCAAGTACAAGTGTTGTAAGTGAGGAAATTCGATTTGGAGGAGAGGTGAAGAGACCCTTCTTCGACAAAATGTGTCCTAGTGAAGTATCAAGTAACTAAAAAGTAACAGGTACCTAGAGCTCATGAACAAGCCAGGTCGCACTTTTTGGGTCTGTTCTGCGACCTGGGTAGCAGGTACTGGGCAGAAAACTGTGACCTGTCCCAGGAAATGACCTGAAAAGTGTGACTTGTCAGAGAAAGGGGGTTTCAGTGCTACTTTTGGCTGAGATCTAAGATTTGTATGGTTGAGGGGCATAGGGGCCCCCAAAATTTATTTATAAAAAGGGGAATCTAAACACATTTTAATGATATGGTGCACTTATTTGTTTTAGTTATGGTTATGCAGTTTGAGAAAGGAAATGGAGGATTACCAATCTCTTGTTAGTACTTCATATATGAATCAAATGGACTTTAAGTTTCTGGGTTTTCATACCTAGTGTCACTATCCCAAAGAGAGGATTTGGAGATAATGAACTGATGCTCTCCTCGAAAACCTATAGGTTGGTCAACAACAATGTCTAAGAGATTGGGTTGCAGATGTAAAATGAAGGAATGATAAGGGGCATCATCCTGAGAGTGATCTGAAGTGGTATGGGACTCTAGAGGTTCTTCTAAATATGGAAGAATAATGGTACTAGAGTCGACATGCCCAGATACACTAGGAGAGTTGTGGAGAATTACTTCTCCTGGTCTGTCAAATATGGGTGCCCCCTTACCCAAACATTGTGTTGCAATGTAATGGCCACAAGGTGTATGTGGTTCGAATGCATGGTTTCGATGTAAGGGGGAATAGAGAAAGTTAGGGGAGATGATTCCTTCCATAATTTCATCATCGTGATAGAAGATGGGGTGACTCGTGGAAGAAAGAGCACCTGAAGCAGCGAAGCTACCTGACTCATCATCATGAGAAGAGAGGTTTACATGTGCATCATCACAAGGGGTGACAGAAGAGTAAGTAGATAAAGGATCTACCGATGTTGAGCCCAAGGTGATCACTGAAGGAAGGTCAAGCGAAGCAAAAGGGGAGGATTCAGAGGGAATGTTCCTCGAGGGTCTCATGGATGATGATAGGTAGAAAATGGTGCATGAAGGCTCCGTGATCTTGACATTAGGAGGGGGAATGTCAATGGGAGAAGTCATGTCTAGTAGTTCTGATGAAGCAAAACGTGCAAATAGGGGAGTGGTGGACTCGTTGCGCTTGGCCACAAATTGGCGGACCGCGGCTAGAGAGGTGCAGAAGACCTCGAGGCGGGGACAAAGGTGGGTGTAATGGCCATGGAGATCACAAAAATAATAGGGGTGGTTGGGGTGAATAGTCTTGGGGTTCTTGGTCATGGTCGCGGAAGGAAAAGAGGCTTCCAAGACCGTGGACTCAGGGAACGTGATGTTAACCATGGACTTGACATGAGGTAGTTCAGGACAGGTATGGGTGGCATAACCAAAAACATCACACAAAGCACACTCGATGGTATGCTTTGGAGGTCGAGGAGGGGCAAGGTTTTTCGAAGCAGCCTTGTCCTTTGATGCCCCCTTCTGAGCTTTTCCCTTCTTACCCGAAGTGGTCACAATAGGAGGTGGTTACTGTTGAGGTACCTGAGGCACTGTTGCAATGGGAGAAGTCATGGGGACCGGTTGAACTAGGGTCAAAGAAAGATAAGGTTTGGGTTGACCAGGCAGGGTTGTGGCTAGAGGATCAAGGTACCAAACGGGAATCCCAAGGGTCAGGTTAGGAAGAGAGAGGGTGGCCATGATAGGTACCGTGTACACTCTTGGTGGGGGAGACAGGAACAATATCTAACCAGAGGGGTGATGGCCAGGTGGGATGGCTCCTAAATGGCTAAGGCTTGGAGGAACCATTGCAAGAAGGTAAAGAGGTTCATGAATACCAGTTGCAGGTGAAGGGCTAGGAGCAGGTTGTGGAGAGCGCGGTTGCTGACTAGCCGAAGCAGGTTGCTTGAGAGCAATCTGAGACAATTGCATCATGCAAACATTCGATGAGCTAGGGTCAGAGACAGGAGGAAGAGGAAGAATGAGGAAGGTTCCAAGCAAAGAGGAGTCTTTGTAGACACTGGGAGAGACACTAGTCAAAGAATCGACAGTTTTCTTATTGGATACAGAAGAGATGGTTGACAAAGGGGAGGGCTGATATTTTGGCTCATGATACATCAACTAGTCAATGGTGACTATCTTTCCATTATGAGGGAAAAACATCTTGCAGTGGATAGAAAATGGGATAGAAAACATGGCATAGGTGTAGCTACGCCCCAAAATAATGTTATAATCAAGAGGGGCGTCGATGACTTCAACATCAACGCAAACAATCTTGCCCGCAAGAGTGGTAGGACAGTTGCGGAAAAGGCCAATGGGCTAGGAGGCATGGCCATCCCTCGCTCGAAGAGTTATCATGGAAGGGGCCAACTCAGGAGATCCGAGTTGTTTCCAAACTGAATCAGACATCACACAGGTGGATGCCCCCTCATCAATGATGCAACGGGGAATTTTAGCATTCCAAATTTTGATTGGGATTTGGAAAGCTACAAAAGTAGGAAGAAGAGGAGACTCTGACTGATGGGCGTTGAAAAAAATCAATTGGTCATCTGCTGGATCCACAGTGCCCAGGGCAAATAGTAGAGCTTTTCTTTGAGAGGGGCATGACTGGAGGAGTTCCAGCATTGAAATGGAAGCAGGAGATTGGGCCAGCTCATCTACTATGCTATATGAATGGGTAGCTTGGTCAGAAGCAGCATTTCGATGTAATGATCCCTTAGGAATCTTGGTATGAACCTCAGCTTTGGGCTGAGGGATATGCAAGGGACCATTAGTTGTCAAAAGAGGCTCTGTAGAACCTGAAGAAGGTGACTCGGGGACAGATGGAGTAGGAAGTTGGGGGTATGGACGAGACTGAGATTTAAGGTTAAGGTCGATGGTTTTAGGGTGGTCATAGTTCATCATGATGATCGGGTAATCAGAGGTACTAGATGGAGGAGGTTGAGTGGTTACTGGTCCATGAGGTGGTTGGGTAGCCACGAACCTTTGCTGAGGGAAAGTATTGGTAAACACAACCGGTTGAGAAGTGGCCACATTAAGGGGAGCAGTAGGGGAGGCATGTTGTCCTCGCAATGTGGCTGGAGACTCCGAAATCTTCCGCATCTGTGGTAAAAGGGGGCAATCATGAGTGGAATGACCATAAACACCATAACAAGAACAGGGCTGGTTCATGGGAATGGCCTTGTCCTGCTTAGGCTGAGTGCCCTGTTGCTAGTTAAGAGTGTTAGGTGCATTATTTTGAGGATTAAGTCTAGGGTTACTAGGATCAGATTGATGTGGAGTGTCTTCCTTCGTCGCTTTGGAGGGAGGAGGATTAGTCGCACCCTGTTGTGCATACACCTACCCCTGAGGGGGTGGTGGCTGTTGTTGCGGGGGTTGAGAAGACAAGGGAGGTGGGGGTGCTAATGATGGAGGAGTTGGAGCACTAGGCTATGGATATGGGTGATAATGAGGTTGGGTAACAGTGGGGTAAATAGGGGGTTGAGCAGAAAGAGGAGGCATGTTGGATCTTGGATGCATGCTACCAGGAGGGGAGAAGTATAGGAAGTGGTTCCCCCTCCCCCATGAAAACCATAGCTCATGGGAGGTTGAGTGGATGGATGAGAGAGAGCTCCAACAATACCGTCGATGGCATGGGGTGCCCCCAGTGCATTAGCACCACCGGGTCTGGGGAGGTCAGGAAGGACGGTATAAACATAACTGGATTGAGCATAGATCAGGTCATATTTCAAGGCTATTTGGAGGGCGGCTTCTTCGGTTTGAGGAAAATGTGATGCGACATCTTTGCTAATGGCGGGTAAGAGAGATCTAAGGAACCAGTCTATGTAGACATGGTCTTCAAAGGTAGGGGCTTGACATAGGCTCTTTCTTCTCTGCCATTCCTTAACATGATCGAATAAGCGGGTGTAGACGATTGACGAAAAGAAGTCAAAAGTTCGATACCAGTTTCATAACGAGGGGGAAACTGTAAATAAGATAAGAAGGCATGGGCAAGGGTCACAAAGGTGGTATGGGAGGAGGCATTCTGGTCAACATACCATTTAGAAGCTTCGCCTGTAAGCGTGCGTTGGAACAATCTAAGATGGATGGAGTCATCAGTAATGGAATTGGATGAACACCAAATGTGGAAAGATCGAATATGGTTGGAGGGATCTTCACTAGCAAGGCCTTCGAACTTGGGAATGTCAGAGGGGAGCTTGGTTGGCATAGTAGGCCAACTAGCATCATGGCAGATAGGATCATAAATCAACTGATTGAAATCGGGGAGACTGAGACCGGCCATATAAGGGAGAAAAGGGACAGTCGAGGTAGTTCCTGTAGTGGTTCTACTGGAAATGGACCCAACAGTAGAACTGGGTTTGCCGCTAGCACTAGGCCCTAAACTAGACATGGTGAAGGTAATAGGGGGAGAACCAAAAGTAGGGGGAGAACCCGAAAAATCAGAAGAAGAGTTGGAGTGTAGACTCGGGGGAGGACTTACTCGATGACGGCGGAAAGTAGGAAGTCAACCAACCGGAAACTGAGGGTGAAGGCCAAGAAGTCTCCGGGATAAATGCCTTTGAGGCGCAATGATGATGGGAAGAAGAAAAACCGACAAGGGCAGGGAGGTGCAAAATCAAGTGAGGTCAATGTCGAAACAAGGGCAGAGAGGTGCAGTTTCAATTGATTTTAAAGTCTTTCCAGGTGGTGTTAACCAGGCTCTTCTTCAGTTAGGGTCAGTGTGTGGCGTGTGTTAATTTTAATTTTTAAACCCAGACATTTTGAGAGTAAAAGAAAAAGTGTGTTGCGTAACTGAAAATAAATCTGCAGAGAATAGTAAATAAGACTAAAATAATGGAAAATTAACTGCTAACAATGCATAAATCTAACCAAAGAAGGCAGGTCTCTCAAAACTAGTCTAGAAGAGGGAAAAAATCTAATCAAAACACGCTAAAAAGAGGCCAATATATCTAAGGTCGGGAGGAATAGGGATCTAAAGGAGAAATCTGCTGAAAAGAGGTGCAGAGAACAGCGAAGAGGCAGAGGCAAGGTTGCTACTATAAAGGAGAGAATTAGCTAAAGGTAGAAGGGACAAAGAGGTGACCTTAGAGATAAACCCAAACAAAACTAAATGAGGTGATTTTAAAGGGAGAAGAGCTGATCTAGAGGGATCTGAAAATGAGGTATAAGATCTGAAAAGAAGAAGGCTGAAACTACAAAAATTCAGATGTTTGAAATAGCTAATACTCGCCCACAAAAACTGGAGGGTACTAAAGCCCTAAGGGGAAATATTCCCACTTATTTGAGTGAAACAGATCAGAAATAGGTCCAAACGGGAAAAGACAGAGGCTGGAAAACCCTGACAGAAGCTTCAGACAAACCCAAAAAAGTTGCTGGAAAATTGCAGAAAAAAGTGTAGGTTGCAGGTTCTGACCTGTTTTCAGTCCAGGTCGCAGTTTTGGGGTAGAAAAGTGTGCCCTCCAGTCCAGGTCACAGTTTTTGGGCCAATAAGTGCGACCTACAGATCCGGGTCTCTCGGCGGAAAATTTCAGAAAAAGTTGTCGTCTCAACTGCGGTTGATGTCTGTCACCTGCGCAATAGGGCTAGAAACACACAGAAGTTAAAAATTTTAATGTTTGAAGGTTTTAAAGGTGAAAAGCACCATAAAAATAGGAAAAATAGAAAACTGAAGAGAAACCCTAGGGTCTGAAATAGCTGGATATGCAGGAATATATAAAACGACAGCGATCGCAAAATAAAACCCGTGTGGAGTCGCCAATTGTTAGTATGAATATTTCTTCGAAAAAGACCACTTTAGCTACGCATAACAAATAGCCCTAACATCGATTATGGCTTCCAATATCTTTAAATCTGCAGTTAGTTGATCCAAATAAAGCTGCACAAATCCAGATCTATGCATAAAAATGAAATGTTGCTCCATGTATCCAATAGACAAGACAAGAACAATATATTTGAAAGAATTTTTTATTATATATAAAAGGGGAACCTGAGAGGAAAACAGGAAAGGTGTTTCCAATTCTCCTCAATGGGATGGGTTCTTGAAAGTCCTCAGCATTTCAGATCTAAAATTTCTCTCTCTTGATGGTGTAGAAAACCCAGACAAACATAGAACTCAAAGGGAGTTCAAAAAGCAAGTGATGAAGAATGTGACAATGATAATGGCTCAAATTCAAACCAAGAGTATAGATCCAGTGTGATCTAATCCAGTGAAAGGTGAAAAATGAATGGGAAAACCCTTCTATTTATAACAAAATATTAGGGTGGTCTAGGACTTGGTGCATGAATAAAATATTATTAACCAAATTCTAGAAACACCTTTTAGGAATATTTTATTATATTTTTTGGAGGGAAAAGGCATTTGACTTGGGTCAAATCTCTTTATTTGTAAATAATAAATAAATAAATGGTTTATTTATTATTTTAAGGAAGTGGTTGAATGATAATTAAATAAATAATGATTTATTTAATTATTTATAAATGATTTAGTCATATTTAACAAGGAATATTATTTAAATAATTATTCCTAGAAAATAATAATATAAATAAGGATTTATCTAATTAATTTCCCTCTTTTGGGTTAAATATAACTTGGAATAATAATTAAATTATTGTTTAATTGATTATTCCATGAGGAAAATCAAACAAATATAGATTTGTTTAATATTTCCTTTTGGGGTTTCCTATTTAGACTATAAACAACCTAATAAATGTGTTTTATTAAGTTATTTTACATAGTGAAAGCAATTTTACTTCAGGTAAAATTGGTCTTACATGGTGTACTTGGGTCCATCTAATGATAATAGGTTAGATGACCAAAAAATGGTGTAACAGCATCGTTCACCAATATGAAAACACTCAATATGCAAAGGACCCTAATTCTCCCACACATACTTTGGTCTCTGCACAAGGAAACATAATAATATTAATTCGACATTTGTCATACCCCCCACCCCCAAAGACCGATACAAATAACCTGCAACTTCATCAATTCTCACATCGTTAAACATAGCGCTAACATAACAGTATCAAGCAACCACATAAATTCTCGCATAATTGAGTACGTCGCTAACATAACATTGACAATGCAAAAGCACTCACCAAAGTGTAATGACCACTCACAAAATAAACATTACTATGATTAAATATATGCACCCTTCACTATTTAGTCATTTTCATCTAACCTAACCTCTTGACAAGAACACAAATAATATCCAAGAAACTAGATGTAAGGTCAATGTTGTTTACTATTTTCCAATTACCATGTACATCAGATACATGCCACACCCTTTTTGGTAAGAACTAAGAGTGCAAGTGGTAAATATAGCTCACTTTATGGTAAGATTCAAGAAGGCGTTGAAAATCCAACATCATATCAAGGCATTCTAGTGACTTGTGGGCTGCCAAGCAGCGATGGAATTTCAACAATGATTTGTTCGTCAAAAGATACCATTCGAAACCTAACGGATCTATCTAACCGCACATATGTGGTCACTATACCGCTTGGTTGGATAGGCACTGACTTTGATACGTGGGACCTTCAGTAGATAGTGATTAGAGATTGGTTCCTCTCCCTTCATTCGGTTAGAGTGAAAGTAGCAAACCAGATACAATTGGTTCCTCTCCTTTCATTCGGTCGGAGTGAAAGTAGAAAACCAGACATTACAAGTGGATATGGTTTTTGCTTCATATAGTAATTCAGTATCACAATGGTTAAATATAGTTAAAAAATTAAAAAATTATAAAATTTTTTATTGAAATTATAAATACGTGTCCAGAAAATATCAAATTCATATCTATTATAAAATTCCAATCGTGGCATTAGTTGCCACAATCCATGGTTGGGAGTAGACACTGTTCTTTTTCTAAGTTAACAAGGGAAACTCAAAACCTATGTAACTCGTGTTACAAAAGGAGATGGTGTTGTGCACATGGGTAGCTAGCCCTAATCCTTTTAATTTAGTTTTAAATTAATAGCATATTTAATAAATATTAGTGTAGCTTGAATCCAAGCATTGGCCTGTATGAAGCATCGAGAGGCGAGGCCACATATGAAAACGTTACCCCAAAACCTTGCTTTTATAAATTTTAAAACTATATGTTAGATATAATCAACTCGTCTAGTTTTGATTTTCAAGTTATGACATATCTGATATCTGGGAGCCTATTGTATTGATTATGTAAAGAACTGTAACATTTATTATGAAATTCCATAGATAGGAAGACGAAGAAATTTTTGATTATGTGTCCAGATGGTGGAGAAATGAAGATATGGCGAAACTAGAATTTTTTAGCCAACGTCACGTGGAATATTACTTTTTCGCTGTCACTAGCACTTTTGAACCCCATTTTTCTAAGTAGAATCGCCTTCAAAAAAATTTGTGCAGTATGACACTATTCTTGATGACCTGTATGACACTTATGGAACATTGGAAGAACTCGACCCTTCACGGAGGCAATGAAAAGGTGAATTCAAATTGCAACTATTTGACAATTTGATATATGTAGTTGACAATTCTATTCTTTAGAATATATTCAAATTGGATTTAATTTGTTTTGATTATGGTGGTCAGGACCTTTCCTTTATAGTCTCGTTTCCAAAATTCTTAAAAATGGCATTCAAGATCATCATCAACACCTTGAATCATTTTACTACTCAAGTTGCGAAAATTCAAGGTTGGGATATGGCATCTTTTATAGGGAAAAATGGGGTAGGTTTATTTTTTATTTAGCTATAAAGTGTTGATTAATTGATTTGTGTGAGATTTAATTTTTATTAAATTATTGATATAAATCTTATAAGAAAGGTAGAAAACAAGAGCCTATTTGAAGAATTAAACTATTCCAAGAAATATAGAAACTCATACTTAAATTGGCTCATCGTAAAAATAACATCCACTAATAAACAAAACAAAAACATTTTTCCAACCAGCATTAAAAATATTAACCGAACCTAAACAACTAGAACTAAATTTTCTTTTTCCCACTGAAATGAATTAATATAGTTTAGTTATTTCCCTTTTAGTGGGAGTGATGTGTTGAAGCTTATCTGCAAGATGCTGAATGGATAACAACCGAACATGCTCTCACTTTTAATGAATACATGGAGAATCAGAAAGCAAGTGTAGGGATGTAACATCCATGGACCCACACATTTACCTCTTTCATTCTTAAAATATCTTGTCCTTAAAATATTATTAATTTAATGGATTTAGTTTCCTATAAGGTAGTTTTAGATGAGTAACCATATTCTTTTTACATAAAGGCTATAATGAGGAAGGACAGAAACACTGCTTTTTGATATTACAATCGGTAGATGCAGGCATTAGCAGGAGAGTATTTAGCCGTTATTGTGAATAGGGATTAGTGTTTGTTGGACTCTAAAGAGCTTGAGTGAATTAGTAGAGGGTCATGGGGTGTTTCGATTACATTTGTGGTGAGATAATAAAATTTCGAGTTGACAGATCAAGAATGTTGTTTGCATGTCGTTGCACACTATTGTATTGTTCTTACTTGCAGATATTAAAAAAAAGGGACACAAGTTGAGGCCTCAAGAAACTATGATAAACCCAAGTTTCCAACATGAAGGCTTGAATACGGAGATGGAAGCTTATGCGTCAAAACATAAGTAATGTTTTTTTTCTCTGTGAAATATTGAATGGTTCTTGTGTTAAGTATTATGAGTTGATTTGATTATTTTATTTAAAATATTTTCCATGTTTACTTGTTTGTGTGGGTAGATGTGGCTAAAATATAAGATGATAAGTAATATTCTTTAAAAATAATATGCAAACTTGAAATTATGTGCACAGAAATTAATATATACCATGTGAGTTTTTCTCTGGGAAAGATTATGAATTTACATTATGTAATTTCCTGCTATGGTATTAGATTTTCTTGAAATATAACCTATAAATTTTGGTGCATAAATTGATAAAAGTCAAAGTTAATAGTCATTTTGTTATAGAGATATGTTCTTTGCATGGATATAAGAAATATTGAGTTATAATGTTTCTTTAGGAAGAATTATATGTGAGTACTTTATGCTATCATAACTATTATGTTAGTTTCTTTTGGAATAAGATCATGCATATGCATGCAATATTTGTATTATCTTTCGTTGGAAAGAATATACATATTGGTATGTGGGAAAAGATAGCATATTGTGTAGAATACACTGGAAAATATTGTTAATATAATATTTGAAAAAAAAGACATGTATTTGTATGCTTTATTGCATTAGTTTTACAAAAAATAAAACATGCATTTTTATGCTTTGTTATGTTAAGCATTCCTTTGGAAAGACTCTTTCGGAATCTATATGCATTTACATGGATGGGAACAAAATTTGTTGTGTTAGCTTTCTTTACATGTACCAAACCTAATAGCTTTATGATTAGTTATTTTGATTAACTTTATGTAATTCACATGTACAAAGATTGTAACTGATATATTAGTTTATTTTAAACAAATATCTAGACAATTGTATCAATTTGTTTTGAAAGAATGTGTGCTTATGCGAAGGAAATATTAGTTAATATTTTATAGCCATCCTTTGATGGTTACATGCTTATAACAAGCGCATACGCAGTGTTGTTAAAGGAAGCATGTCGTAATATTATGCTTGAATGTCATGACTCTAAATGAATAGATGGAGAAGCATCACTAGTATAGACTTGTGAATGTGTTGATTAATTCATTATGAATCCTCACACCAATGTATGTTGAAGATAACAATAGCAGAAAATGATGGCGATTTGTACAAAGGAAATATTATGCTTAACATGGTGTCAGGTAAATTATCAATGGTTCGTGCAGATGAGTGCAAGCTGTAGGATGGTTCATTGTATGATGGTCCATTGTAGGTACATCCATGCCACCAAGATATGAAGATATGACGAGTAGCGGGTAAATGCTATCATAATTATTGTAATGGCTTTAAGTTAGATATTTGTATATTTTCTTTTAAGATTTATAAAAATGTTTAAGGGATGGTCTCCCTTATAATCCATTGAGTGATGGGTGAACACCCTCACAAGCGTTTAATAATAAAATTAAACGTTCCGGTTTTCACCCTACAGGGTTTCCAGGGTATATTGGTGTTCAATGATGTGATTGATTATTGTGTCAGATTTATGATGTTGATTCCTTTGTTTTTGTGATATTCATAATGTAAAGTAAATGATGACTACATGAATAATGAAATGAATGCAAGGTTACATCATATAATTTTATGTTAATGTACTACAATAGTGGTTGTTAATGGTTAAGCCACTTAATAATCTTCTACTAAGGTTACACTATGAATTGATGAACATTCTATCTAATGATTAATGAGGAATATTTAATATTGATTTGGATAGTTACCCGTGGGTAATTTGTATAAAAAATTTCTAACTTCTTGCATTTACATGTGAGGATATCGGTGTATGTTACAAGTGGTATCAGAGCTAAAGGTTGCAGCACTGACGCCTTTGGGATTTGTTAAGGGAAAAGAAATTGAGGTATGCTACTAATGGACATCAGTTATGGTATTATTCTAGCAATATATATATTGATCGATATAGGATTCTAGAAATATGCATATTGATTGATATATGAATTAGTCTACTTTTGACATGAGATGTGTGATTCATGTTTATAAGTACATTGAAGAGTGATAAGTAATAAATGATGCTGCAAAAAAGTTTTCATAATAGTGGAATCCTGTTGAGGATAAAAGACAATAAAACCTTTGTTGTACTTATGAACAACCTGAGAAATCACTAGTGAAACTGAGGGTTGACTATTAACATTTGGATATATGACATATTACTCATACATTCAATGAACGTAACTAGAGTTACCATGCACTAATTGAAAAAGATGAATGTGTATAGTGATGGTGTGTGAAACTAATGCATGAATGAAAAATATGGAGAATGTCCTTGAAGAGGATGATAGAGTTTTAAAATGAAATTGAATGAAGCCATTTATATGTTAAAAATACATAATGAGTCGAGTAGTGATACTTTACTATAATGGCTAGTTGCTGAATGATTCATGTCATGGTTGCATTAAGATTATTAATAGCATTGATTAGTGATGCATGAATAACCGATAAAACTTACATGAATGAATTGATTTTGATTAAAGCTTATTGAAAGTTGTGAACAAACAATTAGCATAATTACTTCATGTGTCAGTCTGTTGGTAATAGAACACTATGGGAATTGGCAATGTTTTCACTCTTACCCTAATTGTTATTGACATATACGCATTAATGAATATATATATATATATATATATATATATATATATATTCATGACATCATTGCATGCATGAAACTAAAATTATTGCATAAGATAATGCTTATTTAAGATATGCATATTTATGACTAGCATTGTTGATGATATTAAGCATAGGTAGTTTAATGGCAACAATAAAACTCATGAAAGTAAAACATTGCAATGTGAATTGCAACCGTAAATGTTAAAGTATAATGTTATAATGTGCATGATGTGTTATTTGGGAAATAATAATTTATAACACATGTATGTTATTCATGTTCCCTGTTAATCTAGATATCATTGGAGCCATGTTGAGGGCCAAGTATGATGTATGATGTACATAAATTTTATTTTTCTTTATGTATAATGTGCATATCGTTCATTATGTAATCTAGTATGGGAAAGAATGCTAAAAGAGAAATTTAACATGCGAGAGAGTTGTGAACAAGTGTGAAAGGCTAGAAGGCCTTGGGTTGATGGTGGTTTCCTACCTAGAGGGGTTGATGGCGCTTTCCTACCCAAATTTCCTCTCCCTAGAGATAGATGATCTCAGTAAGGGAAAAGAGTTAGCCAAGATGGTGAAGAGGGAAAAACATGAGGCAACTCTACTGGTTTTTAAGGCTGTTGGAGGTGGCCCAAAATTCCTCATAGATGAGACACTGCCAGAGGAATAGGAAGGATGTTGCCAAGAGGAATCCTATATTTGTCCTTGCATGGTCATTCGAATTCTTGAGCTGGTTTGCCAGTGGAATTCCAGACTGGCCCTGGTATGGTATCTGTAAAAAAAATTTAACGGTCTGAAAGTGAAAATTACTTGATTTGGTTGCGGAAACTAGTTCCCATGGGTTGGGAGGAGAATTTTTTTTGTCATTGTGGTTCTCATAGAAGAAAATTTTAACTAATCATTTATTATTTGTATTAAAATGAATTTTTTTTATATGGTTGTGTAAACATCTTATGTATATATTGAGAGGAAAGGAGCCTAGCACTCAGAAAGAAATTACAGAAATTATAAGTTCCTTTTACTGTATTACTAATATTTTGAATTTCTTAGTAGGGGCTAGGGAAATATTCACTTAGTGCATTTATTGACCATTTGTACTATTATAGAGCTAGGTTCTCTCTGAGTACTTTTTGAATTACTGTGTGGACATCTTTAGCAGGAGCAAAGACAATGTGCATGTGGTACAATTATTTATAATTTTTATGACTAGAGTATTGGTACTCTCTAACTACTTGTATAAGTACTATGATTAAATAGTCACTTGAAGTTGCGTGAACAATTGATAGCTAAACTTATTTCATTTCACTGAAAATTTTGTGACTAATGTTATTATTATGGATTTGTTAGTCATACATTACAGGCTACTTTCCATGGAGTGTTGATGGGTTTTTCAACCATTCTCAGAGCGATTATGTATAAGTCATCATGAATTCCAAGAATAATTGGTAAGAAACAGTAAGATGGTATAGAGATTTTTTTTTTCTCCTATGACTTTGAAAATTTCTCAAGTGATGGCAAGTAGAACTTGCATATTTTTGCATCTATAAATTCTTATGTTGATTTTTTAAACATTATTGTTTTACATATTGGTATTTCTTAAAAAAATATATCCTCCATTTTGAAGGGGAAGGATCCCCTTTTGGGTTATTTAGATTACAATATCTTGATAAAGGTTAAAGTCTCGGTCAGAGAAACACACCGACGATGGTGTTATGTTTAAGTGGGGGAGTATGAAACATCCATGGACCCACACATTTACCTCTTTTGTTATTCAAATATTATTAATTAATGGAGTTAGTTTTCATAAGGTATTTAGGGTTCGGTAAGGTGAAACTACCGAAGAGTAACCATATTCTTTTTACATAAAGGTGACAATGAGGGAGGACAAAAAAAATGATTTTTGATATTACAACTGAGAGATGCAAGAATTAGTAGGAGAGTATTTCGCCATTATTGTGAATAGGGATTAGTGTTTGTTGGACTGTTAAGAGCTTGAGATAATTAGCAGAGGATCATGGGGTGTTTTGATTACATCTGTGGTGTAGCTAATAATATTGTGAGTTGAAAGATCAAGAATGTTGTCTGCATGTCGTTGCATCCAACACGATTGTATTGTTCTTACTTGCAGATATTAAAAAAAAAGGGACACATGTTGAGGCCTCAAGCCACTACGAGAAACCTAAGTTTCCAATGTGAAGGCTTGAATACGGAGATGGAAGCTTATGAGTAAAAAGATAAGTAATGTTTTTTATTTCCGTGAAATATTGAATGGTTCTTGCGTTAAGTATTATGAGTTGATGTGATGATTTTATTCAAAATATTTTCCACGTTTACGTGTTTATGTGAGTAAATGTGGGTAAATGATAAGCGGATAAGCAAGATTCTTTAAAAATAATATGCAAAAATGCAATTATGTGCACAGGAGTTAATATATACCATGTTAGTTTCTTTCTGGGAAAGATTATGAATTTACATTGTGTAATTTCCTGCAAAAATAATATCTATGGTATTATATTTTCTTGAAATATTACCTATAAATTCTGGTGCATAAATTGATAAAATTCAAAGTTATTTCTTGAAAGCTTTCTTAAGGATTTGGGCATTAAGTGGTAAGAATTCAAGGTTGTTAAAAATATCATATGCATCTTGTGCATACAATAATAAAGCTAATGCTATATTTCTTGGAAAGATTATGTGTTGGTATGAAAAAAGTGATAGATTTTGCATTAGAAAGAACATATATTCATAAGCTGTAAAATGATAACTATGGTGCGAAAAAAGGCACATTGCATACAGGAAAAGAACTGATATGGTAATAGCCCTCTTTTGGAAAATATACTTTTTGGAAAAGAATTGTTATGGTAGATAGCCCTCTTTCGGAAAAGAAACTTTTTGGAAAAGAAACATAATTTGTATGCATAAGGGGATCAAATATGATATTGGATTTCCTTTGGGAGAAACTACATGCTTTCCTTTCAGAGAATATACATGTAGAAAGACAAAGAAACTAGGTTATATTATTTTTTTTAAAGAAGAAGTAAGTATTTGTTTACATGAAAGTAATAACCAAATGATGGTAGAATTCAAAAGAAATCAATATTTTGTGCATACATTAAAGAAGAGCTATTATGATAAGCTCTTACCTATGCAAATAATAGTCATTGTGTTATAGAGATATGTTCTTTGCATGGATACAAGAAATATTGAGTTATAATGTTTCTTTAGGAAGAATTATATGTGAGTACTTTACGCTATCATAACTATTATGTTACTTTCTTTTGGAATAAGATCATGCATATACATGAAATATTTGTATTAGCTTTCGTTGGAAATAATATACATATTTGTATGTGGGAAAATATAGCATGTTGTAAACTACATTGGAAAAGATTGTTAGTATAATCTTTGAAAAGGAAGACCGATATTTGTATGCTTTATTGCATTAGTTTTACAGAAATGAAAACATGCTCTTGCATGATCTATTGTGTTAAGCATTCCTTTGGGAAGACTATTTTGGAAACTATGTGCTTTGTTGTGTTAAGCATTCATTTGGGAAGACTCTTTTGAAATCTATATGCATTTTCATGCATGGGAACAACATTTGTTGTCTTATATTTCTTTACATGCACCAAAAGTAATAGCTTAAGGGTTAGTTATTTTCATTAATTTTATGTAATTTGCATGTACAAATTTTGTAACTGATATATTAGTTTCTTTTAAAGAAATGTTTAGATAGCTGTAGCAATTTGTCTTGCAAGAATGCGTGCTTATGCAAGGGAAATATTAGATAATATTTTATAGACATCCTTCGATGGTTACATGCTTATAACTAGCGCATAAGAAATGTTGTTAAAGGAAGCATGTCATGATATTATGCTTACATGTCATGACTCTACATGAATAGATGGAGAATCATCACTAGTCTAGATTTGTTTGTAACATCTCTCCTTTCGTAAATTTTTTTCCCTTTTGTAGTAGTATCACTAAATTATTCTTGTAACTACACTTATAATTCGTTGCATTCCAATGTGTTTATGTTATTAACAATTTACCATGTCAATATTTATTTATTTCCAAGTTGTGCCAGTGTTTCCTTTTGTCATCTTGTCAATTTCACCTTCCTCAAAATATAAGATTACCTTTTATGTTTAATATGGAAATGATATATATCATTAATTCCTTACATTCATACACATAACCACATTATTCCTTGTTCCATCGAACTTCTAATATCTAATCATAACACCTATGTTTAGTTCAAATTGCATATGTCACATCTAAGTCTTTGATCATAATTATTAGGTGACTAAGATATACCTTTTTCATTGAAAAGGTATTACCATATCTTCCCCTATATGAATTTGACTACATCTAACTATTTTACTTAATACATATAAGTGTATACCCACCTTAAAAAGTGAATCATTTCTTTAAAATACCATCTTAGTTTAACGTCACAACTAGGATCTCAATGTATGAGTTCGAGAAGAATTCAAATCCACTTTAAATGAATGGCAATAATATTCATCATAAATGCCTATTCTCTTCGGCATTCTAAACCACAAGAGTTAGACATTTCAAGCTTGATTCTCATGAAACGTTCAACCATAGTGAACATGAAATTTTTGTAATCTATGTACCCCACTTAATCAACATTCTCACCTATACCTATTACTGGCTTATACACAATTTCTATAACTTCAAGTTAGTTATACCTACTACCTTGGATTTCAGTTCCCCAATGTGGCATAGAAGTGATCTGCTGCTCACCATACATTGACTCATGTAAAATATATTTTATTCAACACAGTTTCCAATAATTATAACATTAATATAATGTCAAACTTTACTGTGAGTCTAATATTCGATACAGGTTCATTTATTTGATTTTAAAGACTGAGTACAACTTCGTAGATCTTGGTTACTGAGATTTCTACATGTTAAGTACCTTAGGGTTAATTGGAGTTAAATTCCATTGTACTCATTCACATGGGTATCTGATGGAGTCCATTGAGCCGCTGGAAACTCATCTATGCTCGGATTTGTGACACTTGGAGGACGTAGATTAGAAATTAGTTAGGGTTTTTGACATCCATAAATGGCTTTGCTTTATACGATGGTTCAATTCCTCGGTTCATTTTGTTGAATTTTTTTTAGTACTTGGTCGAAACCCTCTACCATTGCCAATATGGCTCTCAGTTAGTAGCGGGAGTATGTTCGGAATACCTCTTATGCATCTCGACATAGATTTCTAATGTATTATGCAGACACTACTCATATTTTTATCTACAGGTAACTCATTCCTGCTCCTTCTTGATGCTCAGTATTTTCATTATACATTATGGGGTTTCCTTTATTTTCTTGTACTTCAATTATTCATTCATTCAGTTCTTAACTTCTTTTGTTGTTGTCTATGTCGAGCACTGATGGCTATACCTGGCTATTAACAATGGCATTACATGGGTAAGTCTCGAATTTTCTTTTCTTTTGAAAATTGTGTTCATTTTTGGAACACCCTCAAACTTTCATCATTTTAGTAGAGGGGATAACTATAACACTATTTTCACTTAAGTTTTAATATGCAACGATTTTGTTTTGTTGTATCATTACATTGTCTCCTCGTTTAGAATTTCATTTATGTACATTAGTTGCAGAGTATACCTTTCTCTGCTCGTTCTTCAATTTCTGAATGTTAGATAGTGAAATAGGTAATTTGTGGAAATCTAAAGTCTACAAATCTCAATGCATTTCTCCAACACAGGAGCTTCCTATCCTAATTACTTCTATTTTACCAGGTCCGCAGTGAATATTAGTACACTGGGTGGAAGTGTATAGCATTTATGTTTTCTTTTCTTAGATTTCTCACACTATCTTCATTTAGATAGATGTTTGTTTCAGGGTGTTTAAAACTTCATTTGCGGCATTTATACCTATTCTGTATTTCTACTATTTCACCTCAGAGGTCAAACTTCTAACTGTGTTGCATTTACAACGTATATGGATGCCCCATGACATTTATTCCACTAATGCATTCTCCAACAGAACTATCAAATGAGAACTAGGGAAGGTATGTTATGGGTTTTGATAATCAGTAAAATATTTTCATGTTATTTTCCACTGCACTCTGCATTTTTATTTAAGGGGTTCTTTTAAGTTTCCAATATACCCCAAATTACTCAAATGGTTATCGTTGTCATATATCCATTTTTTGTTGTTAGCACCGGAACATAGATATCTCTGTCTTACAATAGAGAAAACTAATGTTCTGCATTCGATTAATTTAGTTTCTTTAATGATATGGAGAGACGTGACAATTCCTCCTATATTCGTATATTTAGTTGGTTTTACACTTGGCTAAATATTCTACTGGGTTTTTCGTAAAATACCTTTTTCAACTTACTTATGCAGTATTTAATTTTCGTATTTTATTATGACAGGTCTTTCTCCTTTTTCGATGTCTATAAGGTAAGGTGTATAGTCTAGTTCCTTGTACTTTTATTTGTCCATTTATCTTCGGTTATGACATCACTATTGTTGACTTCCATTGAAATCTTTATTATAGGTAATTAAGCACACTGGTACCTGTGAGGGAGTATTTTTCTTCATTCTAGAATTTTTCCAACCTTAAATGAGCCCATTTTCTTATTTAGGTTGGTATTCATATTTCATGGAATATTTGGCATAAATATCATAACTCTTTATTTTATATTTCCCATTTTATTTCCATATGGAACTTAGTTCGTAGAACTGTATAATTTAAATGTTCCCAGCTCTACATATAACAGAGTACTACTGTCTGTAATTATTATTTGTTATTCATAACTATCATATGATTGGACTTTGTTTACCCTTTAGTGAGGAATTGAGATTTCCAACTCTACTTAATTTTACAGTAATATATTTTCAATCTATTGTTCGCAACAGGTTTTCTATTTGTTTCATATGGAGAAACAATTCAGTTTACATATATACCTGGATGCTTTTCTACTTATGAACTCTAATACAGGTCTTCTATATTTCTACTGCTGATACAGTACATATTTCTTTTTCTAATAAAATGCATGAATGTCCTTCTTATAGTTGTGCATTTGTAACCATATATGTATCAGTCTCAATCGTTTGTCAATATAGATTTCACTTATGTATATTTTTCTGCCATGTTTGCATACTATTATTTCATATTTCAATTCTTATGCATATTTGTTAGTATAAAAATTTGAGAGCAATACTATGAAGTTATTCAATATTCATGTATAAATATATTCTATTTAGATTTAATTCAGTACACAATTGATATCATAACTTTAGAATAGTCAATTAAATCCAAAAGTTTTTTGTGAGGTACCTAACCTCAGATCTAGACCCATCACTGGGTTATAAACATTCTAAGAGTTGGTCCTTTCCAGAATATGTCTGTGCAACTATACATAATTAACTGTTGCTTCTATAGTGAATTCTCTTAAATTTACAGATTACCAAAATATAATTATAACTCATATAATTTCTAATTTCTAAACAGAGATTTAAACTCAGAATTTCATATTAACATGGATACTTTATCCTTTCGAGTAGTTCATGACAACATTAAAACTTAAGTCAAATACCATTCCAAATTAAATGTGCATACCACTTAGGTTAGACTAGATGACTCCCAACCTTAGAGCTCTTTCTCTGTATCTCACCCCCGAGCACATATATTTTTCTCTAGTGATAGAAAATCCCTTTGTATTTCCTGAATCATTTTAAGCTTGCTTTCCCTAGCCTGTTTCCCTTAACTGTGTCCAACTAATTTAGGACGTTGTAGTCCTGTTTGCCTAGGCTTTCCCTTTGTTTATTGCACAAAGGTACTTTTAAAGCTAGCTTTTCTGCTTTCCAGATTTATTCCTTCTCTTCCTAATAATTTCCTATTTACTGGGGTACTTTTTAGATATTTATCTCCCATCTAATTTTAGTATTTAATTTATTCCTTCCAAGGATTTTTGGAAGTCTGGGAAAGTATTACAACCTTATCAATCCTCATGGATTTGGTTTCCAAATCTCTAATCATAATCTAGTCATTGCACATTAATTTCCATTTTATTTTATTAAATTAAAATAATAAAATAAATCCACACAATTGTTTTCCATTGGGGTCCACTTTACCCTTTTAGACTTGTTCAAATGTCTAATAAAAGAATAGAAAACTATGGATATTACATATTCCCCCTCCAAAATAGAACACCGTGCTCGGTGTTGTAAAGGAAAAATAAACAAAATTATTGTTTAAACAGTGATATATATTTCTCCATCATATCTTCCTCTCGCTCGCAAGTAGCCTCTTTGGGTGCAAAGTGCCTCCACTGTACTTTCACCCTGGCCCGTGTCCTGTTTCAGAGCTCAATTTCTTCTCGTACCAAGATTTGAAGTGGCTTTGGAAGGAATTCCCCTTCTGGTTCCACCTGTATCACAGTCCAATCAATAACATGAGTGGGGTCATGCACATTTTTTTTAATAATGAAACATGAAATACATTGTGAACCTCAATGTGACTAGGCAAAGTTAGTTTATATGCAACTGGTCCAACCCTTTCCAACACATCAAAAGGTCTAAGTAACATGGAGCTAGTTTTACACAAATCTCAGTGTGCAAAGTACTCTTCTTAGGCTTAACCCTTAGGTAAACATGATCACCCACACTGAATTCTCTGTGAATTCTCTTGTTGTCTACATAGCTTTTTTGCCTGTCCTGTGCTGTTTTGATATTTTGTTGAATTTTCTTCACAACTCTTTCCATTTTTTGCAAGGCTTCCAGTCAAAGTATTAGTTTATCTTCAGGTTGACTTCAACTTAGAGGGGTATGGCACTTTCTACCATAAATTTCTTCAAAATGCCTCATTTTTATAGAAGCTTGGTAGCTATTATTGTAGGCAAATTCTGCTAAGTGTAGAAAGTCCTCCCACTTTGTTGGCATGTCCATGACATACATCCTTAACATATCCTCCAAAATATGGTTTGTTCTTTCAGTTTGGCCATCAGTTTGGGGATGGTAGGTAGTACTAAAATTTAATTTGATACCCATGCCTCCAAACAAACTCCTCCAAAAAATTGTGATAAACTTTGCATCTATGTCTGAAATGACCATCTTAGGAATACCATTCAATTTTACAATCTCCTTCATAAATATATTTGCTACTTGAGTGGTACCAAAGGTAGATTGTATAGGTATAAAGTGAGCAGATTTAGTTAAAGTATTGACTACTACAATAATAGATTCATGTTGATATTTAGTCATTGGTAAACCAATAATGAAATCCGTGGAAACAGTTTCCCACTTCCATTATGGGATGGGTAAAGGATTCAACAACCCACCTGGATGTTGATGTTCCACCTTTAATTGCTAACATTCTATACATCTAGCCAAGTAATTTTCCACATCCTTTTTCATACCAAGCTAGAATCGGATATTTCTTAAGGCTGAAATCAATTTTTGGTATATCGAATGTCAAGCATAGGGTATTTTATGGTACTCATCTAGAATCTCTTTCTTTAAGGAGTGTACACCAAGAATGTATAATATGACTTTATAACAAATTAATTCTCTTTGGTTCTGTGTATATCCTTCCATTTCTTTTTTAGAATTTGGGTCTCAAGTTGTTCATATTTTTGATCTTGTCTCACCAGTTCCTGTATCGGTCCTTCTATGTTAAAGTTGGCACTACTTCCAACATTACTCAAAGTTTTCCAAGCATTTCTACTTAATACATCTGCAATCTTGTTTTTCTTCCCCTTAATATGTTTGATCTCCATGTCAAACTCATTAAAGAAGGAAAACCACCTAGCTTGCCTAGCATTCAAATTAGTTTGGGTGAAGAAATACTTTACGCTGATGTGATCTGTCATCAACACAAACTTTATCCCTAAAAATTAATGTCTCCACATCTTCAAAGTATGTATTACAATAGCCAGATCTAAATCATAAACACTATAATTCTGTTCATATTTCTTGAGTTTTCTTGATTCATAGGCTATAACAGATTTTTTATATAGTAGCACTCCTCCTAACCCTTCTCCACAAGCATATGTGCATACAACAAATTCTTGATGTGGATCAACAATCTTTAAAATAGGTGTTGCTGTAAGTTTCAGTCTTAACTACTCAAAGCTATTTTGGCATTTCTCATTCCATTCAAACTTCACTCCTTTTATCTGTAAATATGTAATAGGGTATGCTAAGTATGAAAATATTTCTACAAATCTTCTATAGTATCTTGCAATTCCCATGAAGAATCTCACAAAAGACACATCAATAGGCACAGGTACCTCTCTTATCGCTTTTATATTTTTTAGGTCTACCTCTAATCCTTTCTCTAAAATTATATGACCCAAGTATTGGATTTTATCTTTGAAAAAATCACATTTGCTAAACTTAGCATACAACTTATTTTCTCTGAGTATTTGTAAAAGAATTTTAAGGTGTTCTTTATGATCAGCTTCATTCTTAGAATAAATCAGAATGTAATCAATAAATACTAGTACAAATTTGTCTAAGTACTTATTTAAG
The DNA here is from genome assembly GCA_034641835.2 of Pinus albicaulis. Taxonomy (NCBI): domain Eukaryota; kingdom Viridiplantae; phylum Streptophyta; class Pinopsida; order Pinales; family Pinaceae; genus Pinus; species Pinus albicaulis. The sequence continues at coordinate 961,288,924 of CM076577.1, forward strand.
ACACTGTTCATTAAGCACATAAAAGTAGCAGGTGAATTAGTCAACCCAAATGGTAGGACCACAAACTCATAGTATCCATACCTAGTTCTAAATACAGTTTTACTTATGTCTTCATCTTTAATTCTTAGTTGATGGTAGCCTATCCTTAGATCAATTTTTGAAAATATTGTTTCTCTTCTAACTTGGTCAAAGAGATCATCTATACTAGGTAAAGGATACATGTTCTTGATTCTTAGTTTATTCAGTTGATGACAGTCTATACACATTCGGAAGGTACCATCTTTCTTCTTCACAAACAACATTGGTGCTCCCCATGGGGATACACTTGGTCTGATGTAACCTCTATCTAGCAACTCCTGTATCCGCACCTTCAACTCCATCAGCTCTAGAGTACTCATTCTATACGGAGCTCTAGAAACTGGTGTTTCTCCTGACACTAAGTCAATTGAAAAATCAATTTCTCTACTAGGGGGCAAATGAGGGATTTATTCTGGAAACACATCCTTGAACTCTCTAATAATAGGTAATTATTCTAAAGGATTCCCTTCAAATTGCTGTCCCAATTATTCTACATCCACAGAATACACTTGGCAGCCCTTCCTAGCAATTCTTTTCAGTTGAAGTGCTGAAATTTGTCTCACGGATATGGGTTTAGGTTTTCCTTTCACTAGTACTGGTTTTCCCTCTCCATTTATGCAATGTATTGTTTTGTCTAAGCAGTTTAACATGGCTTTTTGTTTCTCTAACTAGTCCATTCCTACCAATACATCATAAGACCCCAAAGGTAGAATATTTAGATTCATTTTAACAGTCCCTTCTCTTTTATTGTTTCCATTCATCTGTTTGGACCATGTTTGTGATTGAGATGTTTCATTTTCTTCGGTTTTGGTGAAATTCTTCCTTTGGTGATTCCTCCCAATGTTCTTTAAGTATGTTGGTTTTGTTCTCTTCCCACCAGAGTCACCCTTCTCTTTGTTTTGCTAATTCTTCGCTTGTTCATTTTTGCCTTTGAATTGATGGTAACACAGTATTGGCTTGCGGGCTTCTTCATCCATGGTCTTGGGGTTATCAAATTCTATCTTGTCTTTGTATATAGTAGGTAGAAATTTTAAGAAACGTTGTACCTTTACCTTCTCCTCTCTTATATAGAGTACATAGAAAAGCAAGTTGGTGAATTTGGTTACAAATTCATTAATAGTAAGCTTTCCCAATCTAATTTCATGAAACTCTTTTGCTTTATCATCATAATAGAATTCATTAAGATATCTATTTTTGAATTTGATCTGAAAATACTTCCAAGTAATAGTTTTTTTTATCTATGACATAAACCATCTTGGTTTCTTCCCACCACAAGGTAGCCTTCCCTTGCAATTGATAGATAGCGAGCTTGGCTCTCAAGTTAATTTTATAATCATAAACCTAAAAGTACTTTATCATGTTCATAAGCCATGCTTCAGCATCTTCCTCCTTCTCTCCATCATAGGAGGGAGGCTTGATTTTCTGGAATTCACCCTGTAATTCATTATTCCTCCTAGACTGTTCTCTAGAGGCATCATCTTCCTCAGAGTCTTCTGAGTGATTTACAGTTCCCTTCCTCTTTCTTCTAGAACCTTCACCTTCATGATTGATCCAGGAGGTCAATTCTCTTATTAATCTATCTGGCTTCTCACTGGCTAAAGATAGCCTTTCATTGTGGTTTTTCAGTTGCATCATTTCTCTTTGTATTAGATGCAAAACAGCCATCAATGGAGCATTTGGATCTGCGAGATTTTCTCCACCACCAAGATCCACATACAAATCATCCCCTTCATTCATGGTTTGCAGTTGTATACTTCAGCATTGCTTCACTGTACATGAAATTAAACATTAGTGAAAATTAAATTTAATAAAAATTTACAGCAACATAATTTTTCTGGTGTGAGCACACATTTTTGCCCAGTGTTTTTACTTGGGCTTTGATACCATTTGTTACATCTCTCCTTTCACAATTTTTTTTTTTCCCCTTTGTAGTAGTATCGCTAACTTATTCTTGTAACTACACTTATAATTTGTCACATTCTGACGTGTTTCTATTATTAACAATTCACCATGTCACTGTTTATTTTTTTCCAAGTTGAGCCAGTGTTTCCTTTTTCCATATTTTCAATTTTCACCTTCCTCTAATTATAAGATTTCCTTTTCTCTTTAATATGGAAATGATATATATCATTGATTCCTTACATTCTTACACATAAGCACATTATTTGTTGTTCCACTGACATTCTAATATCTAATCATCAACGCCTATGTTAAGTTCACAGTGCATATATCACATCTAAATCTTTGATCATAATTATTAGATGACTAAGATATATCTTTTTCACTGACAAGGTATTACTATATCTTCCCCTATATGAATTTGACTACATCTAACTATTTTATTTAATACGTATAAGTGTATACCCACCTTAACAACTGAATCATTTCCTTTAAATACCACTATGATTATCATCTTAGTTTAACGTTACAGCTAGGATCTCTATGTATGAGTTCAAGACGAATTCCAATCCACCTTAAATGAATGGTAATAATATTCATCCTAAATGCCTATTCTCTTTGGCATTCTAAACAACGAGACTTAGAAATTTCAAGCTTGGTTCTCATGAAACATTCAATCATAGTGAACATGACATTTTTGTAATCTATGTACCCTGCTTAATTAACATTTTCACCTATACTTATTACTAGCTTATACATGACTTCTATAACTTCAAGTTAATTATGCCTACCACCATGGATTTCGGTTCCCCAACGTGGAATAGAAGTGATCTCCTACTCACCATACATTGACTCATGTGAAATATATTTTATTCAACGCAGTTTCCAATAATTCTAACATTAATATATCATCAAAATTTATTGTGAGTCTGATATTCGATACAGGTTAATTTAATTGATTTTAAAGAGTGAGTACAACTTCGTATACCTTGGTTACTGATATTTATGCATGTTAAGTAACTTAGGGTTAATTGGAGTTAAATGCCAGCGTACTCATTCACGTGGGTCTCTGACAGAGTCCGTTGAGCCGCACGAAACTCATCTTTGCTCGGATTTGTGACACTTGGATGACGTAGATTAGACATTAGTTAGGGTTTTTCACATCCATAAATGGCTTTGGTTTATATGATGGTTCAATTCCTCGGTTAATTTTTTGAAGTCGTTTTAATACTTGGTCTAAAACCATCTATGATTGCGAATATGGCTCTCTATCAGTAGCGGGAGTATGTTCAGAATACCTCTTATGCATCTCGACACAAATTTCTAATGTATTATGTAGATGCTACTGGTCTTTTTATCTCCAGGTAACTCGTTCCTGCTCATTCTTGATGCTAAGTATTTGCATTATACATTCTAGGGTTTGATTTGTTTTCTAGGACTTCAATTATTAATTCATTGAGTTCTTAACTTCTTTTGTTGCTACCTATGTCTAGCATCGATGGCTATACTCAGATTTTAACAACGGCATTACATGGGTAAGTCTTAGATTTTCTTTCGTTTTGAAAACTCTGTTGATTTTTGGAACACCCTCAAACTTTCATCGCTTTAGTAGAGGGGATAACCGTAACACTATTTTCACTTAATTTTTAATATGCAACGATTTTGTTTTTTTGTATCATTACAGTGTCTCCTCGTTTAGAATTTTGTTTATGTACATTAGTTGCAGAGTATACCTTTATCTGCTCATTCTTCAATTTTTGAATGTTAGATAGTGAAACAGGTAATTTGTGGAACTCTAAAGTCTACAAAGCTTAACGCATTTCTCCAACACAGGAGCTTGCTATCCCACTTCTATTTTACCAAGTCTGCGGTGACTATTAGTACACTGGGTGGAAGTGTATAGCATTGAAGTTTTCTTTTTTTTAGATTTCTCACACTGTCTTAATTTAGATAAATGTTTGTTTCGGGGTGTTTGAAACTCTTTTTGTGGCATTTATACCTATTCTGTATTTCTACTATTTTGTCTCAGAGGTCAAAATTCTAACTGTGTTGTGTTTACAACGTAGATAGATGCCCCATGACGTTTTTTCCACTATTGTGTTCTCCAACAGAACCAACGACCGAGAACTATGGAAGTTATGTTATGAGTTTTGATAATCAGTGAAATATTTTCATGTTATTTTCCCCTGCAATCTGTGTTTTGATTTACGGGGTTCTTTTAAGTTTCCAATATACCCTGACTTACTCAAATGGTTATCATTGTCATATATCCATTTTCTGTTGTTAGCACCGAAACATAGATATCTTTGTCTTACAACAGAGAAAACTAATGTTCTACATTCGATTAATTTAGTTTCTTTAATGATATGGAGAGACGTGAAAATTCCTCCTATATTTGTATATTTAGTTGGTTTTACTCTTGGCTAGATATTTTGCTGGGTTTTTCGTAAAATACCTTTTTCAACTTACTTTTGTAGTATTTTAATTCTGTATTTTATTATGACAGGTCGTTCTCCTTTTTCGTTGTCTATAAGGTAAGATGTATCTTCTGGTTCCTTGTACTTTTATTTGTCCATTTATCTTTGGTTACGACATCACTATTGTTGAATTCCACTGAAATCTTTATTACAGGTAATTAAGCTCACTGGTACATGTGATGGAGTATTTTTCTTCATTCCAGAATTTTTCCAACCTTAAATGGGTCCATTTTCTTAATCAGGTTGGCATTCAGATTTTGTGGAAGATTTGGCATAAATATCATAACTCCGTATTTGATATTTCCCATTTTATTTCCATATGGAACTTAGTTCCTAGAACTATATAATTTAATTGTTCGTAGCTCTGCATATAACAGAGTACTGTCTGTAACTATTATTAGATATTCATAACTATCATATAACTAGATTGTGTTTACCGTTCAGTAAGGAATTGATATTTCCAACTCTACTTAATTTTGTAGTAATATATTTTCAATTTGTTTTTCACAAGTAGTTTTTTATTTGTTTCATATGGAGAAATAGTTCAGTTTACATATATTCCTGAATACTTTTCTACTTATGAACTCTAATAAAGGTCTTCTATATTTCTACTGCTGATACAATACATAGTTCTTTTTCTAATAAAATGCATGAATGTCCTTCTTATAGTTGTGCATTTGTAACCATATATGTATCAGTCTCAATCGCTTGTCAATACAAATTTCTCTTATGCATATTGTTTTGTCATGTTTGCATACTATTATTTCATATTTCAATTCTTATGCATATATGTTAGTATATAAATTTGAGAGAAATAAAATGAAGTTATTCAATATTCATGTATAAATAAATTCTATTTATATTTAATTCAGTATACAGTTGATATCATAACTTTAGCATAGTCAATTAAATCCCAAAGTTTTCTATGAGGTACCTAACTTCAGATCTAGACCCATCACTGGGTTATAGACATTCTGATAGTTGGTCCTTTATAGAATATGTCTGTGCAACTATACAAAATTAACTATTGCTTCTATATTAAATTCTATTAAATGTACAAATTACCAAAATATAATTATAATTCATATAATTTCTAATTTATAATTTCTAAAAATAGATTTAAACTCAGAATTTCATATTAACATGGCTACTTTATCCTTTCCAGTATTTCATCACAAAATTAAAACTTAAGTCAAATACCATTCCAAATTAAATTTGCATACCACTTAGGTTAGACTAGATGCCTCCCAACCTTAGAGCTCTTTCTCCATAGCTCATCCTTGAGCATGGATCTTTTTCTCCAGTGATAGACAACCCCTTTGTCTATCCTGAATCAACTTATTTAAGCTTGCTTTCCCCAGCTTGTTTCCCTTAACTGCATTCAGCTAATTCAGGATGTTGTATTCCTATTTGCCTAGGCTTTCCCTTTGGTTCTTCCAGAAATGTACTTTTAAAGTTAGATTTTCTTCTTTCCAACTTTATTCCACCTCTTCCCAAAAATTTCCTCTTTACTGGGGTACTTTTTAAATATTTATCTCCAATCTAATTTTAATATTTACTTTATTCATTCCAATGATTTTTGAAAGTCTGGGAAAGTCTTACAACCTTATCCATCCTCATGGATTTGGTTTCTAGATCTCTAATCATAATCTAGTCATTGCACATTAATTTCTATTTTATTTTATTAACTTAAAATAAAAAAATAAATACACACAATTTTTTTCCATTGGGGTCCACTTTACCCTTTTGGACTTGTTCAAATGTCTAATAAAAGCATAACAAACTGGGGATATTACATTGTGAATGTGTTGATTAATAGTTTATGAATTCTCACACCAATGTATGTTCAAGACAACATTAGCAGAAAATGATGGCGATTTGTGAAAAGGAAATATTATTCTTAACATCGTGGTAGGTAAATTATTAATGGTTCATGCAGATGAGTGCGAGCTACAGGATGGTTCATTGTAGGTACATCCATGTCACTAAGATATGAAGATATGAATATTAGTGGGTAAATGCTATCATAATTATTGTAATGGATTTAAGCTAGATATTTGTATGTTTCCTTGTATAATTTATAAATATGGTTAAGGAATAGTCTCCCTTATAATCCATTGAGTGAGGGGTGAACACCCTCATGAGCGTTTAATAATAAAATTAAACGTTTGCTAGTTTTCACCCTACGGGGTTTCCAGAGTATATTAGTGTTCAATGATGTGATTGATTATTGTATCAGATTGATGATGTTGATTCATTTCTTGTTGTAATATTCATAATGTCAAGTATGTGATGTCTACATGAATAATAAAATGAATGCAAGGTTACATCTTACAGTTTTATGTTGATACACTACAATAGTGGTTGTTAATGGTTAAACAACTTACTATTCTTATACTAAGGTTACACTATGAACCGATGAAAATTCTATCTAATGATTAATGAGGAATATTTAATAGTGATTTGGATGGTTACCCATGGGTAATTTGTATAAAATTTTTCTAACTCCTTGCATTTCCATATGAGGATATCAGTGTATGTTACAAGGGACGTGTCTTCTAAATTTATACCCACTTCTCTTGTTGGGTGAACTCCTTCCTCAAGACATTCTGGAGAAAATATACTATCCATCCAAGGTCCACGAACTGTTGGAATTGAGGGACAGACTCACTCATCGACGAGGAGAAAATATACTGTCCATCCAAGATCCACAAACTGTTGAAATTGACAGATAGACTCACTCATGGACGACATGAGAGATTTTCAGGTATTTGTAATTTCGGGTATGATTTTATATTGCAATAAAGTAAATGATATGCACCATGAAGTAATTTTGTTCCTCTTTGATTGTTTAAAGAGGTTTAGGTTGTATAGGAGGAATTAAGATGTGTAACATAAGAGAAATATTTTTTATTTTTGAGTTTCATTGAGTAAGTGTAATGGTTGAGTAAGATCCTTCTTATTTAATTGTGTAAAGAGATGTTTAGTAGAAGAAAAAGATTTTGTAGCTTGGAGTTTCATTCAGAAATTAATGGATGAAACTCGAACTTAGGTAATCTTTGTCTTCTACTAGACATCTTCTGCTAGACATCTCGTTTCCTAGGCTACGACCTGAACCTCTTTAAACAAGGCAACAATCTATGCCTCTCCCTTTTTATCCTTTTCTTTGTTTTCTTCAGTAGCTATTTGCTACCCATGACTGTTGTAATTTCTCTATCTTATAGTTTCTTCCTTGTTGCATCTGTTTATCTTCCTTATATTAGTATGAAGTAAGGTTATGGTTGTTCAATTGTTTTTCTATTTTTCTATTATAGAATGAAAATAAAATGATATTAAATAGATAATAAGAAAACACAATTGTACTATTAACTATTTTGTTAAAATGATATTAAATAAAATGTTTAATTGTTTTTTCTATTTACTATGGAAAATTAAGTAATATTGAGTAAGATCCTGCTTATTTAATTGTTTAAAGAGATGTTTAGTAGAAGAAAAATATTTTGTAGCTTGGAGTTTCATTCAGCAAGTAATGGATGAAACTCGAACTTAGGTAATCTTTGTCTTCTACTAGACATCTTCTGCTAGACATCTCATTTCCTAGGCTACGACCTGAACCTCTTTAAACAAGGCAACAGTCTCTGACTCTCCCTTTTTATCCTTTTCTTTGTTTTCTTCAGTAGCTATTTGCTACCCATGACTGTTGTAATTTCTCTGTCTTATAGTTTCTTCCTTGTTGCATCTGTTTATCTTCCTTATATTAGTATGAAGTAAGGTTATGGTTGTTCAATTGTTTTTCTATTTTTCTATTATAGAATGAAAATAAAATGATATTAAATAGATAATAAGAAAACACAAATGTACTATTAACTATTTTGTTAAAATGATATTAAATAAAATGTTTAATTGTTTTTTCTATTTACTATGGAAAATTAAGTAATATTTCTATTCAATTTATTATATGAAAATAAAGTGATATTAAATAGATAGTATAAAAATATAGTATTATTAGATGAAAATAACTGATATTAAATAAAGAATATAAAATAGCAATATTATCAACTACTTAAATTATGCTTAATATTTACATTACAATAGAATATATATATATATATTTTAAATTTGGTGGGACCACACTATTTTCTATTTATAATTATAGGATAGGCTACAAAATATAAAATTCAAGTTGTGGCCTCAACCTGCCCATAGGAAACCAGGTCTGTTGGCCACCTAAAAGCATGAAAACCATAACAAAATTGAAATTGTTTCATCCGTCTATAAGTCACATTAGCTATCTGTCCTACTACTGCAGTATCAACATACGTATGACATAAAGATCATATATAGCTAAAAAGTGCATCAAAAAGCATGATTTGGAAAACAACTAGCCATCTAATGAGGAAACTGGAGCTGGGTCTTTCACAGTAGACCCAGGCATATCAACTTGTTGTAGTTGCTAGAGCAGCTTCTCCATACGGCGTACTCGATCATCCAATCTGCTAATACGATCAGTTGCCTGATATTGAGTGATCTTGATATGCTGCAGCTGGTTCTGTATGTCCTGAAGAAGGTTCTGAATGCGAGGTTCTATCTTTGGCGGGTCTGCCTTAGCATGGACAAGCGGGAAACTCTGAATAGATTTTGCTATAAGACACTTGACTATGCAGTATGTATGAATGGTCTGATTGAATAGAGTAAGATGGCCACAGGTATTGCCAGGGTCCGTGATGAAATCTAAGATCTCATCTTCTGCTTCATTATCTTTAGGATCAGTCTGTATATCCCTTTCCCAGCCACGTATTTCTTGACGAACAGTTGAAGAATTACCCATCACATAATTAGCAGCTAGGGTCTCCATATGCTCCTAGTTGGTTTTACAACCACGTTTCTTAGGGATAGACTCAAACTGGACCTTATGTTTTCCCTTAGCAAACTTAGACCCTAATCGTCTCTTCCCCATGGTTGGATGAATCCTATTCAGTAACACAAACAGGCAGGATGGAACAGTAAGGGAATGAGGAATAGTATCTAAACATCCCGTGCACACCCTTTGATCATAGATAACGTGTCTATCATAAGAGAAAAGAAAACGAAACCACTGAACCCAATTTTGTAACCAGTGTAGAGCTCCAGAATATCATCCAAGAAAACAGAGGACTGCAAACCCCTAAACCCTATTTGAAAAAAAATCCCGAAAGAAGATGGGTTGAATAACAAGAAGCAGAGTTGACCACATACAAGAGAAGGTGGCCGAGCACCATGTATATGCGAGAACTGTACTAAAGACAGATGGAGCATGGTGCATTTGAAGCCTTGGAGCCGAATTCGGTACGCTGAGAGGAGGAACAGTTTGATTGTCAGAGGAACAGGGGACCACAAACTCCAAAACCCAAGGGTCTGAAAGCATGTAACAGGGATGACCGCGTGCAGAAGATGATGACCTAGCACTCAGGGACAGGACAAAGGATGAAAGGGGCATGAAATGCCTTTAGTATATGAAGCCCGACCCAATTTCCATCCTGACAGAGAAAAACCATGAACAAATTCGAAACCTTCTCAAATTATCCTGGTGATTGCCTAAAACAGCTAGCAGTAAACAAGGCCATAAACTACCCGAAATGACAGCAGGGAAAAAAGGGTTGGTGAGCAAGATACAGGGGTCATGGAAGCGAGGTTGAACCGGTTTTAGCATGGGAAAAATATAGCAGAGAATCATTAACAGGACCGATACATCCATAATATACAGCAACCAAAACCATACCGTGGCAATTGGCACCATGAATTGAGTAGCGCTCGGCTTCCTCTGCTGCTGCCTTCAAATGCTTACATGAAAAAAGAACTACATGAACGAATGCAGGGCTGGAGGGAACCCACTTACCTTAATGGAAACATTCCTTCGGCACTTTGAAAAAATAGCCTGGCCACATAGCGAAATCATGAAAATCAGAGTGATCGCACACTTCATTGAGTTGGGCTGACAATGCTTCATTATGGTCCTTAATTGCAAGGAGGACGACCAGACGCCACGGTGTCATGACTAAGATATCCTCCCTGACACTTATACACTCCGATCGAGGGGTTGGAGATCCTTACTCACAATCAATTGGAGAGAATGAAGTTCCACATCCTAGATGGCGTCAATGGGACGAGCATCTATGGATCACTCTACATGTTGGCATCCCCAATTAACCAAATAATCCGTCGCGACATTACCTTTTCGTCTAATGTGGCTTGGGATCAAATACTGAATCTGTTTTAGTAGTTGGCTCACTTCTTCGATAAGAGTAGCTGTTCACCAGCTTTGAGATATTTTCTCCCAGGGTGTGCCTTGTTGCAGCTTTTGGAGCACACCTGTTACCATTGCAGAATCTCCCTCAACAATGATTCTCTGATAATTTTCCCTGATTGCTATGAGAATACCTTGTTTGACTGCCATAAGTTCTGCTTCATTATTTGTGGCATGGCCCAAGTCAAATGCATAAAACTGACAGACTACCCCCTAAGAGTTGTGGAAAATCCCTCCTGAACCAGCTTGCCCCAGATTACCTTTCGAGGCCCCGTCATAATTAAGCTTTAGAAAGCCTAGTTGAGGAGGTTGCCAGTGTTCCTCAATAGATTGACTAGGTGGTCTATACTTCCATAAACCTTTGTAAAGCATCTGTGGTTTGAGGTTTAATTACTCTAATATCTGATATTCAATACCCACTGTCTGCCAATCTTCATCTGACCAACTTTCTACTAGGATAGTTTCTCGAATATTATCTATGGAACGCTGCCAAATGTGATGCATTGGTTGTGCTGCTTCTTGGAAAACTCTGTGATTCCTTTCTTTCCAAATGTTCCAAAGAAGGAAACCAAATGAGAGGGTCCATGCTCTATTGATCACTTGATAATGAAACCTCCCTTTTCTCCAATTGCAAATGGTTTCCATAATGCTATCATTGTTTTTATCCATCTGCCGAAACAATTGTTCCAAGTTCCGCCAGAGTGGTTGCACCATTGGGCATAAGTTAAAAAGGTGTTCTATCGTTTCTATCTCAGTAAGATAGAAGGAGCAGCGTGAAGGGCCTATCATTCCTCGTTTCTGAAGATTCTCCCATGTCAGAATCCTGTGATGGCTTACCAGCCATAAGAAATATTCCACCTTAGGCCAATGTTTCAATACCCATATTTTTTTCCATAACGGCCGAACATTATACTGAGCTTGTTGAGAGTGAACATAACAGCCTTCTTTAATTGTGAACAACCCTTTTGTCAGATATCCCCTTCTGAGTATATCTGGACCAGAAATTTGTCTAAGATTTCATGTTTTGAGTTATTTAGCAAGATTGTCCCATTGTTGCGTTGCAGGAGCTGCCAGCCACCAGGTTTTGTCTTTCCATTTCCCCCACAAGTCATTATGGCTATGACACCAATAGTGTTGCACGAGCCTATCATTTGGTGTATTCGTGTATAGGAATATTTCACCCAAGTCTAGTCGGCTAAAGAGTTTTTCCCGTTGTTGCCAACAGTCTTCCCAAAAAAGAGTTGTACATCCTTCTCTAATTTCCCAAAAACTATGAGAGCGAATTAAATCTCTGTTCATTGCTGCCAAATTTCAAATTGAGGAGCCTCTTGGGATCAAATCTACCTTCAAGTGACCAGAGACTATGAGTGGCATGTCGTATTTTGTTCGCCAAATATTCTTCCAAAGATCTGGCCCTCCCAGGAGCTAGCGCCACCAGAGTTTCTCTCCCAACACATTATTCAAGGTGAAAGGATCACGGAGGCCCAATCCACCTGCAACCTTCGGTTTAAGTAATTTATCCTAGGAGATAAGAGCCCATTTCCTGTTAGCTTGGGCTCCCTGCCATAAAAATTTTTTGAACATGCAGACCAATTGAGAACAAATCCCTTTCGGGCAAGCCCTTCCAGATAGCTGATATACTGGTAAAGCTTGAAGCACAGATTTTAACATTATAAGGCATCCAGGTGCATTCAGGAGTCTAAAAGCCCAGTTCTGTATCCTTTTCTCCACTCTTATGAGGATATCCTTCCAATCTTCTATCCGAATGGGGCCTAAATTAAAAAACATACCTAGGTATTTCAAAGGGAAGGAGCCCCGTTGAAATCCTAAAGTCCTTGCAAGAAAATTTTGCATCGCAACAGTACAGTTGAAGAAGTAGACATTGGACTTGTCATTGTTGATCTAAGTACGGGAAGCAGCCATGAAGACTTCCAAAATTTTGAGGATGGCTTTGCATTCTTTCAGTGACGCCATACAGAATAATAATATATCATCAACAAATTGCTGATGAGTCAGCAAAAGGTGAGGGCCCCACAATTTTAAGCCTTGTAGCTTCCCTTCAGCTAGATGTGCTTTAGTGAGTCTACCTAGTCCTTCTACAGTGATGATGAAAAGAAATGGGGAGAGAGGGTCACCTTGCCGGAGGCCTCGCGAGCTATTAAATAGGATAGAAGGACTACCATTCAGTAGTATTGAGAAATGCAGGGAGGAAATGAATCAGCGTAACCATTGAAGCCATCTTTCATCAAACCCAAAGGCTCGCATTACCTCTATCAGGTACTGCCAACTTATGCAGTCATATGCTTTAGACAAATCCAACTTGATTAATAGACCTTTCCATTTATCTTTATTCAGTGAATGAATTTCTTCTTGAGCAACCACTATTCCATCCAAGATTTGTCTACCTTTGACAAAACCAATTTGTTCTGGAGAAATTAGAGTGGGTAGCAAAGGTTTTAAGCGATTTAGCATAATAGTGGAGAGAATTTTGTAGATGACATTACAAAGAGAAATCAGTCTAATGCCAACTGGAGTGTCTGCATTTTGCTGCTTAGGGATAAAGGTAAGGAAGGTAGCATTCAAAGCTGGATATACCATCTTATTCCTTCGGGACTCTTCAACAACCTCTAGAATATCAAGACCAATGAATGGCCAGGCTACTTTAAAAAATTCACTTGTAAACTCGTCAGGCCCCGAGGCTTTATTCTTGGGTAAATTCAAGACCACCTCTTCAACCTCCTGTGAAGTAACTACTCGTAGCAGAGCAATGTTTTGCTCTCGAGTAATCACATGAGGAATATGCGCAGTTATCTTCTGAATAGCTGCCTGGCAGTCAGGGAGAGGTTCCGTAAGTAGCTCTTTAAAATGAGTGACCAGCTCTCTCTCCATATCTTCATGTTTTATTAAACGCTCCCCATTTGCTGCTTTTAGAGAAAATATTCTGTTATGCTGGCATCGCTGTAACATAGCTTTGTGGAAAAGATTGGTATTGCGGTCTCCTTCTTTGAGCCAGTTAACTCGGGATTTCTGTTTCCACAGTATCTCCTCTTGCTTACGTCTTTCTTCTTGTTGACTGAGGGTACAACCTTCCTCCAGAGCTAACTCCTCTGTTTGACCATGGAGGATAATTTGTTGCTAAATCTCCTTCATTTTTTCATTCAGTTGAATTTTGTCCTGATGGATGTTACCAAATTCTAGACGATTCCAGCATTTGATTTCAACTTTTAATTGTTTCAAACGAAGTTGGAACGAATGCATCTTATTATGACCTCTGACTAGATTTGAACACCACCAGTGTTTAACCTTTTCCATAAACCCAAGATCTCATAGCCAAAAGAGTTCAAACCTGAAAGGTCGATTATGTCGGCTTGCCTTCACATCAATCTCCAATCTGATTGGCCAATGGTCTAATCTGAGGGTAGGAATAATAGCAGCTTCATAATAAATATCTAAACTCACCAAAGCTTCTGTAGCTAGAAAACGATCCAACCTAGAGGCAATCTAATGCCGCTCTCCCCTGCGGTTATTCCAAGTGTGATTTCCATTAACTGTTGGGGTATCTACTAAGCGTAGATCATTTAATAGCTCTCGAAAAAGAGCCATTTCTGGATCCTCCCTTCTTAGCCCTTCCTTTTTTTCAGAGAGATTCAAAATCATATTGAAATCCCCACCTAAAAGTCAGTAAGTTTCATTATGCATTGTACTTAACATTTGTATACTCTGCAAAAATGCTGCTCGCTCTCCTGGAATTGGAGGTCCATAGACGACCGAGATGAGGATCCTGTCCTCAGAGCCAATCTGCCGGAAAGTAGCTGTTAAAATTCTGAGAAAGCCTATCCATCCCTCTGCACTGATCTCAGCAACATTCCAGAGGATGACTATTCCCCCCGATGTACCCATGGAGTCGATAGCCATAACCTCATATTGCATTTTGAAAGATTGCATTATAGACTGAAGCTTCTGCCCAAAGACTTTTGTTTCTTGTAATAACATGACCTGAGGTTTCTCGACCTTCAATCTATCTTTCAAATATCGCTGCTTACCCTTACTATTGAGACCTCTGATGTTCCAGGAGAGCACCTTCATTAGGAATTTTTGGGTAGTTGTTGGAATACCATTGTTAACGGTATTATCTTTCCGGTATTAATCAACATTTCTCCCACTAACTGTATTGATTCCTGCAGGGTTCGCCGTCCTCGCTTCTTTGCCAGTTTTGATGGAGGGGGTGCCTTCTTGCTGGCTTATTGTTCTCATTCTTGGGCTTCTTGCTAGGCTTGCACTGTGAGATAATGTTCAAAAGTTTCTTTATATAATTTCTTCTGGTCTGCTGGAATGAATCGATTGTCAAGATTCCTCCATTCAAACAAAATGCGTTTCAAAAGTTTCTCTTCTGCACTCAAATCTTCTTTGGGTTGTTCTACCTCCATTGGGATAAGTTCTTGCAGAGGACTGTCTTTCGGCGCATCCATTTCTTGCCCTGATTTCCTCTTTGCAGATTGGTTTTTCTGTGTAACCTCCGCATAACCGTCTGCTGGACCCTCTACTGCGACCTCAATAACTAACGGTTCGCCTTCTTCCTGTAAAACCTCGTCCCTGTTTTCTGTTGTTTTCAAGCCATGAGGGTTTTGTTTTGTGGCCGAACAAGAGTCGGTATTCCATGAACGAGGAGGTCATTTTTTAGTAGTTAACGGAACAAACCCCTCATCATCCTGTCGAGGTTGTGCCTCTGGGCCATTGACGCAAGGAGGTTGTTGTTCGGGGCCATTTAAGGGAAAATATTTGTACAAATGTCCATACTTATGACAGCGGTGATAGCGAAAAGGGATATGCTCATAGTCTAGAAGCTGAAGCCAGACTTTACCTTCATATTCCAATTCAATCATATCTGGTAAGGGTTCAGAGATATTAATATAAACACAGATTCTTGCAAAGGATGTATAGCGACCACGAGCAGTGGAGTCTGTTATTTTAACAAAAATACCTAATGAATTTCCTATTCCTTCCAAAATTTCAGGGTCCCAGAAATCCATAGGAAGCCCAAATAGCCGAACCCAAACAGGAGGAGCCAGAAATTGCTCTTGTTCAGGGTTGTAACATTCCTCCCATTGTCTAAGAAAAATCCCTGCATTGTTGTAAAAATAAGGCCCTCCCTCAAAAATGCGTTCTTTATCTAGTAAATTAGAAAAAATAACTGTAAAAAAACCCTTCGCCCCTAATTTTAGATCAAGATGACCTTTGGGCTGCCATTTTATTTGAATCCATTTTAGAAACTCCTTTTCTGAAGGCCAAATACCTATAAACTTATAGATTAGAGCATGATTCTTCATGTATCCTCTGTACTCATCCAACTTCGACGCTGGGATAACAAATCTTGGTTTCTTGACTGTCCTTGGCAAGCATTGTCCCTTCATTTTGGCTTGCCATTCTACTCCCAAAACAGGGGTAGTCTTTTGCTGAACAGTTGCAGAATGAGGTGGGCACAGCGAATGGTCACCGCTCGTAACATTGCGGTAGGAGGGTGGCAGCCCTCCTCCCGAGGATGCTGCCATGGAGGAAACCAGTTAGCTGTGGCGGCTTACGCTCAAACCCTAAGGAAACCGTGCTATGTCTTCACCGCCTTCTTGGAGCCATTGTTCTTCTCGTCGTGATTGATTGTTAGGTTCATAGTGCAAAGTAAATATCCTCGAAATTGCAATGTAAATTCCTTGAATTTCCCTTCACATTACAATAGAATATTAAGACGCAGATTTTAACATATTTTTTATTGGGACTTTTTCCCACTGAAGGATGAGAAGAAAAAAGGGCAGATAGCATCGAGTGTAGAGTGTTATGTTAGAGACCATCCTGGATGTACGGTTGAAGATGCTTTATGGAGAATTCGAGGAATTTTTAAAGCATGACGCCGTGCCTCTGGGTTGCAAGAAGTTCAGTTTCAATTATGCAAAGTCCATGAAAATATTCTACACACAGGGAGATGGTTTTACCTTTTCTGACAAGGAGATGAAGGACCAAATCTTGAAATTTCTCATTCGCCATGTCCCCCTCTAGCGTTTGTTTAGAAAATACAGAAGGTAGAGTATAGTCATAGTCATCTATACCAAATGTTTCTTTTGCGCAAGAATATATAAACGATCCCGTCGTATTCATCTTTTTCATGTTGTGTTTATCTGCTGAAGGGAATTTATGAGTTCACATAATGCTGGATGGGTTTAATATATGTATAAGAGAATCTCATATCGACATACATTTGCAGAGAGAAAGAAAATGTTTATAAATTTTGAGCGAGACTAAGAATTTCATAACCATGACATCATTTTTATTCGATGAGTACAGTTATCTTTTGTTGGAAAAGTTTTAAATCAAAACGAAGATTTTTTTATGATGTGTTTCCGATGAAAGAAGAATTTAGTTGTAATTAGAGATCAGATGCTGAGTAAAAAGATATGTTTTAAAGAGAATTTTTAACTTTTTTGGTTTTAAAATAAATTATTATATGAAAAAAATATATAAATTAAATAGTTGATACATTTATAATATATTCTTAAATTAAATTAAATTTTAGATATTAAAAAAATTAATATGTAATATATATAAATAAACCATTATTAATATTTAAAACATTGTTAATCATGAATATGAATATTTAATAGGAACATTTTTATGAATATTTTTAATATATATAAAGAGGATTTGTTACAATACTATAGCTCCACTATTATAGATTATCAATATTACATGTCATAAAACCATAACTAATGTAACCACCGTTTTAGTGGAAACGAATGGTTAGACTTTTTAATTAACTAAGACCGATGTTTTATTTCAGTTAGAATATTGAACAAAAAATGAATTTTTATATTTAATAAAGATTTACTGTGAAATTAGTTTCACGAGTAAAATTGATGGTAAAAAAATAAATCAAGATCTGGTGTTAGTTGGAAAAACAGTTTCCACAGTTACCCATAGAAACTCTGGAATAAATAGAAAATTCAGAGGAGAGTTTGGGGTTCTATCTGTGGAAGGAGGGAAGGAACTCTGTGAATCTGGAAAAGAAAATTTAAGAACAGATGGTTCTCTGGGTTGGAGATTAGGACCGGATTGTCCCGAGATCTCCCAAGAATTGATGTTTTTCCCTGGAGTGGGAGAACAGGACCGGATTGTCCCAAGTTCTCATCTAGTACACTGCAACTAAAAGAAACCCAGACTTGATGCACGGGGGAGAGCAGTGGGACGGATAGCCCAGCTCGTGGAAGGGAGGAACACGGTTACCGTCAGTTGGCTTAAACTTCGGATGAGTACACAAAAAAAGAAGTAGTTCGTTTTCTGATTTTATCTCTGTGAGTAATGCAAATTAGTAATTTGATTTATTACTATGAAATGAGGAGTTTTGTTTTATTATAGTAGGTTGTTGAACAAGTAGATATTCTATATGTAGGAACTGTGCTACTGAAGCAGAAAAACAAAAGAAACGTTACTGTTGGAACCCTACAGAAGTTACGAAGAGTGGCACCCTATTCCCATAATCTTTCTTTTAGTTTCTATATTATTGCAAAGAGAAGATTCACTTGCTATGAACAACTATATAGTAAACAGTGTAATGAAATTTTTTACTGAACCAAGGGATAAGAGAATCTTCCTCACTAAATATAAAAATTCTGTAAATAAAATAGTACAAGATAACTCTAGCTAGTAAAGTCGGAAGAACCATTAACCCTTAAAGCCAGAAGCCCGGACTCCAGGGTTGGTCGTTCTCCGTCTATGATAATACACGGACATGATGGCGGTCCGGTCGCCCTACAGTACTTAAGAAAAGATTAACAGAAGGAGAAAAATCAAGATCAGAAGAGTTACAGGAAGTCCTAGTAACACCAGTGAATTTAAGAACCAAACAAGCGGAAAAAAAAGCCCTCATCAGCCGAACATACTTTTTATAAAGATGATACAGTTAACAATTGGGAAAAACCCTCAGCGGCACATATATAACTAATATCATTGCAAAGACTGTAGATACTGTTAGAAAATGGTAAATACGGTAACCGCCTTATGGCGCCATATTAAATTATACAGAAAAACAAATTCGGACGAAAAACTATTCTCTATATTCTCCATAAATATATTCACGAGTCCAGAATGTAAACAAGGTAAATACCGGTAGCAAAAACCCTATCCAGTGGGTACCCATAGGAACAAACCTACATTACATAATGAACGAGCTCCACTCAGGAGTAATTCGAAAAAAATATATATATATACAACAGTCGGCTCGAAGCCGTAAAAACTCCTTGGCCATAATTTACTCAGATTTAATAACATGCAACTGTTTCACAACAAGTCACGAATTGTAAACCCTGAGCTATGCTATAACAGAAATAGCGTCTGATTATCCCAGTCAAGAGAAGGCTAGGGTTCACATTTCCTCGGCAGCGGAGTACCTGTGGAAATACGTAGGGGTTCAGACTATTACTCCATGAACGAACCATGAGAAGCAAGAAACCGTGAACTTGCAGCCAAGAAGCTATGAAATTACCTGCCATAGATGGGAACCCGTCAGTATGAAGGAGGGAACACAAATCGAAATAGGTAACAATGGTTCTGTAGCAAGAATTAAAACCCAGAAACAAAAAAATCAACGCTCAGGTGTAAGAGCAATACCTGTCATTTTCGGATATGAAGAACCCGTAGCCCAAATCCTCCACTGCCAATCCCAAACCAGTCGCAGCGAGGTAAGAACTTAAGTAAATGCCGAAGGTTCAGATTCTTTACAATAGAAGAAGGGCATAAACAGCGGAATTCTAAACCAGCTCCTCTCTACCATGAACGCAAGAAAAACATAGGTTCTGTGCGGCATAGTTACAGGAAAAAGACAAGAATCGAAAAACGATAGAGCACCTGGGTCGAAGGCAAGCCCTCGGGCAACCATTTTCCACCGACACCACTGTAATACTGGTACGCGTGCTACAAAACCCTGAAAGAGGCCGCACTGCCTCCAGAACCCCCGACGCAATGCAAACAATGAATCTGGAACGGTTAGAATGCCAAGGTCATTGCTAACCCTAGGTACGAGCACCGTGGGATTATCCCCAGATCGACGGATGATAAGCTGCCAGGTGTAGGGCAGCCAGACCCAAATCTGAATACTCATAAATATAAATCCAAATTCCGATAATTGCGAAATGTCAAATTTAAATGTGACAGCGGATACCCATAAGTATCGAGTACAGCATAGTAAGGTGAGTTATAAGTGGGATAAGCCATCATTATTCCCAAAACCATAAGTTGTGCAAAAACGTAATATGTGACATCCAAAGTACAAATTTTAATCCATTGCATAGTACCAAGATGTAAGAACCATAGCAACGATGCCGGTGGTTTAATAAAATATAATATAAAGTAATAAACCAATGAGTTATGTTGCCAATGTTTATTACCGAGAGTAGAATTCCGCCATGTTAAATTTCTTTTATTTTGGTAATTTTTGTGGATAGTTTAATTGTTACAACTAATTTCATATAATACTTTTTGAATGTAAAAATGACATAATGATTTTGGAGATAATAATTTTGATTTGTAAATAATATTCTAAAATATTCCATAAAAAATTTATGTTGATAATTAAATTAATATTGTCAAACTTGTATTCCAAAATAAACAAAATAATTGAATTAAATTCAACTATTTAATACTAATAAAATTTATATTCATTAATATTTATAATAATAATATATTTACATACTAATATACATACTTATTTAAATATATTATTCAAAAATTAATTAAATATGATGAAATGTTCTTATTCACTCACACAAACTATATTCTAATTTACCAATTATAATAAACATAAAATATTATAAAAAATTTATATATAATTAATTAATCTATCTTATCTCTACAAAATCTTTCATACATATAATATTTACTCATGAATATATTGAAATATATTTCCATTATATGATCTTTAATTTTATATATATATATATATATATATATATATATATATATATATATTTCTTATCTATTAATTAAAATTTATAATTTATAATTTTTTAATTTGAAAAAAATTATAAATGCATAAATTTGTATTTAAAAAATAACCATATAATAAATTTTACATAAATTAACTATTTTCATAATCCATAATTTCTCCAGAAATTTAATTAATTCAATATTTATATTTTTAATAAAAAAATAAAAACAGCTTTGTAATTACTATTAAAGCACTTCTTGTTTGTATCCGAAGAGAGTTACTCTTAAAGTATTTCTTGTATCCGAAGACTGAATCGACGTTATATCAATAATACAAAAATCTGTGTATTATGTATGTCCACTTTGCTCTAAAGGAACAGGACACACAGGGTTACTAATTTAGTAATTTGTTTGTTTTGTGTTTTTTTATTGGTAAAATTTTTTGACATATTTGTTAATCAAAATGATTTTAAATTAACAAATTAATAATAATATTGAAAATATTTACAACATTTTATTTCACTTAAATTTCTTAATTTTTTTTTTATCCTTTTTTATTAAAAATTTACAAAATTTTATTTTATAAATTAAAAAAATGCTATTTTCATTTTACTTTAATTATATGAAATTTTTATCTTTGATAATTTATTTTTAAAATGTTAAAGATGGTCTTTAATTTTATATTTTACAGCATATAAAATATTTTTATATTTCGTATACTTCACAATAAAAGATCATATTGGTGGATTCACAAAATCTTCTTTCTAATACTTCTACAAATACAACAAAACCAATTAAATTATGTTTTTATCTTTCAAAAACGTGAATTCAGTTTGTCATCTTTGATTAAAATAAATTCTTACAAGTAAACAAATCAAATTTATAGAAAATAGATAATAAATCAATTAAATTAAGTTCCTAACTTGTAAAAAATCTATGCAACTATGAACTAGTATGTCCTCTAATTTTGTGTAGTATGTCTTCTTTGTTTGGCCACATTTTTAATGCAAATATTAAAGGTTTGGGCATAAACATATCTTTATAAATGAATAAGGATGTAATCAAAACAAAGCATATAAATAAATAAGGGTAAATATAGCATACTCATTAGTGATTTCATATAGGGAATAATTAGAAACATGAATCATAGAAATGAGTGATTGTATTTTTTATTGATTATATGTTTCGATGAACATGATATACATGTTGATAATGTGGTAGTTTGATGTAAAAAACAAGGCAACAAAATTCAGTAAAATTATATTTGATATTTAAGGTTAATTATTAATGAGTAATACTCAATGTCTCTCTCTCACACACACACACACATATATGAGAGAGTTTCATTGAAATAAGATAGTTGGTATAAGTGTGAGTTTCATTGAAATAAGATAGTTGGTATAAAAGGGACAAAAAAATATATCTGAGAGTGAATTTTAATGAAATAAGATAATATAAAAAAGATAAAAATTTGTTTTTTGAATTGATATGATATAGCCAATATTTTTTATTAATCATTTAAGAAATATCAATAATTATATAAAACTTTTATTTCAAAATTGTTTGAACATTAAAATATACACACCTATTGAAACTATTTAAAATAAAAATGATCAAGGTAATGATATAGTTTAAAAATGATCAATGTAATGATATAGTTTCCCAATGTAGTGCAAATTTCAGCCTAAAAAGTTGGGATGAATTTGACTGACTGTAACAAGTATTTGTGGCTTATTACACATTATAAAATATTAAGCTTGTCAGTTCGACATTTAAATTCAGAAGACCCCTATCATAAATTCTAGTACCTATAGACTTGAGAGCATTTCACTTGCGTTACTCTGAACTTCGATAATAATCTTTGTAATCTCCATATAATCTTTCCAATATGATGTATTTAATTTCCATACAAAATCTTTCTAGTCGATTTGCTGCGTGCTTTGTTTCTCCTGTAATTTGAAGAGGGGCACTCAAAAAACCCTGCATTCTTACTTTCTTGATTTGTGTTTTTGGAGCTTTTTGTTTGCAAATACTGTGACGTAGAAGTCGACGACGCCTTAGAAAGAGAGGTATGCACCTGTGAACTCTATTTGAATGTGGAAAATGTGATGGTAGAAGTTAAGTGTTTGTAGGATTTTTTATTTGTTTTTCTAAAAATGCCTCGGACGTGCGTTCCATGCTTCGGAGTCTATGCTTTAGAGTCTATACATTTGATGTTTGTTGATTTGCATGTGAAATTTGAAGTAGCTTAATTGGACATGTTAGTGTTGTGCCAAATCATTTAGGCAAATTTGCTTCTTCTATGTATGTATTCTATGGATTTGTCTTTATTTTGCTTTAAAAGGATGATTAATCTATAAATTTACTAAAAAAATGCTTTTAACGGAGTTGATTTTTATTTGGCTACTTTAATCATGTCACTAAAGTTTAAAACTTTTTTAATAGTTTATATTAAAATGTTTTTCCAAATCTATGGCCCTTATCATGGTTGGATTTTTTTTTCTTCAGGGGATTGGAAAGTTTAAAAGTTTTTGAATAGTTTATATTAAAAATGTTTTTCCAAACCTATGGCTCTTATCATGGTTGGATACTTTTTTTGCCCTCATGGGGATTGGAACAAGTGACCTTTTCATTAAGAATGTCTTAACAGCACACTCTTCACTGTCAAACCAAACTCCCATTAACAGTTTATATCAAAATGTTGAAGATACTTTATTTAAATACTATTTTCACTTAATTTTAAGAAAAAATAATTATTGAAGTTCCCTTTACTAAATAACTCGTCAATTAGGAGATAGCAACTTCAACAGATGTATCTTTTCAGATTCATTTCTCTAGATTCAACCCAAATTATTTCCCATAGATTATCCATGAACCACAACCACAGTCGAAAAGAAAAAAAGCATTTCCACTCATATTTGATATTGCAATTAGAATAATTTTTTTTTTAAATTAATGCTTCTTATTTTATTTTATTAAGTGAGCATGTATTGGTTACAAATTTGAGTAAATATTTTTTTTGTTAGCGAAATCTGTTTTCACGGAGGACACTTCGACATTTTCTGAGCGTTGTTTCGATGTCCGAGGTTGGAATATCATGCATTTGAAAATTAAGCTTTAAACTCTTGGTATATTTGTGATTTGTGTCATCTTGACCCATAACTTCATATTTGGCTGCATTTAGGAGATGACATTACTAAAAAGCTTGTCTATGCCCCTGACACGAAGAGCCTGGGAAACAAATAGGAGAATTGATCGTATCTCTGTACATTTTTTCTCCCGCCCAACGAGTTTTACTGAAATACAGCCAATACAAATTAGTGGCATGCTCTTTTTGTTCCGTGTTGATTATATAATTGAAGGGAGGCGAGTCACGAGTATTCTCTGTTGCAAATTCTGTATTTCAATGACATTTCATGATTAGAGGACGGCATTATTTTACCTAGTCATATTTAAAACTATATAATATGTAAAAATTTTCTTAAAAAATATTATATACTGCACATTCAACATGACAAATATACATTCAATATGACAACTATGGCACATTGTCATAAATTCTATTAATATCAATTAAAAATTAAATAATTTTTTTAATATTAAATTTCAAATATTTATTTTCCTATCATATATTATATTTTTTCTCTTTTCTTATTTCTAATTTTATATATTATTATTTTTTAATTTCTTTTAAATAAATTTTTATGTAACAATCAATTTTTTTTGTTTTTATTAGAGAGTTGAACAGTTCTAAAACGTTAAATGGACTCAAGGGAAAACAATTATTGTGGATATATTTTATTATTTAAATTTAACAAAATGAAAAGGAAATTAATTGTGCAAAGACTAGAGTATAATTATAGATTAGAAATCCAAGTCCATGAAGATGGATAAGGTTCCCAAGACTTTATCAATTCCCCAAAAATCCTTGGAAAAAATAAATTTAATATTGAAAATTAGGTTGGAGATAAAAATCTAAAAAATATCTCAGTAAAGAGGAAAGTTACTGGGAAGATGTGGAATAAAACTAGAAAGGGGAAAAAGCTAGTTTTAAAGTACTTTTGTGAAAAAACAAAAAGAAAGCCTAAGAGAAAAGGAAAACAACGTCCTAATTAACTTGACTCAGTTATAAAAACAAGCTGATGAGAAAGCAGACTTAAATAAGAAAATTCTGGGTAGACAAGAGGTTGTCTACTACTGGAAGGAATTGATCTACTACTGATGAGCTCATAGGTTGGGTGGAAAATAGTCTACCAGAATTGATATGCACAAGTTAATTCAATTTATCTTGTATTTGTATTATTATATTGAGGTTAAAATAGTAGTGAAGAAATTAGCTAAATCTGTCAAATATTATATTCTGTGTATGAAAATAATGTGAAAATCTCTATTTGTTGTAACATGTTAGATCTATGTATTTAACGGAATCTTGTATAATAAATATAACATAGATCTGTAGTGTTGCACATATAATTATGAGAAGAGTACCAACTCTCAGAATGTCTAAATCTTGAGGTAGGTTTAACCTAGGTTTAAATATGAGGTTAGATGAACTATATGAATTAGTTTATGCAGAATGTAAATATAGTAAAATTATTTTACTAACCATGAAAATCTGTTAAATAAACTAGTACATAATGAAAACAAGTATCTCTAAGAATGAATGTGAATTTAGAACATTCAAAGCAAATATTCCACTGTGGTAGAATTTGAAAATCTAGATACTATAACTAAGACATAATATTCTATCAGAATTACCATAAGGAATTCATAAATTATTAACAGAATTGAAATACAGATCATATAGAACACATCATGTGCGGAATGGTAAACATAACTTCAATATTGGATGTAGAGTATATTTATTTAATACTAAATTAGATTAATTCAGGAGACTTCGATCCATATACAAATACTATTCAAGTAAATTTATGTCCAAATATTTACACAAAATTGGGGATTTAATCGCATAAATTACAAGTATATAATCTCTTCGAGAATTATACATACATATAATAAAAGGAGTCCCCAATGAGGTTACTGGACTATCCAAAGTTACTATTTCACTGTGTGACATATATACTGCTCACACAAGTTGTAAAGTGAGGCATTATGGTAGAGGTTACCTTCCCATAATAGAAATTAAGAAATTAGTACCGGTGCATAAATTTGAAATTATAGTAATAATTGAAAGTATAGATAACCACATAAGTGTAGGAATTAATTACCTTACTAATTATCACGGAGAAATAAAGCTGTATGTAAAAGAGATTTTGAAGTCAGTAAAATGAAGAATATGAGGAACCAAACAATCAAAGAAAATTTAATTAATTTCAAGAAAATTATTACCTTAACTGCTTCGATAGCATAACCAGTCAAAGTGAAGAAACATGGAATTGTGAAATGCCTGTACAATATAGGGAACCAAATTATTAGCCCCTGTCTGTAAAAACAATTGAAATTCAATAAAATTTAAATCATTAAAAACAAGATAGTCTAATAAGGAGAATCATTGTACAAGCAAATCAAATTTATAAAACTCGTACGATTACTAAATAAATGGCATAGTAGAAATCTGCAATATTTCAATAATGGAAATCGAGATTCCTTAACTCAGAATAAGGTATAATTTCTTATCTCTAAGATATAATTGCATTCTCAAAAATATACTCTAAACGCTAAAACAATTTAGTTGGATAGGTCAACTAATTATTAAGTAAGCAGGAAAGTACTGGAATAGGTAAAGCTATGGAGGCATACGCTTACCTGGAAGGATTGGAAATACCACAAGGAGGTAAACAGTTGAGCAATTTCATGTATGCGAGTTGGATAATGGTCCTCCCATTGTAAATTCTCCACCTGCATTAAACAAAAATGCATTACACAGTCACAATGTTAGTTGAAAAAATCGAATTACAATGAAGAAAAAATGAAACGAGAACTAAAATCAATTTTAAAAAACAAGAATGGAATTTTCCAACCAATGCACGATGGTAGCCAAAGGAATAATCGTATTTGAGAAATATGAAGACAAAGGAGTCACTGACTTTGCATGACTGAGGAGATTTTTACCATTTTCATTGGCACAATGGTATAATAAATTAACCAAGGGAATCTCAGTGAAGGACACAGCGTTATGGGGATGAACCCATCACTGCAAACCTGAGAGAAAAATCTAATTAGTTACAAATATAATGGGGAAAAATAATCATTTCAGATCAAAACAAAAAAAAAATGATGTGGCCAGAGACCTACAATTAAATCGATACAATAGAGAGTAAAAAAAATATGGGAGTTTATTATTACCTAAGAAATCAAATGAGATCAAAGAGCTTTACCTCGATGCCATGGACTGGGTTTTTCACTCTGGTTAAATGAAATATTTATTAAAGTCAAAGGGCTACTGCTTAAACACAAAAATATAGTAGGAAAGAGAGATACCACAAAACAAAAATGGAGGAAGAAACCCTAACCATAGATACGGTCAGATCTCAACCGTCCACGTAGAACATAATCGACGATAGAGATTGAGCTCGTAGCTAGAGGGTTAAATCAATAAGGGACTAAGCCATGTGACGGCTATCATAATTGAGTACTATGGAGTAAATGAAACAAGATCCTGAGACAAAAATACGATTAAGATATTTGGTGTATATCCATACGGAGCCTGAGTTCCATTAAAACATTCATAAATGCTGAAATCGTTGTATATCTATTGATATGTTCCATAGTTAATGATGTGGATAACTCCTGAAAACAATTAACATGTTATGGAACTAGATCCAAAAGTAGAAGAAAAGAGAGATCAACACCTTAGAAATCAGCCACTTTGAGGGGGAAACCTCCAATACATTACATAAATGAACACTTCTTGGATGATACATGTTAGGGTCTTATAATAATAGGGTTCATAATTTTGAATTTACTTTGATAGTCTTGTAAATATGTACATACCATTCTTTCTGCAAGTTGTTTTCCCATATTTGAAAATAAAAATAAATAAAAATAAACTAAAAGAGGGTAAAAGTCCTAAAAGAAATATCAAATGACTTAGACAAAAAAGTAAACCCCAAAAGAAAAAAAAGATAAAATAAGACATGAAAGTGAGCAAATCAAAATGCCACTACTATTTACTTTTACTGCAAGAATAATAATTATGTTAAGAATGTTAGACAAAAAAGTAAACCCCAAAAGAAAAAAGAGATAAAATAAGACATGAAAGTGAGAAAATCAAAATGCCACTACTATTTACTTTTACTGAAAGAATAATAATTATGTGAAGAATGTTAATAAATACCATAATCCATGATTAATTAAACAATTTAATCTTAATTTTTCATGCTTTGAATTTAATGTTTTAGATAGAGAATAAAGATATGTCGAACAATTTAAACTTGAAAAATCAATAGATAAGATAGAGAATAAATGAGGAGCTCAAAAGTTTAATCTGAGCCCTCGGATGAAATAAGGTTAGATTTAGATAGTTTAATGCTTTAAAAGAAACTTTATTTACAGTTGGAATCTTAAATGCACCCAAGAAAATGAAGTAAAAAATGTTAGAAATAAAGATGGGTTGGTAAAAAGTAGTTGTGCAATGCATGTAATAAAGCATCATCGGACAAAAAGTTACTAATTTCCCCTCTCAGCATCATCGGACAAAAAGTTACTAATTTCCCCTCTCCCACAATGATTCAGTATTCTAAACCTTCAGTTAAGGAGGCTCACAACATTTCTCTGACTTCTGTTGGGACCAGACCCAAGGCTTAGTAACTGACTGGTTAAAAATATTAAATTCCTTACATAAAACCCATTTTCATCAGTGTCTTCACCCTCACCCATGATTATGATCCATTTTCCTATGTAAAATACCTATTTTCTTAGTGAAAGTAAAAAACCTAAATAATTAATTTCATCTCCATTAAAAAACACTCAAAATCTACAAAATACATTTATCCTAAGTTAAGTGTGAAAAAATAAAAAAGGGGAAAAACTATGCTTATTTGTCTGTCTTTACACTTTACTTAGTTTTAAATCATGTATTTTTCATTCATTTCCTACATTACCCCTTTATTTCATACTAATTTCTAACTTATATTATTAATTCCCTAAACTATACCTTTCCCGTAAATTATTAAACCCTGTATATTTATGATAACCCCAAAACCCTTTTATTTTAAGTTTAAACCTATGTTTATATTATCCCACATGGTGAAATAAATCCCCTCCCTTTCCTATAAGGTTTAAATGTATCAATAAAATTTACCCCGCCCTTATGGTTTTAAACACTTGTAAAAGTTTATTATACCATATAATAAAGCCCACTCGAGTGTTATTGATTGAAACATTGGTTAAATGTTTTAATTAAAAAACACATATATGATATTACCCCTCCGCATACCATATAATATAAAGTGTTAAACTTTATAAATGTTTATTTATAAAGTTAAAAAAACTACTCCGTCGCATTGATAAATCCTGGCCCCACTCCCAAATCCCGATGTAAGTTGCAAAGAAAATCTACACTGTTCGCAATCGAACTTCCCGATCCAACGATGGAAAACGCATATCGCAAATAAAGCTACATGACTTTAACAATTTCATTCCTATGCAAAATAGGCAGTTTTTCATGTTCTGCCCTCCTCTACGTGGCATACATTCATTGGATCGCATTCAATTCGTTCAAAACCACTTAGCACTTAGAACCCATGAGATAACCACCTGTCGTTTCTTCCCTTTGAAGCCGAAAACCGCCTATTTTTCCTGATTTTTCCACCATTTATTACAAGCTAATTAACCCTAAAATTCCTAGTAAACCATGAAAATGCACTGTTATTCCTTTCTTTTGCACGTATTGACTATATTGGCTATTCCGACTCAGAGAAAAGAAGCTTGTACATGATTTTTATGCCCAAAACCTATTAAAAGCCTACAATTACCATTGAGGATTACCGAGAAGCCTTGAATTTCTCCAGAAACCAGAAAAGATCCACAAAACCTGTTATAAAGCCTCAGAGCCATTTCCAAAGACCTTTACCTGGATAGAACAGGTATTTCTCGAGAAATTGAACCTATTATCGATTTGAAATAACCTTAATAAAGAATGAATCCAATCAGAGTTAAAATTCGTCCATGTAAGCCTACTAAAAGATCCAAAAAATAAGCCAAACCCTCTCAATTTTTTTACAAAACCCTGTTTTAGACTGCGCACTATTTTAAATGTAAAATATTGAGTTTTTCTAGTTTTTCAGACTATAAAAAACTCTAGTTTAAGCCCTGAAATCCTCTGAAGGTAACCTAATCCTCTATCCTTGATTTAAAACAAATTTTAGCCCAATTATCCATTGAAAAAGCCCAAGAAACCCATGTTTATTGTTTTCTAACTAGTGAAAGTTTGTAACTCTGTTGAAGATTGAAAATTGAAAGAAAAAATCCAAGGATAGAACCATATTCTACTGATTTTAATCCAAGAACCCCTGCTAAAGTAAAAACTGCCTCTATAAACTGTTCAATCTTACAAAAGTAACCAAAATGCCTAAAAAGTAGAGTTCCAGTAATCCCAAAAGCCGAGAAATGCGAAAAACAACTCCAGCTACATCTTCCAAAACATCCATCATAGTGAACCCTCTACAACCTCTTGTTGTAGACATTGAGCACACCCCATTAGCAGATGTTGACTACAAGATAGCAGACCCAATTGTAGAATTCAATTTGTTAGAACTTCATAACTAGAGCTCTGAAAATATTTAGATAATGTGGAAGAAGTCCAAATTTGGGAATCAAACTTGCCCAAATATGTTGTTCCATTCACTCATTCATGTCAAGAGGTCATTAGGTTATGCAATCATTATTATGTGCATGAGCATAGAGCCATAGTATATGCAAACAAAGAATTACTTCTTACCATTACTGCTGAGTCCATTAACCAAATTCTACAGCTCAAACCTGATCTTCAAGTAGTTCCTTTGTCAATAGAAGCTCTTACCAAGATATACATTGGCCTAGATTTTCCTAAAAGATTCCAAATTTTCCAAGTATTCATGCCCTTACATGTGGAAATTCCTCAAATCAATCCTCCATATTCCACTTCAAGATTTCCAGAATGTTCAAGGCATATTATTTCCATATTGTCATTCATCTTAGGGTATTTCAGTGATGAACATACAGATGAATCTATTTTAGGTTTCTTATCCACTTTTACATCAGGACAACCTCGATTAGTTATCTTCAATTATGCTAAGTACATTGCTGACAATATCCATGACCAATTGGTTAAATTGTCAACTGAAGGAGTGTTTAGATACACATCTTTCCTCTTCCACATATTCTTATATTTTCAAGCAGATAAATTTCCAGTATCCCTCCAAAAGCTTGACATAGAAAGAAATCCTCTTTCAGTCATTTTTTGGACATATTTGATCAGAAAAGAGTCCACAGAGTTTACCTATGCAGAGTTTTCAGATTTTTTTGTCCATCCATTGATAAGTATGTTAACAAATACTGAACAGCCAAGGATCAATGGTGAGATGAAAAATATTTTACAGTAATCAGAACAGACCAAGACTAGATATTGGTATTTGTATGAAAAACAAACAGAGATCAGAGTTTTTGGATCTAATCTTCTACCCTACAAACTTCCCAAGTATGTACCAATGAGGATTTTTTCCTTGGAATACACCAGGAAAATATTAAATTCTGATTCAATCAATTTCCTAGCAGTGAAGAAGAAAACACAATTCAAATTGAAGAACCAAGTGGGACCCTTCATTTGTAATAACAGAGATGGAGAAATAGAAGCAGCCAAGCAGTTACTAGATTACAGGCTTGAAGAGAGTTTTTCATAGAACTATGATCCACAAGGCATATTAAGAAAAATGAGGGTTAAGTGCAAACTAACACCCTTCATTCATGAGAAAAAACCAGAGATTGAGAAGTATGCCAATTAGACTGAGTGGACAAAAAACACTTTAGTAGATGCAGTAAATAAAAGTGATACTAGTCACACTTACAAACTACTAATCAAGAAGAAAAATCCAGTAAGAGAGTCAGAGAAGAAGGTAATTATGTTGCTAAAACCATTACTGAAACTAGGTTCAAGTTAAGATACAATAAGAAGTCTAAGTTAAACTCAGTTGACAAAGAAAAAGTAACTGTTGAAGTTGAAGACACGGATGTCCCATAGACAAATGTTAATACTACTACATTCATCACTAATGAACCAGTTATAGAGAATCAAAATGAAGAACAGATTGATAATTCAAATGCATAGATGATAGAAAAACAACAAAACATGGAAACATCATCTTCACAAATAGCAGAGGAAATGATCTAGATATTAGGGAAAAGTACAAACAGATTAAGTTAAGGAATGAAGATATTAAAAATGAAATTTATTCTTAATATCTGAAGCAAACACTAGGTATTCAAAAAATGTTTTTATTAGCTTTTGATCACTCAAATAAAAATTTGATCATGTCATTGTTACAGCCTACAGTGAAGACTCGAAAGACAATTGCAGACTACAAAAAAATTGATATAGAAGTGCCAAGAG
Source organism: Pinus albicaulis (assembly GCA_034641835.2). Classification (NCBI taxonomy): domain Eukaryota; kingdom Viridiplantae; phylum Streptophyta; class Pinopsida; order Pinales; family Pinaceae; genus Pinus; species Pinus albicaulis. The sequence goes on from CM076577.1 coordinate 961,321,175, forward strand.
AAAGCATTCATGCACTTGATCAAATGGAATTTCATAGACAGAGTCCAGAGATTTTGTATTCTATTGTTACAACCAAAGCTATGAGTGTTCAAAAACTTTAGAACACAATCACAAACATGAAAGATCAAATGAAACTTGACAAAGCCTCATTATATGCTAAATATCTCAAAATTAAATCTTTAGAAGAATTAGTAATTTAAGTGGGATATGACGATGAAAATGTCAAAAAATCATAACAGTTAGTAAACAAAAAGAATGAGGACATTGAAGCATTGAGGAAACAACTTAAACTGCCATCAACTGAACATATTCAGGTTAAAGAAGTTATACAAGAACAAACTCAAAAGGATGATATGATGAACTTAATCCTTCAACTAACAACACAGATAAAACAAATGGAGATTCAAATGGACAATATTTTCCATGAAAGAGAAACAATAAAAACAAAGGAACCACCTATAGTCATCCCTATGGTTACTACAGTTGTGCCTTCAACTCTAGCAGAAGAGTTGGCACCCAAAGTACCACTCGCTACTGCATTGCTACTGAGATCATCTACAACATCAACTACAAAGTCATCTAATACAACAGTTCAACCTTCAGATGAGGCCAGTAAACTAGTAAAATCTATGGAGGAAATGTTACTTCAAACAAGTGAAATTAGTAGATTGAAAAAGGTGATTGAAAATCTTGAATATCAAAAGAAGTTAGCTCAAATCAATGAAAATACTCAAGAGAAAAGAGCTAATAGGTTAAATGAAAATCTGAAGAAATTACAAAAATATTTAACCTTATAGGAGCCAATATCACATGTGAAAAAACAATTATGGAACAAGATCATTGAAGCCATCAATGATGTGTGGCCCTCAATTTAGGTAATCTTTGAACAAAGATATTTACTAAAAGCAGCACAAGAAGAAATTCTCAAGACTAAAGAGGAGCTAGGCAACAAACCTAAGAAAGCCTTAGAATTGATAAAGTTTCTCAACAGTAAAAACATGCAAGAGTTAGAAGAAATTGAAATTACTGACAGGACTGAAACAATCCTGAAATAAGGAAAGTTATCACCAAAAAGAACTCGATGAAACATCTTGAAGAAAAAAGTGAGAATATAAAAATAGCCATAACCAGGTTTATGGTTAAATTTGAAAATTTGAGCAAAGACGTTTGCCTAATATTTTGGTCATAAATGATAGACTGATACCTCAAAAAGATTACAATAAAAAAATTAGAGAATATGCAAAGGAACAAGTGAACAAGACACAAGGACAAGGGATCCCCACTGGTAAAGTTTTTCATAGAAGCTTTGAAGATTTATTCTATCTGCAGCATGAGATAATACATTTATTTGTCATAAAACCAACTTTTGTCAAATATACTCAAGCGAATGAAAACTTCAGCAAGCTAAAGAAGATACAAATTCCAAAAAATGAAGATTGGCAGTCACTTACTGATTTACTGTGAAGGATTAAAAGGCAGAAAGATTAAAGGAAGAAAAAAATTTACTGATTTTTCAGTAAAAATAGATTTTATTGCACCAGTAAATAGTTTTACAGTGGTTAAAAAGTATTCGAGTTTAAAGAGTAATAGTGTTAAAGGGAATCATAGTGAAAGAGTATAAGATAAGAAGGTCATATTTCAAAAACAACTTGAAATATCTAAGCCAGCAAGAAGGACACCAAGGCAGCCAGCTGCACCTAATCCACAATTAGTTTTTATTTAATTTGGATAAATAGGATAGTTTGATGATTTGTTAAGTAGTTTTCACTATTTTGTTGTAAAGATATTTCTTTTTTCCATAGATAATTCCTAGAAGAATTCTAGGATATTTTGTAAACATTTTTGTATAAATACTGTTAGTGTCCTGTGATTTAGCAGATTGGTATACCAAATGCATAAGGTTACATCAGACCAGTGTTCGGAGTCCTATGACCTAGCCTTCCTGGAATCAGAGAGGGCTCTCTCTATTATGTGAGAAGGATGTAAACTTGTTCGCTTTAGATGGTTGATTTTACACTAGTTGTTAAGTGTAGGGTTTGTTGTTTGTTTGGTTGGGTAAGATGATCAAGCAGGATAGGTGGAGTGAGAGGTCATCAAATCAACTGGGCTATGGAGTCTATGAAATTCATTGATATCTCAATAATGAATCCAGGTACGTCATAGGGAAAATCTAGTGTAGTTAATGATCTTTAAGGTTTATGTGTGAGGTGAAATTAACATTAAGTTGGTGAAACAAGGTAGGGCAAAGGGCAGTGAAGTATCCTTTGTCAAATACCTATGAACAAGAAGGTCTTAAATACTGATAAGAAAAAGATACTAATCATGAGATAGGGCATACCATTTACTCAATGACAATACTTAAACGAATAAACATTCAAGATGAACAATTTAGTGGAACAAAGAAAGCAAGAAAACTTATCTAACTTAAATGATTCTAATTTTAAGATTTGAAAACATATAAGATGAAAAATAGATTTAATAAATGAAGAAGGAAATCCTAAGCATCATCGATCAAACTATAAAGAACTTTGAGGCAAACTGATAGGCATGGACAAAGGGCAAGATCGAAACAAGACCTCTTTGGCTTATCCTAATAATTAATACATCAAAGAGAGGTTCCAAGACAAATTTTAGATAGCATCAAATAAGCAGGGCTTACCATAAAACATATTTGGAAACTAGCATATTAATCCATTAATAAAACAACAAGCTTAGGTGGGCCTAAGGATAAACTAAAAATTCCTTAAACTAACCCAGTAAAGGAAAATATAAAGACAATAGCAAACAAGAGGACTGAGGTGCCTCAAGTAACATTTCTCAACCTATACTTCTCTGAGCTATTGCAACATAGAATATGAACACAATGATAAACAAGAAAAAATGAACAAATTAGAGACACGTCACCATTAACCAAACTCAGGGATATTGCAAGCAAGCCTTCATCATCATCAATCATGGAAAATCATCCACAAGCTCCATAACACCAAAATGCTCTTCAACCTCAAAGAACCATGTATTTCTCTCAAAAATCATCAAATGCCAACATTTATAATGAATCCTCATGCTCTATATAACAATCAAGGAGGAGAAAAACCTAATAGAGTCTCTACAAGTCTACTGGCTAATCAGAAGCGTCTCTATTCTCTTTGAGGCCTTGCAAGGTCCAAGGCACAAAATATCTAAAATAAAATATATTTTCGGACATTTTTAGCAAATAAATTGAACTTTAGGCTCTGACAAGCCTCCTAAAACTTTCCAAGCATAATTTTTTTACTTTTCAACCTCAGGAGCGTAGCACTATGTTTTGAGATGAATTTCCATGCCAAGGGCGTAGCACAGGAGTAGGAAAACTTGGTCAATTTGCAGCATTGTTTTGAAGGTCTTCCTGATGTCAGAATAGGCTCTGTGATGGCTCGTTGGAAAGCCCTTGAAGTATAATTTCCATAACTACTTTTTTTTCTCTAATTAGACCTATGAAACCTATCCAAAAATAAAAAATTCCAAGGCTGGTAAAGGTGCAGCACGTGTCCTAAAAAATAGGCAAAATGGTGAAAATTAGGGTGTTTTTTACCCGGTTGGAGGACCAAAACAACTCCAATTGATCTAAAAATTTGTGAGCATGCTATTCTCATGATGAGCATTCTAAAAATTTAAGCCCTTCATCTTGAATATGCTCTGAAAAATAGTGTAGCACTAGGTGTGCTACACCCTTGGCCCTCAAATTAGCAAAAAAAACCAAAATTTGTCAAAATCCTCCCAAATTTGGTGGAAGTATGCCTCATGGGTTTTAGGAGACCTATAGAGAAGCTTCAGCCAAGATCCCAAGGTTAGCTTTGATATTTTCATTTTCTAGTGCTTGGATCTTGGTTTGGGCCTTTTTGAGTTTTGCTCTTGCAAATTGATTTCTTTGGGCATAATGCTTAGTAATTCTTCTTTGTAAATCCAAGTATTTATTTTCCTTCTCCAGCTTGGCTTCAAGGTGTATGTTAGCCCTCTCAAGCCATGATTCCCTATTATGTTCAATTTCCATTGCAAGTGGTTCATTGAGAGAAAGTTGTTCTGCTAGGGTTGATTATTCTTCCCTCTGCTTCGCCAATGCTTTCTTCAACCCCATGGTTCTAGCCCTTCTCCTAGATTGTCCTTCCTCATCTTCACTCTCTTCATAAGTTCTCATGAACTCTTCTAGTTCCACTTGTACCTTTTGGGCTTATTTTTGGGCCTTGAGTGCTCTAGCTTCATAGATGGCTTGTTGGGCACTCATTTTCTTGTTTTCCATTTGATAGAAATGAATCACATCTTTTGCTCTTTCCAATTCATCTTCTAAGTCTTTGATTTGTGTATTCTTGTCTTGGAGGAGGGAGTTTGAAATTCTTGCTTCATTCTCCTCATCAATGTATATTTGAATAAGTTCAAACTCCCTTTCTTCTTCATGATTTTCCTCTTCTTCTTTTACATTTTTCTTACCTTTGTCAATCTTCTGATTTGAGGAGGATGGCATGGCCCCTTGCCCTTTAGAGGCAGCAAACACATTCCTCTCTCCTCTTTGATATGTGAGAGGAAAATTTTTAAAATGTTTCATTTGCATATCTTCATCATTGGTGACCTTAAGACTGATTTTCTTCTCATCAATGATATTTGCATTTGTGTCTTCTTCATTTTTTTCTTGACTGCCTTCTTGAGATGCACTTTCATTGTCTTCCATGCTAGCATCATTGTACTAAACTTCACTACTATCATCAACCTCTTGACTGCCCTTTGGGTTCATGGGGTCACTGTGTTGGAAATACTGAGAGGGGGGGTGAATCAGTATTTCTTTCAATTAGAGCATTACTTAATCTTCAATTATTATCAGTGTTTGTACAATGATAGCAGCAAACAAGAGGAACACAAATGCACATAGTTTTTAAGGTGGAAACCCACTCCAGGACAAAAACCACCTAATGCTTTTCTAATAATTCTTTTCAACTCCAATTGAAAATAAAGCTCCAACTTCCTAGAATCTAGAAAAGAATTCTTCTCCATCTCCCACTGGATGGATGCTCCAATGCCCAAGATTCTTCAGTAGTCAACTGAACGGATGCCCCAACACCCAATGAGCTACAACTCACCCTAGCACCACCCTACCACCCTATAGAAAAATAAAAGAAGAATGGACTCCCGTACCAGGGAAAATGGTCCACTTTAAAATGATATAGAATGATGTAGAAGAAGAAGATATACTAGACCATAACCCCAACTATTACACAACCACCTAATGATGATCCTAGACCTCCCAACACTGCCTCTTCAACCCTTGGCAGATAGACACTAGTACAATTTGTACAATAATGTATTTACAATGACTAAGTACAATGATACCTTTACAATGATTGTATGCAGTGCTGCCCACTTGAAGACTTCATATGATGAAATTCTTACTGTTTTTATGCACCTTGGTTGCTGCTCTTGTCATGCTACCCTCTGCTGCACCTTTTTTTTCTTTTATGCTGTAAAAATTATGGTCCTTTGCAATCCTTGACAACACATGATCTAGCTTTTTCTTGTCTTCTAGGAGCTCGATATTGAATCTGGTGTATCTCTATTATGTCAGATCCTAAATATCTATTTTTTAGTCCTGCAGTAGTCCTTTGAGTCATCTTTCCAATTCCACAGGTCTGACCCAATTTGGATTTTTGAAGAGAGAGTTATACCCAATCTCTCACAATGGCCTAATTATGGACTGTTTCAGCAGAGCTCACTTGTACGACGTGCCATGTGTCACTGTTTCTTCATTTGTATCTGAAATTGATAGAGTGAAAATTAAAGGTTATTCACTATCTGTCACATTTGACAGTATTCCAATCCAATACTCAGAGAGAGATTTATGGCGATTTTACCAATGTCACTTCTTTGAGATGAATTTCAGGAGCCTACAAAACTCCTTACTTCCACAAATCATATCTCCAAAAATATTGCGCAACGTGATTTGAAAATTTTCCTACAAATTCCTTAGGATTTTAGCTTCACCTCATAAACATGTCAGCTTTTGAGCCTTTGTAGAAAAAAATTTAGAGCGAAAATACCACGATGACCTGTTTCAGATGGCCGAATCCCTTGCCTAAGGAGGAAATGAAGATCACAATATATATAAATGCTTAAGTTTAGAGGGGCTTCAACAAGTGAATGTGGGAGGGATCTTAGGAGATTAAAAAATATTAATTATGACTTTTCAATGACCCATGCCCCAACCCCATGGGGTTTTAGCCCACTAACCGGGGGTACAAAATTCAAACATGAATATCTCTCAAACCGTGAAGAATTACATGGCGTGCCATATATCAACGGAAACATCTCGACAAGTAGAAACCATCAAAAGCATTATTTACCCACAATATATTAATTTTGTAGGTCAAAATTACCATGCAATATTGGGTTAGCCCCTGGTGTTGCTTGGGTTGACATCAATGACAACCGCTGATCAACAATCTCCCCCTTTGGCATTGCTGGCAACACAAGTACTCCCCCTGCGATCATGACACCTCTTCCTACAAAATTCTCTCCCCCTTTGACATCAATGGCAAAGGGTAACTCCCCCTGAAACACAACCATCCTGCGGACGTGTACACACTTCCACTTCTGCTGACACACAACCGTCCTGCAGACCTGTACACACTTACACTCCCCCTTACACACAATCGTCCTGCAGACTTGTAATCTAATAAGAACTTGGGAGAATCCAAAGCTTTTGATGAAAATATTCCAATGCTGGCAAATATTTAATATGTGATTCTTTTGGTGCTGCTTGGAATATTTCTACTTGTCCAACTTCTTGCATAACATCTGGTCGGGAGGCTGTTACATATAGAATACTAGTAATCATAGATTTGTACAACCTTTGATCCACATCCTTAGATGAGTCGTCTATGCTCAATCTGCAACCAAGTAAATACATCTCGAAATCACTTTGCACCCTTGTAGAAAAATTCTTACTTAGTCGATCATCATTGCTACCAATTATTGTATCATCCTCTTTAGCTATTATACATGCTTTAGTTGCTTCATCCAGAACATATATGTCGTTTGGAGCTCGACTTGCTGTAGCCACAATTTCACTATACACACTTTTCCTGATTTCACATTTCGTGGAGTTGAATAGTATTGTGTGTCCTTGATCACACATTTGTCCAACACTGAGTAGATTGTGATTCATGTTTTCAACCAATAGAACATTCTTGGCTAGAACATCTTTGCTTCCGAGAGTGACAGTACCTGATCCTATAACATTTGAAGATCCATCATTTCCAAAGGACACGGTTCCATCCTTCTTCTCTTTCAGAGATACAAATTTATTTCTATCGCCAGTCATATGCGTTGAACAAACACTATCAACATACCACACATCTTTGTTCTTTTGAGCCTTGAGAGCGAGAGCACAATTATCATTCTTATTCTTCTTCCATGTTCATTCATTCTATGGCTTTGAAGATTATTCTAGAGGATTTTCAAGTCTGCAGTCTTTGGTTATGTGTCCAAAGTTTCGACATTTGTAACATTCAATATTATTTCTTAAATGTTCAAATCTATTGATATTTCGCTGAGCCCTGGGAGGTTCATATTTGACATATCTCCTGGAATTGTATTCATTCCTAGGGTATGTGTGACATTCTACAACTTTATGACCAAATTTTCCACATGAATAACAGTAGCCATAAAAAATATGTTGGTACCTGGATGGAAATTTTCATCGAGGAATTGTCTTCCAAGGTTTTTCTTGCGAATCTTGTCCAATGAAGTCTACATGCATGTCAGATCTCATAGGTTCATTGTATTTTGTTGTAGAAGGTCCTACTTCTTCTTCTTTGTAACTGATGCCAGTTTTGTCGTTGTAAGATCGTTGATTGTTGATGATTTCTTCCAATGCCCTTGAGCTGTTGGCATAGTTTTGGATAGTTTTTCCTTTCTTCACTTCCTCACGCAGCGAGACTACTTCGGCTTCTAATTCTGCCCTTTCTTGGTTGCTTTCTTCCAAATTCTTTTGAAGTGACTCTTCAATGCATTTGTGTTCTTCAACTTCAATTTTGAGACCTTGAACTTGTTCTTCAAGATTTTTGGAGTGAATCTTCTCTGCCTTGAGATCTTTTATAAGCTTTATTTCTTCCTCATAAAATTCGTCTTTGGTCCATCCTTCTTCTTCATTGTTTGATACCTCTTGCTTATTGTGCTTGGCCATAAAAAATACTCTCTCATTGGCTTCTTCTTCACTATCATTGTCTTCATCGGATGATGAGCTATCTTCTTTAGAGAGAAAGTTCCTTTTGGATCCTTGCTTGTTGAATTTCTTAAAGCCTTTCTTTATTTTTGAGTTGCCATTACTTTTGTTTGGACATTTTGCTGCAAAATGCCCAACCTCATTATAGCTGAAACATATCAGTGGATGTTTACCTTTGAATTTTCCCTTACCAATTTGTAGTTTTCTCATGAAGTAAGCATATTCTTCATCTGAAAGACCTTCTTCATCATCTCCCTTGTCTTCACACTTGCAGGTGCATGTCTTTTCAATTGAAGGTTGTTTATCCTTATTGGTTTTCTTAGACGCAATGAATGCAATTTCTAGATGCGAAGTACCCTCTTCTTCATCAAGTCTCATTTCATATGCTATGAGAACTCCATGTAATTCCTCTTTGTTGAGTTTTTCCAGATTTGCACTGTATTCTAAGACCGATACCTTTGGGTTGAATCTCCCTAGTAACGTTCTAAGAATCTTCCGTATAATAGTCTTCTCATCAAATGGCTCTCCCAATTCTTCTAGGCTATTGGTTATTTCATCAACGTATTGAAAGTATGCAGCAATGTTGCAATCTTCTTTCATTCTAAGTTGCTCAAATTTTGCTTTATAGATTTGAAGCTTTGCTTCTTTGACATTTGAGTCACCGGCATATATATTCTCAAGCTTGTCCCATACATTTTTGGTGGTTTTACAACCCAACAGCTTATGATAAGTAGATTCAATAAGTCCACTGATAATAATATTCTTTTCTTTTGCATCATTTACCAAATTCTTCTTACCTTGTTCATCCGTAGTTGATGTAAATCCATTTTGAACAGTGTTCCATACTTCATAACCTTGCGCCAAGAGATAGACCTCCATTCTTCCTTTCCAAAGTGCATAATTATTTTCATTGAATAGAGGTACACCATTCTTGGTATACTCCATGACCTCCTTCCAACTGTTAAACTGCTATTGAAGGAACCAAGCTCTGATACCAATTGTTGGAAATACTGAGAGGGGGGGTGAATCAGTATTTCTTTCAATTAGAGCATTAGTTAATCTTCAATTATTATCAGTGTTTGTACAATGATAGCAGAAAACAAGAGGAACAAAAATGCACATAGTTTTTGAGGTGGAAACCCACTCTGGGAAAAAAACCACCTAATGCTTTTCTAATAATTATTTTCAACTCCAATTGAAAATAAAGCTCCAAATTCGTAGAATATAGAAAATAATTCTTCTCCAGCTCCCACTGGATGGATTCTCCAATGCCCAAGATTCTTTAGTAGTCACTAAACAGATGGCCCAACACCCAATGAGCTACAACTCACCCTAGCACCACCCTACCACCCTATAGAATAATAAAAGAAGAATGGACTCCCGTACCAGGGAAAATGGTCCACTTTACAATGATATAGAATGATGTAGAAGAAGAAGATATACTAGACCATAACCCCAACTTCGACACAACCACCTAATGATGATCCTAGACCTCCCAACACTGCCTCTTCAACCCTTGGCAGATAGACACTAGTACAATTTGTACAATAATGTATTTACAATGACTAAGTACAATGATACCTTTACAATGATTGTATGCAGTGATGCCCACTTGAAGACTTCATATGATGAAATTCTTACTACTGTTATGCACCTTGGTTGCTGCTCTTATCATGCTACCCTCTACTGCACCTTTTTTTTATTTTCTGCTGTAAAAAGTCTGGTCCTTTGTAATCCTTGACAACACATGATCTAGCTTTTTCTTGCCTTCTAGGAGCTCGATATTGAATCTGGTGTATCTCTGTTATTTCAGATCCTCAATATATGATTTTTAGTCCTATATTATTCCTCTAAGTCATCTTTCTAATGCCATAGTTCTGACCAAATTTGGATTCTTGAAGAGATATTTATACCCAATCTCTCACAATGCCCTAATTATGGACTGTTTTAGAAGAGCGCACTTATATGGCGTGGCATGTGTCACTGTTTCTTCATTTGTTTCTGAAATTGATAGAGTGAAAATTAAAGGTTTTTCACTATCCTTCAATTTTTACGTCATTCCAATCTGATACTCAGAGAGAGAGTTATGACGATTTTACCAATGTCACTTCTTTGAGATGAATTTCAGGAGCCTGCAAAAACTCTTACTTCCACAAATCATATCTCCACAAATATTGTGCAACGTGATCTGAAATTTTTACTACAGATTTCCTAGGATTTTAGCTTCGCCTCATAAAAATTTCAGCTTCTAAGCCTTCGTAGAAAAAAAGTTAGAGCGAAAATTCCACGATGACCTGTTTCAGATGGCCGAATCCCTTGCCTAAGGAGGAAATGAAGATCACAATATATATGAATGCTTAAGTTCATAGGGCTTCAACAAGTGAACGTGGGAGGGATCTTAGGAGCTCAAAAAATATTAATTATGACTTTTCAATGACCCATGTCCCAACCCCATGGGGTTTTAGCCCACTAACGGGGGGTACAAACTTCAAACATGAATATCTCTCAAACCGTGAAGAATTACATGGCATGCCATGTATCAACGGAAACATCTCGACAAGTAGAAACCATAAAATGCATTATTGACCCAGAATATATTAATTTGGTAAGTCAAAATTCCCATGCAATATTGGGTTATCCCCTGGTGTTGCCTGGGTTGACATCAATGGCAACTGTTGATCAACACACTGCTGTCACTATTATTAAGGCTATCAGTCATCATGTTTTCTTCATTACCTTCATGACTGTCATTAGCCCCTTCTTGACTTTCTGCACCATTAATTTTTTTTTTTTTTTTTTATCTGTGTTATTTTCTTTATCACTTCTTTGGTGTCCATCACTATCCCTATCTTCATAATCTACCCTTGTCTCTTTATTTTCATCATTATCCTCCTCATCATTTGTTTCTTCTTCCACACTATTTTTCCCACTGCCATTTCCTTCAAACTCTGTCTCTTCTTCTTGACTGCTATTTCCATCTTTGTCACTGCTCTTCTCTTAACTATCATTTTCCTCTTAGGGAGAAGATTCATGTGTGGATGAGGAATCATGGTCAATGGGGTTTGATGGAGGAAGGGAGGAAGGTAGATGAGATGATGAGGGTAAACTCTGTAGAGGAAGAGGCCGTGGATTGGTGAAAAAATCATGGGCGATGAATACTTCCCATGGGATATCCTATTTCTCTAACTGGTGTAACTCAATCATTTTGATAAGTGAATGGTGAAAAAGACTCAACATCTATTGGGAAGGAGGTATCTTTTTCATAATCTATGACATCTTATCAATACTTCTATAAAGGTAATAGGGCAAATGTAGTAGCTCGGCCTTAGTGAAGTGCATGAGCAGTCTTACATGGTAGGAATAAAGCCTAGAAAACCTACCCTCAAAGGTGAAGTACTTCATGATGAGTTTCATTAAGGGCACATATCTCTCCAACAGATGTGAAAATGGAAAAATGGATTTGCAATCAGCTTGGTATCTAGGTTTTAAGAAAGGCTGATAATGGCTTAGATCTAAATTCATCTAATTGAACCATTTTTCTCCTAGGCAAGGTATCCCAATGGCCATGGCAATTGTATCAGTGGTCATCTCAAAATTCACTCCAGCTAGATGCACTTGAAGGTCATGGAGGTTGAGGATGAAAATTCTAGTCAACTCAGGGTGACTTTAGACTCTTTGTACATTCTCACAGAAGTCAAAGAAACATACCTCTTAAAAACATGCAGCTGCTGTAGGGGAGGCTTTCAATTCCTTAGCATTTATAGGCTTAAACATGTTCATTCTCCCACCCTTTCTCTATTTTCCTCTAGGCCTTTGGCCTTCCTCGCCACTGTCAACACTGCCTTCTCTAGGAATTTTATCCTTTACTCTTGTCTTGAAACCAAAATCCCTGAAAACTGTTTATGAAAGGATATGGAGAGGGCAAGTGAGATGATAATGATAAAGGCAGTGATTTGCAAATTTTGATGGGAAATGATGAGTGAAGAAGGACACCTTGGGCCTCAGTTTGTTTTCAGTATATAGGTGGATGGATGCTCTTCAATCATCAATGTTTTTTAGCATGGGGACCCAACTTTTATTTTTTAGCGTTTTTACCTCTTTCTCTAAATTTTCCCTTAAAAACAGTAGAAAAAAGGGTAAATAGGTCTAAATACCTCTTTAGAACCCTTAGGAGGTGCGAAGCAAGAATTTGAGAATTTCTGAGGAAGTTGGATGGCATGAACTTCTGAAGAAATCCTCCCAACTGAAGAAAAAACACGGAGGAGAGCAGCATGGGCCAGTCAGGTGGCTTCTGCATGATTTGAACGAATAGGGGCATGGCGTTGGGAGCTTTCGAGCCTCTGTATAGAGCCAAAATGGATAGGCACATAGCACTCGAGCTATTGGGTGGCTTTTGCATGCCCCTAGGTGTAGCACCTGGGTGGAAACTGCACACTACCAGGTGGTCCTGCACACGGTTGTCTGCATGGGAAAGAGCGGAGCACGATGGCAGAGCATGGTGTTGGGTGGTACTACACGCAATTAAACAGACCAACGTGCAACATCGGAGGTGAGGCTTGAGCCTGTTGGGTGAGCATGGGCTTGGGCTATCAGGTTTTGCACTGAGCATGCTCTGCATGTAGCGCACTCCCACATGCACATAGTGCCCCATTGTAAATTTCACACTGTGCACACACAAGCATGTAGCACGTCTTCTCAAGCGTGTAGCGCAAGCGTTTTCTGCTCGAGGTCTGCCAATTTTTTAGAGTTTTTCTCCTTTGAATGCTTTATCTCCTTTGTGCAAATGAAAAATGAGTTGAGTGGTGAATGATGATGCCTTTATATACTTGGAATAATAAATTAAAGCTAGAAACCCAATTTTTCTAATGTTTTTCTTTTGGTCCTTTTATCTCTTTACTCATATTTCCTTTTCTTTTGCAGGTGGTGACTTAAACATAAAAATGACCTTTTGGTAGTTGATTTGAAAACATGACCTTTTTCCCTCTCAGTGTTTTCGACAATGATATATCTGTTTTGCCAAAGGTTGTACCTCATGCCTGCTTTGTTTCTCATTGACCACTTCTGATCTGCTGTAGGCGTCATAACATAGTGTTTTGGTCTTTTTTAAACCTTTTTGGAGTTTGATACCTTATTTACTCAATAGTACAACTCATGCTCAATTTGATTTCTGATTTGACACTTAGCCTCTTGTTTTCCTTCTTTTGACTATTTTGTAGACATTTGACTGTACTTGAAATTTTTAGACTCCTTCATACTAATACTCTTTTCAATTTCTCCTTTTGGTGCAGTGAAAAAATGTGCCTGGATAGACCATGTAAGTCACCTTGTGATATCATTTTTCAACTTCTGCCTGCTATCATCCAGGAGGTCTCTCACCTTCATTTCTAGTTTCAATAAATCTTCAATTTATGCTCCATGGTGCTATTGTACCTTTGTCCTTGTGATCCTTTGTATGGACTCTTTGTTGGGCAACATTTTATATCCAATCAGTCATAAAACCATGATTTTCTTTGTTCATAGGTTGACTGCATCTCCTTTTCCGTGGCTACCTTTACAGATGATTTTCCCTTCTTACCTTACCTCTTTTCCATTTATGGCCCTCTCATTCATTCCTGCAGAAATGTCTAAGATGGGCAACTGTCTTTTGCAGAGGTTGTGCTTTAACCAAGGAGGTCCTTTCTTCAAGACTTTTTGGTACCTTTTGGACAATCATGATCTAACCCTCCTTTTCATTTGATTTCATCTTTGGGTAGATGTAAAATAGTGGGTTTAGAAAACCGAAACAATGAATAACCTATGAGACCCTACATGACCTATTGGGAGGCCTTTTGGACTTGGCCTTTGGCTGAAACGTGACTTAGGGTTTTTAGGTGTAAAAAAGAGTTTTGAAAAACCTTTATGCATTGCAATCCCTGAAATTGATGGCTTTGATTTATCTAAAGAGCTTAGAAAGGTAGCTTAAAACCACCACTGCTTGAGGCACTTGGTGAATAGGGAAAAAGGTTAGGCTACTTGGAAATCCAAGGTGTAGATAGAAGGGTTAAGAAAGTCAAAATAGAGTGGTAAGGCCAGAGGTGGCAAACATAGTGAAAATGACTGGCAAAAGCCTCATGATTGGTCTTCTGGGAGTGATAGGTTGGACATGCCTTGATAGAGTAGTAGAACAGTGAAAAATTTATCCTAAGGATAATGAAGGCAGTGAAATTTCTAGAACTCACAAGATTGATGAATTTTGTTTCTAGAAATCTAGGATAAGCATTTAGTCATCTATAAAGGCAAAAATTACTGATGACTAATAGTGGCTTCACTTGGGAGGGAAACTCCTTTTTGGGAGGTGTTCAAAACTTTAGATCTCTTGGTTTATGAAGACTAGTGCCTCATCCATTGGGCAGATTTGTCTTCTTTCATTTGATGCTGCTTCTCTAAAGTAGTGATCTCAATAATTTGAAAAACATAATCTCTTCAAATCATCTCTAATTACCTTGTCTACTTTGTCTAGTATTTTTTCTTCCTTGGGTGCACTTGAATTGGCAAACCCTTGACATTCTTTTTATTTTGGAAGAAAAAATAAACTATCTCCTTTCTATCTTATTTCTTCCAAGAGTTAAAATTATGCTAATGAACTCTTTTTATTCTCCACCTAGACTAACTGGCTGTCAAGATTAGGCTGTATGAAAAAATTCATTTTCTAAGCTATAGACATGAAATTGAAAGCATGGTTTAAATTAGTATTAGGAAATCTAACTTACCATGGGTTGTGGCATTAGAACAACCTGTACACAAACATGATTTTTGTATAAATAAAACTAGAAAAATAAGGGTTGTGATATATCATTTGTTATGCATTCCCATCTTTCTCCTTGGTTTAGTTTTGAGCATGTGGAACTGGTATATTTCACTCCTAATCTATCCCTTTTGACAAGTCAAGTTTGAATGTTTTGATAAGCTCTCTTTCACTAACTTACCAACATGAATTTAAAAACATGTTTCAACCATGATTAGGCTAGATGACTGAAACAAGATCTTGTTTTTAAACTAGAAGTGGCATTTAGGCTTGCAAAATTTTAGTATTTCTATTTTTTTGGTATGGGGTTGCACCTCTTTTTCAAATCTTCCCTCTTTTTCATTCTTTCTATGTTTTTGAGTTTTTTCTCTCTTTTTTGTCAAAAAAATGTAAAACGAAAGGTAGAAATATGCTCATGGTGCTGAGCTTATTTGCTTGCATATCTATCATAATCTAACCTATACATGATATACATTCAGCTGGTGAACTCTCTTTTCCAATACAATCAATCAAGTAGATGATTCCATGAGGAATCTTGGTTTAGCTCTTTGAGTGTTGTGAAAAAATCAAAAGTCCACTCGCATGTCATTTGTGTTTGAACAATAGTGCCTAAAATGTTCTCAAAATTCTGCATCAAACTTCTCTTAACATATTTCACTCCCTCTTCAAATGTCTCTAATAAATCAGCAAAGGGATCTTGAAATAATACATGAATGTGAGGATTTGGAAAATAAGATTGATCCATGACTGCTTCTTCCTCCACTTGAATAAACTTGGGATTCTTTTGGGAAATAAAACCTTCCTCTTCCTCATGATCACCTGAACTGTCAAACTCATCATATATTGCAATTTTATCCTCTAATAAACCTGGTGTGCTTTGATAGAGTGGGCTGAAATTTGTGTGAAGGCCATCATATTGATGAGCATGAGCACTCTTTGAAAATAAATCTTCCCAAGAAGGTATTGTAACAACTCTCATGTGATTATCAACTTCTAAGTCTTCATCTCCAATTTGTAATTCAATGGAACTTGGTGGGTGCAGATCTGGAGCTAAGGATGATTCCATGTTCCAAATGATCTCCTCAACTATATCAGGAGAAGGCTTCTTATTGAGAATTTTCTCAAGAAGTTCATCATCCTCCTCAACCTCAACATCAATGCTGAAAGACTATTGATTTCCAATTATGTGAAAGTTATTTCTGATGGTTTGAAGTGAAGTGGAGTAAAGAGTTAGAGACTCTTCACTTACTTCCAAACTTTCAAGGCTTTCCTCATCAGTGTCATAGGTGACCTGTCTTGGCTGATTACTGCTTTCAATCTGATGATAGTGAACTTCATCCCACAAATCAACTATTGATGGCTCTGCAAGGTTAGCTTATGTTTGGAGAACAACATCATCATCAGATTGATCAAAATTTGGAGAATCATCACGATAAATAATTTCACCAATCAAACATATTGGATTACCAATTTTTTCTTCTTTGAATTGGTCTACAAGTTCACTTTCTGACTTATGGTAGATAGGGTTAGCAGGAGAATGAAAAGAAATATTTTGATCACATGAGGGCTTAGAGGCTGTCTAAATGTTTAGAAGCTAATTTATTTTTTCTTCAGTTAAAAAATGAGGCATTTTTCTCTTTCTTTGGAAATAACTACAACGGTTCTCTATCTCTTGTGAAAGCTGATTGAGGGGTTGAATGTCTTCTTGAGCCTTACCTAGAAGAGAACATGAATCATCACTTGTGCCTTTAGAGAGATCCCATGGGTTTTCTTTCATTCCCTAATTGATTTCATCTTCAACCAACTCTTCTTGATTTTTGTGATAGTTACTTTGAGCATGAGATTCATGACTTGCCTCTGATGAATTCTTAGGGTGCCAATTTCTTTTTATCATATGAAATTAATTAAAGCATAAGGGTAGAGATTCTAAATGTGTTGGTTCCTTCTTTATTTCAGATTTTGTGATTTCAAGTGGCTGGTTGATTCATTAGAGCACTCCTTTATGTTTCTATTTTCAAGCTGCTTATAATGCTCTCTTAATAGTGAAGCACAAGATGTAGGAAAGTAACTAGTACCTACTTGACAACCTTCTTCATTCTCTTCTTTTCAATATTGCTCATCATGCATATTTTATTTGTTGTTATTGTCTTGTAGTGACTGAGTTTGTTCTTCCCAATGAAAAAGTATAGGTTGTTTTGAATAAGCAACACCAATCTCAACCTTGTGCATTTCCTCTTTCCTACCAAGTATATGCAACATTTTTCTGATTGTATCTATCAACATCTTTATCTTTGCCTCTCTATTTATACTTGGATCCATATTTGTTTAATCACAAAGGGTCACTTCATCTTTTCAACCAGTCTAGAGTCTTCTAGCAGTGAAGTCATTAGGCCTATTAAGAGTTGTGGAGTCGCCGGGTGGAGGATTTCAACTTTGTTGTCCACCATCAACATGAATAGTATTGCTTAATGCATTCCTAGGGAGGTCTATGAGAACTTAGTGGATTGGTAGGCCTATTGGAGGTTAGTGGAGTCACCAGGTTGATATTTTTAGTTGTTTTGAGGATATATGTGTATGGTCCACCACCAATAACTGATAAAAAACCAATCTAAGGATGTTTTGGGGTTTTTTGAGTTCCTTTATGTAGCCCTAGGGTTTTTCAGAGTGTCCTACATCCGATTCATCATTTTGCTAGGATGGTGAAACAACCAGATTCTACTCTTTGGCTCACAGCTTGAGTTCTCTATGATTTGATAAGGGTCTCTGAAGTCCTAAGGTATACTTAGATTTTCACTTACTCAGAGGTCCCATCATGATCACCATTTTGTTAGTGATAGTGATGAGGTGGTTTCAAAACATAGGATACTATTTGACAAGGGCTTCTGAATTCTCTTAAGGAGGTATAAGCTTGCTACTTACTCAAAGGGTCCCACTGTGATCGCCATTATGTTAGTGTCTCGTCATTTAGCAGATTGGTAGAAAAAATGCATAGGGTGACATCAGACTAGTGTTTGGAGTCCTAGGACCTAGCCTTCCTAGAGTCAAAGAGGGCTCTCTCTATTATGTGCAAAGGATGTAAACTTGTTCGCTTAAGATGGTTGATTTTAGGCTAGTTGTTAAGTGTAGGGTTTGTTGTTTGTTTGGTTGGGTAAGATGATCAAGTAGGATAGGTGGAGTGAGAGGTCATCAAATCAATTGGGCTATGGAGTCTATGAAAGCCATTGATATCTCAATAATGAATCGGGGTACATCACAGGGCAAATCTAGTGTAGTCAATGGATCTTTAAGGTTTATGTGTGTGGTGAAATGAACATTAAGTTGGTGAAACAAGGTAGGGCAAAGGGCAGTGAAGTATCCTTTGTCAAATACGTATGAACAAGAAGGTCTTAAATATTGATAAGAAAAATATAATCATGAGATAGGGCACACCATTTACTCAATGGAAATACTTAAACAAATAAACATTCAAGATGAACAATTTAGTGGAACAAAGAAAGAAAGAAAACTTATCTAACTTCAATGATTCTAATTTCAAGATTTGAAAACATATAAGATGAAAAATAACTTTAATAAATGAAGAGGGAGCTCCTAAACATCGTCAATCAAACTATAAATAAATTTTAGGCAAACTGATAGGCATGGACAAAGGGCAAGATCGAAACAAGACCTCTTTGGCTTAACCTAACAATTAATACATCAAAGAGAGGTTCCAAGACAGAGTTTAGATAGCATCAAATAAGCAAGGCTTACTATAAAAACATATTTGGAAACTAGCATATTAATCCATTAATGAAACAAAAAGCCTAGGTGGTCCTAAGGAGCAACTAAGAATTGCTTAAACTAACCCAACAGAGGAAAATATAAAGACAATAGCAAACAGGAGGATTGAGGTGCCTCAAGCAACATTTCTCAACCTATAATTTTCTGAGCTATTGCAAAATAGAAGGATGGACACAATTATAAACAAGAAAACATGAAAAAATTAGAGACACATCACCATTCACCAAACTCAGGGATCCTACAAGCAAGCCTTCATAATCATCAATCAGGGAAGATCATCCACAAGCTCCACAACACCAAAGTGCTCTTCAACCTCAAAGAACCATGTATTGCTCTCAAAACTCATCAAATGCCAACATTTACAATGAATCCTCATGCTCTATATAACAATAAAGAAGGATAAACACCTAATAGAGTCTCTAGAAGTCTATTGGCTAATCAGAAGGGGCTCTATTGTCCTTGAGGCCTTGCAAGGCCCAAGGCACAAAATATCTAAAATAAAATATCTTTTCGGACATTTTTAGCAAAGAAATTGACCTTTAGGCTATGACAAGCCTCCTAAAACTTTACAAGAATACATTTTTGACTTTTCAACCTCAGGAGCACAAGACTATGTTTTGAGATGAATTTCCATGCCAAGGGCGTAGCACAGGAGCAAGAAAACTGGGTCAACTTGCAGCAGTGTTTTGAAGGCCTTCCCGATGTCGGAATAGGCTCCGTGATGGCTTTTTAGAAAGCCCTTGATGTCTAATTTCCAGAAATACTTTTTGTTCTCTGATTGGACCTCTCCAACCTATTCAAAAATAAAAAATTCCAAGGCTGGTAAAGGTGCAACATATGTCCTGAAAAGTAGGCAGAATGGTGAAAATTAGGGTGTTTTTGACCCTTTTGGAGGACCAAAAAAACTCCAATTGATCTGAAAAATTGTGAGAATGTTATTCTAATGATGAGGATTCCAAAAATTTAAGCCTTTCCTTGTGAAGATGCTCTGAAAATGAGTGTAGCACCAGGTGTGCTACCCCCTTGGCCTTCAAATTAGCAAAAAAATCCAAAACTTCTCAAAATTCTCCTAAATTTGGTGGTAGTATGCCTCATGGGATTTGGGAGACCTGTAGAGAAGCTTGAGCCAACATCCCAAGGTTATATTTTCTCTTTTCTTCTTTTAGTGCTCAGATCTCAGTTTAGGCCTTTTTGAGTTTTTCCCTTGCAAATTGATTTCTTTGGGCATAATGCTTAGTCATTCTTCTTTGTAAATCCAAGTCTTTATTTGCCTTCTCCAGCTTGGATTCAAGGTGTATGTTAGCACTCTCAAGCCATGATTCCCTATTATTTTCAATTTCCATTGTAAGTAGTTCATTGAGAGAAATCTATTCTGCTAGGGTTGATTCTTCTTCCTTCTGCTTCGCCAATGCTTTCTTTAACCCCATGGTTCTAGGCCTTATCCTAGATTGTCATTCCTCATCTTCACTTTCTTCATAAGTTCCCATGAAATCTTCTAGTTTCACTTGTACCTTTTGGGCTTCTTTCCGGGCCTTGAGTGCTCTAGCTTCATAGATGGCTTGTTGGGCACTCATTTGCTTGTTTTCCATTTGATAGAAATGAATCACATCTTTTACTCTTTCGAATTTAGATTCTAAGGCTTTGATTTTTGCATTCATGTCTTGGAGGAGGGAGTTTGAAATTATTTCTTCATTCTTCTCATCACTGTATATTTGAATAAGTTCAAACTCTCTTTCTTCTTCATGATTTTCCTCTTCTTCTTTTACCTTTTTCTTACCTTTTTCAATCTTCTGATTTGAGGAGGATGGTAGGGCCCCTTGCCTTTTGGAGCCAAAAAAAAAATGCGTCTCTCCTCTTTCATATGTGACATGAAAAGTTTTAACATGTTTCATTTGCATATCTTCATCATTGGTGACCTTAAGACTACTTTTCTTCTCATCAATGATATATGCATTTGTGTCTTCTTCATTTTGTTCTTGACTATGTTCTTGAGATGCATTTTCATTTTCCTCCATGCTACAATCACTATCCTAACCTTCACTACTATCATCAACCTTTTGACTGCCCTTTCAGTTCATGGGGTCACTGTTGTCACTATTATTAGGGCTATCAGTCATCATGTTTCCTTCATTACATTCATGACTGTCATTAGCACCTTCTTGAATTTCTGCACCATTATTATCTTCATTTTGTTTATCTATGTTATCTTCTTTATCACTGCTTTGGTCTCCATCACTGTCCCTGTCTTCATAATTTTCCCCTGTCTCTTGATTTTCATTATCCTCCTCATCATTTGTTTATTCTTCCACACTGTTTTTCCCACTATCTTCACTATTTTTCCCACTACCATTTCCTTCACACTCTATCACTTATTCTTGAATAATATTTCCACGTTTGTCACTTCTCTTCTCTTGAATGTCGTTTTCCTCTTGCGAAGAGGATTCATGTGTGGATGAGGAATCATGGTCAGTGGAGTTTGATGGAGGAAGGGAGGAAGATAGATGAGATGATGAGGGTAAACTCTGCAGAGGAAGAGGTTGTGGATTGGTGAAAAAATCATAGGTGATGAATACTTCCCATGGAATATCCTGTTGCTCTAATTGATGCGACACAATCATTTTGATAAGTGAATGGTGAAAAAGACTCAACATCTGTTGGGAAGGAGGTCTCTTTTGCACAATGTATGAAATTTTAGCAATACTTCTATAAAGGTAATAGGGAAAATGTAGTAGCTCGGCCTTATTTAAGTGTGCAAGCAGTCTTACATGGTAGGAATAAAGCCTAGAAAACCTACCCTCATAGGTGAAGTACTTCATGATGAGTTCCATTAAGGGTGCATATCTCTCCAACAGATGTGAAAATGGAAAAATGGATTTGCAATCAGCTTGGCATCTAGGTTTTAAGAAAGGCTGATAATGGCTTAGGTATAAATTCATCTGCTTGAACAATTTTTCTCCTAGGCAAGGTATCCCAGTGGCCATGGAAATTATATTAGTGGTAAGCTGAAAATTCACTCCAGCTAGATGCACTTGATGAGCATGGAGGTTGAGGAAGAAAAGTCTAGTCAACTCAGGGTGACTTTGGACTCTTTGTACTTTCTCACAGAAGTCAAAACAACCTACCTCTTGAAAACATGTAGCTGCAGTAGGGGAGGATGTCAATTCCTTAGTGTTTATAGGCTCAAACCTGTTCACTTTCCCACCCTTTCTCTACTATCCTCTAGGCCTTTGGCCTTCGTTGCCACTATCAAAACTGGATTCTATAGGCATTTTATCCTTTACTCTTGTCTTGAAACCAAAAACCCTTTAAACTGTTTATGAAAGGATATGGAAAGGGAAAGTGATATGATAATGAGAAAGGCAGTGATTTTCAAATTTGAAGGGGAAATGATGAGTGAAGAAGGACACCTTGGGCCTTAGTGTGTTTTGAATATGTAGACGGACAGATGCTCTTGAATCAGTAATGTTTTTTAGCATGGGGACCCAACTTTTCTTTTTTTAGGGTTTTTACCTCTATCTCTAAATTCACCCTTCAAAATAGTAGAAAAAAGTGTTAATAGGTCTAAATACCTCCTTAGAATCCTTAAGAGATGCTAAGAAAGAATTTGAGAAGTTCTAAGGCATTTGGATGTCATGAAATTCCGAAGCAATCCTCCCAACTAAAGAAAAACACAGAGGAGTGTAGCATGGGCGAGTCGAGTGGCTTCTGCACGATCCGAATGGATAGGCACGTAGCGTCGGGAGCTTTCGAGCCTCTATGCAGAGCTGAAACGGATAGGCGCTTAGCACTCAGGCTGTTGGGAGGCTTGTACATGCCCCTATGCGTAGCGCCTAGGCGTAAAAAACATGCTGTCGGGTGGTCCTACACACGGTTGTCTACACGGGAAAGAGCGCAGCACGATGGTGGAGCACGGTGTTGGGTGGTCTTGCATGCAATTAAACGGAGCAGCGCACAGTATCACAGGCGAGGCTCGAGCTATTAGGTTTTGCAGTGAGTGTGCTCTGCATGTAGCGCACTCCCATAGGTGCATAGCACCCTATTGTAAATTCCACAGGGTGCACACACAGGTGCGTAGCACGTCTTCTCAGGCATGTAGTGCAATGGTTTTCTGCTGAAGATCTGCAAGTTTTTTAGAGTTTTTCTCCTTTGAATTCTTTCTCTCCTTTGTGCAAATGAAAAATTAGTTGAGTGGAGAATGATGATGGTTTTATATCCTTAGAATAATAAATTAAAGCTAGAAACCCACTTTTGCTAATGTGTTGCTTTTGGACTTTTTATCTCTTTGCTTATATTTCCTTTTCTTCTGCAGGTGGTGACTTAAACATAAAAATGATCTTTTGGTAGTTGATTTGAAAACATAACCTTTTTCCCTCTCTCTGTTTTTGACAATGATATATCTGTTTTTCCAAAGGCTATACATCATGCATGATATGTTTTTGATTAATCACTTCTAATCTATTGTAGGTGTCGTAGCACAGTTTTTTGGTCTTTTTTAAACCTTTTTGGAGTTTGTTACCTTATTTACTCAACAATAGAACTCATGCTCAATTTGATTTCTCACTTGACACTTAGCCTCCTGTTTTCCTTCTTTTGACTATTTTGAAGACATTTGACTGTACTTGAAAGTTTTAGACTCCTTCATACTGATACTCTTTTCAATTTATCCTTTTGGTGCAGTGAAACAGTGTGCTTGGATAGACCATGTAAGTCACCTTCTGATATCATTTTTCAACTTCTTCCTACTGTCATCAAGGAGGCCTCTCACTAGAGTTTCAATAAATCTTCAATTTATGCTCAGTGGCACTGTTGTACCTCTTTCCTTGTGATCCTTTGTATGGACTCTTTACTAGGAAACATTTTATAGCCAATCAATCATAAAAACTTGATTTTCTTTGTTCATAGGCCTACTGCCTCTCCTTTTCTATTGCTGCCCTTAGGGATGATTTTCCCTTCTTACCTTATCTCTTTTCCATTGACGGCCCTCTCATTCATTCCTGTAGAAATGTCTAAGATGGGCAACTGTCTTTTGCAAAGGTTGTGCTTTGACCAAGGAGGTCCTTCCTTAAAGACTTTTTGATACCTTTTGGACAATCATGAGCTAACCCTCCTTTTCATTTGATTTCATATTTGGGCACGTGTAAAACAGTGAGTTTAGAAAACCAAAACAATGAATAACCTATGAGACCCTACATGACCTATTGAGAGGGCTTTTGGACTTGGCCTTTCGCTAAAAACTTGACTTAGGGTTTTTAGGTGTAAAACGGAGTTTTGAAAAACCTTTATGCATTGCAATCCCTGAAACTGATGACTTTGATTTATCTAAAGATCTTAGAAAGGTAGCTTAAAACCACCACTGCTTGAGGAACTTGGTGAACAGGGGAAAAGGTTAGGCTACTTGGCAATCCAAGGTGTAAATAGAAGGGTTAAGCAAGTCAAAACAGAGTGGTAAGGCCAGAGGTGGAAAAAATAGTGAAAATGACTGGAAAAAGCCTCATGATTGGTCTTCTAGGAGTGATAGGCTGGGCATGCCTTGATAGAGTAGTAGAATAGTGAAAACATAATCTTAAGGATAATGAAGGCAGTGATATTTCTAGAACTCACAAGATTCGTGAATTTTGTTTCTAGAAATCTAAAATAAGCATTTAGTCATCTACAAAGGAAAAAATTACTGATGAGTAACAAATACTTCACTCTTTGAAGTATTATTGTGGAATAAATTGCTGAATATTTCTATAGTCATTTTTGTTGGACTTGAAGGCTTTTGTGTTTCAAATTTCCAGTAGAAGACATGATCAAATCAATTAGCATCATATTTCAGGATTCATGTGATGAGCTATCGTAGTGAAGTAATTTCTACTTGTCATTTTTTATCTTCTTTGTTTCATGCATCCATTATGTGATCTAAATTTGAATAAACAAACAGGAGTATTACTTCAGTATTTGTTAAAAGCACCCTGTCTTTACGGTTTATCATTTCTATGTTTTCTGCTGATTTCCAAAGTAGGGAGCCCTTAATTTCTCCCTCTTGCATTTGACCTCTGCCTACTACTTCTCTTTTCCGCATTAAAGAACCCTTCATTACTCTTTATCCCGATCAAATCACCTCACCAAACAACCTACCAAGAACTTCAAAGGGTTATCTATCTTGCCCTAAAAACATTTGACTTTTTGACCTTGATCCTAGTCTTTCCTTCTTGACTGTTGACTCCATAGCCCAATGGAAAAACATATTTCCCACTATCCGTCTCATTAAGTGATTTTTCCCACCAAATCAAACAAACCAAAATGAAATTGCACATTCATAACTAGCCCAATATCTTATGATCAAAACAAAGTTAAATTTTATAGAGAGAGCCCTCTCTGAACCCTAGGAAGGCTAGATCCTAGAGTTTAAAAGTTGGTCTGTGGTTACCTCTAGTTTTCCTAAAAAATTTAAAACAAAATCTCACAACCTAGAGAATTACTAGAGTGATAACATATTGGTGACCATACCGGGGAATTAAAAAATATGTCATTTAAATAAAATAGTTCTTGAAGGAAATCATTTTTATCATCGTTTTTACCTTTAAGATTGTTTTGTTGGTTGTGATTATTTAAGAAAATTGTAATTCTGGCTTCTAGGAAAATTTACTATACTAGGTCCAACCCAGATCCTAAACCTTCTATTATAGTTGACAATCCAGACAGAATTGGGAAAAACAAAAAATAGATAGAAGATTTAGATGCAAAAGTTTCTTTAATAAGAATCAATTCATTACCACAAGAAGTAGGAATTTTACAAGATATAGAGTTTGATCTGAAATTTGAACATTCTTTATTCAGAAGCAAATCTGAAAGTAATTTAAGTACTACTATTTTAGACCCTGTATTTATTTCATTTTTGGAAACAAAACAGAAAAATATTGCAGTAGATTCTGAATTAAAGAATGTTAGAAATCAGGATAAACTTGAAGAGATTAATGCTACTATTCTTAACGAAATTGATGAAGCCATTGAATTAGCTCAATTGTTAGCCTACACATCTAAGCCTTCTATTCCTCATTTAGATACCACTATACCACCTATAGTTTCCACTACCATTCAATCGACAGATTCATTTATCCCTAGACTGCCTTTACAACCTATAATATTATTTCGTTAATCCCCTACATACATTTTATTCACTAGTTCACCTTCTATAAGCACATCATTCTCATTTCCTAGTATTTCTTTATATATTCCAGTTTCATCAGCTAGTACTTCTAGCTCAGTCCCAAGCACTTCTAATCTACCTCCTAGCCAAGCTAGAATTAAAGCTATGGCTACTAGGTATGCTCCCCTAGTTCTTCCAGGACAACTACATGATATGCCTCAAGATTACCAAAGTGAGATACCACAATTTGATGCTACTAACCATTACATAGCTCAGCAGCACATTAATAAAATTACAGATTACTTTGAACTACATGAGATAGATGATTCAAATGTGCAAGTGGGGCTCTTTGCACAAACATTAGTTGGGGAAGTTAAAAAATGGTTTAAAGATCTTAATCTCGGAAGTATAGCTAATTTAGTAATGTTTCATACATTATTTTTAAATAAATGGGAAGAGAAGAAAAATACGCTCCAAATATTGTCTGAATTTGAAGCCATGAAAAGAGCTCTTAATGAATCAGTCCAAGACTACTGCACTAGATATAACAGAATTTACAATTCTATTCCTGCAAATCTTAAACCCACTCCTTACTCTCTCCTACTCAAATTCCTTGATGGATTTGACACAGACATGGCATATCAATTAAGAAAGAGAAATGCATAAACTTTACAAAGAATGCAAACAGATGCTGTAGGTGTAGAACTGAACATTTTAGCTAAAAAGGCTAGGTTAAGGAATGAGAGGAGAGTAACTATCAAAGAAGAAGCTTCTAGTTCAGACACAAAAATAGATATGTTAGGTAAGAATTTATAGAGGATGATGGATATATTAGAAAACATAGAAAGAAGACCTTAATGGGATAATCAACAACAAATCAGAAATTCCAACTTTAGGAAAAATACAAATTTAGGAAAAGCGAAAGAACCAGTCCCTGATCAGACAATAAGACCCTCATTTCAAGAGAACTATGCTCTAAGTTCTCAAAATGATAATCATGATGAGGATACCATAAATCTAATGGGAATAGATGATAATAATACTATCTTTCTCACATAGGAATATCAAGAGTTATTTGAAATGCAACAACTCTAATTAGATTCAGGTCAATTATTCAATTATAAACAAGGTTATGATTTTTCCAGCAATGAATTACACAATTAACATAACCTAAGGATAAAGAAAAATAATTAACCTTGTACTAAGAAAACTTCTCAAACACAAAATAAGAAAATAGTAGAAGCTCCCCCAACAAAAGTTTTGCAAATTATCCTTATGGAAAATAAGCAAAACTCTAGTTCTTCCCAAAAAATTTGCAGCCCTAAAATTTCAGCAAGCCCTAAGATTGTTGATATGATAGATGAAGTTGCTAAAGCTACAAAATATTCACAAAAATATACTGTTGCAAAACCACCTAATTCTCCTAAAACAACAAACTTAGATCCTAAAACAACTAATGCTGATCCAAAATCAACAGATCCAAAAGCTGCCACTACAAAAACAACTTCTGGTAATTAAAAATCTGAAAAAACATCTACTGCTCCACAAACCATTCCTGAAAAGAAAACAAAGAGCAGTAAAATCCAAGAAAATCAAACTGAAAGTGAAGATAACTATAGAAAAACAAGATAAACCAACTCAAACTATAGTTACTAAAGAAGAATTGATTCAAATTAGTAAATCACAACCTTCATTAAACATACAATCTAAAATTGCAAAGCTAAAAATACCAATTCCTCTGACAGAATTGGTAAAACATGACTTGTATAAATCAACTATCACTGAAACACTAAATGTTAGTATGAATCTTTTGTCGAAGTGTACGAAAAAATACCACTTTAGCTACGCATAAATTATAGCCCTAACATCAAATATGGCTGCCACTATCTTCAAATCTACAGTTAGTTGATCAAGACAAATGCTACAAAAATACAGATCTATGCATAAAAAGACATTAAGCAGTAAAAATAAGGTTTTGATCCATACATCCAATAGACAAGACAAGAACAATATTTTTGAAAGAATTTTATATTAAGGGCACCTGTGAGGAAAACAAGAAAGGTGTCTCCAATTCTGCTCAATGGGATGGGTTCTTGAAAGTCCTCTGCACTTTAGATCTAGAATTTCTCTCTCTTGTTGGTGTAGAAAACCCAGACAAACATAGAACTCAAAGGGAGCTCACAAAGTGAAATAATGGAAAATTTGACAATGATAATGGCTCAAACTCAGACCAAGAGTATAGATCTAGAGTGATCTAATAGGAAAAAAAGGTGAAGAATGGTAGGAAAAACCCTTCTATTTATAACAAAATATTAGGTCATTCTAGTTCTTGGTGCATGATTAAAACAATATTAACCAAATCTAGATCCACCTTTTAAGGAATATTTTATTATATTTGTTGGAGGGAAAAGGCATTTGACTTGGGTCAAATCCCTTTATTTGTAAATAATAAATAAATAAATGATTTATTTATTATTTTAAGGAAGTGGTTGAATGATAATTAAATAAATAATGATTTATTTAATTATCTATAAATGATTTAGTCATATTTAACAAGGAATATTATTTAAATAAGATTTAAATAATTATTCCTAGAAAATAATAAGATAAATAAGGATTTATCTAATTAATTTCCTTGTTTTGGATTAAATATGACCAGGAATAATAATTAATTTATTGTTTAATTAATTATTCCATGAGAAAAATAAAAAAAAATATAGATTTGTTTAATATTTCCCTTTGGGGTTTCCTGTTTAGACCATAAACAACCTTATAAATGTGTTTTATTAAGTTATTTTACATAGTGAAAGCAATTTTACATAGGGTAAAATTGATCTTACATGGTGTACTTGGGTCCATATAATGATAATAGGTTAGATGACCAAAAAATGGTGTAACAGATTTCCCCCCAGCGTGCGAATGTTAGGAGCAAATCGTATGAACGAAGTATTTTGTAAGAACTCAATCACTAGACATCAAAAGGGAAGTCAAAGAGAGAAATGTAAGGTAGCCTAATGTGCTGAAGAACTAGACCCTGAGGGGACGAGACTTACAGGTGCAACAAGTCTCTTTTTATGAGTGGGTACCTATGCTAGAGGCGGTGGGGGAGGCATACCTATGCCTGCCAAGGGAAAGTACAAAAGAATAGTGCATCCAGTAAACAAGGGACCGAATTGTAAAGAACATGTTGGTATAAACATGAGCCAGATAAAAGATATAATGATGGATCCCACATACATGCTGTGCTTGGTATAACAACCAGGACTTATACAATAATATCTGAGTACATGAGATACAAATACAACCCAAATTCCCCTAGGAACGAGGAAGGGCTTGCAAAATTTGACCGATACATGCAAATCAAAGAGGTGCTGCAAGTGGCAAAGGCTGACATCATCAAATATATGGAGCTGCATCGAAGGCTACGATGAAGACGTCATTCAGGCATGTGGGGGGCTACCTGTAGGGCCACCCCCTCATGAGGGTTGAGACATCTCACACACACTCAGGAATCACCGATATCTGTTGTTGTATCACTAAACCATCAAGTATATGGATCTTGATCATGCTAAAAGGAGCTGGAGCTGAGAAAGAACCAAGTCAAAGGGAAATAAAGAGTCCCTTTGCCTGATTCGTGGCACCGAACAAGAGTGGAAGCTAGAACAAAGGTACACCGCCCTCTAGACCTGTCTTCTGGAATGAATGAGCTGATGTCGATAGAAGGAGGTCTGCCATAGGTGAGGAAATAAGGGATCCTCAATGAAGGCACGAGAGAAAATAGTAGAGCGACTGACAAACTAATACCAATGATGATGATGAAATGGGGGATACTGAGTAGCGAATGGACAACTTCCCTTGTTAGAGCATAAAGGGCATGGATGACTTGGTAGCGACTGACACAATATCACGAGGGATAGGGGATAGTGGGATTGAAGGCCATAATGTGCGACATGAGAAAGGGACCAATCAATGAAGGATGGAGGACTATAGTGGGATACAAAGGGACTCGAGATAGACTCCATGAATGTGATGATGACTCTACTCGGATGCTCTAAACAAGGGTGATGGGATGGTGCTACCACGTAGTAAAGGCCCAATGGGGGACCATAAAAACATGAGTATAAGACAAAAAATCAACACGAACAAGGAAAATTAAGGAGGCAAAGTGGTGCACCAAGTACAAGTGTTGTAAGTGAAGAAATTCGATCTCGAGGAGGGGTGAAGTGATGCTTCCTGGATAAAATGTGTCATGGTGAAGTATCAAGTCACTAAAAACTAACAGGTACCCAGATCTCATGAACAGGCTAGGTCATACTTTTTGGGGTCTGTTCTGTGACCTGGGTAGAAGGTACTAGGCAAAAAACTGTGACCTGTCCCAGGAAATGACCTGAAAAGTCTGACCTATCAGAGAAAGGGGGTTTTAGTGTTGTTTTTGGCTGAAATCTAGGATTTTTATGGTTGAGGGGCATAATTGCCCCCAAGCATGTTGTGGTCATGCGAAAATGTATTTAGAAAAAGGGGAATCTAAACACATTTTAATTATGTCGTGTGCCTTATGTTTTTGTTATGGTTATGCAGTTTGAGAAAGGAAATGGAGGATTACCGATCTCTTTTAGTACTACATATATGAATCAAATGGACTTTAAGTTTCTGGGTTGGCATATCTGGTTTCACTATCCCAAAGAGAGGATTTGGAGATAATGAACTGATGCTCTCCTAGAAAACCCATAGGTTGGTCAACAACAATGTCTAAGAGACTGGGTTGCTGATATAAGATGAAGGAACGATAAGGGGTATCATCCCTAGAGTGATCTAAAGTGATATGGGACTCTAGAGGTTCTTCTAAATGTGGAAGGATAATGGTACTAAATTTGACACGACCAGATACACTAGGAGAGTTGTGGAGAATTGCTTCTCCCGGTCTCTCAAATATGGGTGCCCCCTTACCCAAACATTGGGTTTCAATGTAATGGCCACAAGGTGTATGTGGTTTGAATGCATGGGTTCGATGTAAGGGGGACTAGATAAATTCAGGGGTGGTGATTTCTTCCACAATGTCATCAGCGTGATAGAATATGGGGTGAATGGTGGAAGAAATACCACCTGACGCGGCGAAGCTACCTTACTCATCATCATGAGAAGAGAGGGTCACATGTGCATCATCACAAGGGGTGACAAAAAAGTAAGCAGGTAAAGGATCTATTGATGTTGAGCCCAGGGTGATCGCTGAAGGGAGGTGAAGCGAAACATCAGGGGAAGTCTCCAAGGGGACTTCCACTAAGGGTCTCATGGATGATGATAGGTAGAAAATGGTGGCAACAGGCTCCATCATCTCGACATTGGGAGGGGGAATGTCAATGGGAGCAAGTAAATCCTGAAGCTGACCTGAAGCATACTGCGCAAGTATGGGAGAGGCAGATTGATTTTGTTCAATCTCGTACTCTCGAAAAACCTCTAAAGAGGCGTGGTAATGTGTCAGGTGGGGACAATGGTGGGAATAATGGCCATGGACACCACACAGAGCACAGGGTTTGTTGGTGCGAATAGTCTTTGGGTTCTTGGCTATGGTCGAGGAAGAAACAAAGGTTTCAGGGACTGTAGACTCAGGGAACACAACTTTAAGCATGGATTTAATACGGGGCAACTCATGACAAGTATGGGTGGCATGACCGATGACATCACACAAGGTGCAAGGCTTTGCGGGCAGAGTAAGGGTAGCATCAGTCGGGGTGGCCTTGTCTTTGGGTGCCCCTTTGTGAGCATTGCCTTTCTTTCTCGAAACTGGCCCAATAGGAGAAGGGTCCTATTGAGGTGCTGATGGCACTGTAGCAACAGAAGAAGCTAGGGGAATCAGTTGAACCAATGTCAAAGAAAGGTAGGGTTTGGGGTGACCAGGCGGGGTAGTGATTGGAGGGTCAAGGTACCAGACGAGTATACCCAGGGTCAAGTTGGGAAGAGAAAGGGTGGCCATGATGGGAACCGAATAGACTCCGAGAGGGGGAGCAAGGAAAGGTATCTGACCAGCAGGGTAATGACCAGGTGGGATGGATCCAAGATGGTTGAGGCTTGGTGGAACCGACCCAGGAGGATAAAGGGACTCATGGGTACCAGCTGTAGGAGAAAGGCCAGAAGGAGGAGGTCCGATAGGCTGAGATGAAGGGCTAGGAGCATGTTGCAGCGGGCGAGGTGGAGGTTGAGGTTGCTGAATAGCCGAAGCAGGCTGCTTAAGGGTATCCCAAGATGATTGCATCATGCAAAAATTCGATAAGCTGGGATCAAAGATAGGGGAAGAGGAATACCAGGGAATGTTCCAAGCAAAGAGGATTCTTTGTAGACGTCAGGAGAGACACTGGTCAAAGAATCGACAGTTTTCTTATTGGCTACAGAAGAGATGGTCGACTCAGGGGAGGTCTGAGATTTTGGCTCATGATACGTAACCTGGTCAATGGTGACTATCTTTCCATTATGAGGGAAAAACCTCTTGTGGTGGACCATGGATGGGACAACAGACATGGCATAGGTGTAGCTATGCCCCAAAATAATGTTATAATCAAGAGGGGTGTCAATGACTTCAACGTCAACGCAAACAGTCTTCCCCGCAAGAGTGATAGGACAATTACGGAAGAGGCCAATGGGCTGGGAGGCATGGCCATACCATGCTTGAAGGGTGATTGTGGAAGGGGCCAACTTAGGAGATCAAAGTTGTTTCCAAACCGAAGCAGACATCACACACATGGATGCCCCCTCATCAATGATACACTGAGAAACATTAGCATTCCAGATTTTGATTGGGATTTGGAAAGATACGAAAGTAGGAAGGGCAGGATGTTTTGATTAACAGGTGGTGAAAACAATCAATTGGTCATTAGCAGAATCTACAGTGCCCATGGTAGATAGTAGAGACTTCTTTTGAGAAGGACACGACTGGAGGAGTTCTAGTGTTGAAATGGCAGCAGAAGACTGCGCCAAATAATCTACTATGCTATACGAATGAGCAACTCAACCAGAAGTAGTATTTCGGCGTAATGGTCCCTTAGGAATCTTGGTATGAACCTCAAATTTGGGCTGAGGGATATGCAAGGGACCATTGGATGTTGAAAGAGGCTCTATAGAACCTGAAGAAGGTGACTCGAGGACAGACAGAGTAGGAGGCTTGGGTTACTGATGGGACCAAGTTTGAAGGTTAAGGTTGATGGTTAGAGGTTGATTAGAGTTCATCATGAGGATCTGGTAATCAAAGGAATGAGATAGAAGAGGTTGAGTGGCCACCTAACCTTCAGGTGGTTGAGTAGCCACAAATCCCTGTTGTGCATCCACTGGCTCTTCAGGGGGCAGTGACTACTGTGGCGGGGGTTGAGAAGGCAAGGGAGGCGTAAGTGCTGATGCTGGAGGAGCTGGAGCACCAAGCTGCGGATACAGATAATAAGGGGGTTGGGTAACAGTGTGGTAAACAGGAGGTTGGGCCAAAAGAGGAGGCATGTCATATCCTGGATACGTGCTACTGGGAGGGGAAAAAGTGTGGGAGGTGCTGCCCCCCCCAAGAAAACCATAACCCATGGGAGGTTGGGCATATGGATGAGAGAGAGCTCCAACGATACCGTCAGCGGCATGAGGTGCCCCTAGTTCGTTGGCACCACCGGGTCTAGGGGATCCGGTAGAACGGTATAAACATAACCAGTCTGAGCATAGATCAGGTCATATTTTAACGCCATTTGGAGGGCAGCTTCTTCAGTTTGAGGAAAATGCGATGCAACATCTTTCCTGATAGGAGGCAAGAGAGAACTAAGGAACCAGTCCATGTAGACATGGTCTTCGAAGACAAGGGATTGACAGAGGCTCTTTCTTCTCCACCATTCCTGGACATGATTGGATAGGCGAGTTGCAGATGATTGACGGAAAGAAGTCAAAAGTTCGATACTGGTGTCATAATGAAGGGGAAGCTGGAAGTAATATAAAAAAGCCCGGGCAAGAGTCGCAAAGGTGGTATGAGAGGAAGTGGCCTGATCAACATACCACTTAGAAGATTCACCTATAAGTGTTCATTGGAACAACCGAAGACGGATAGAGTCATCGGTAATGGACTTAGAGGAACACCATATGTGGAAAGATCGAACATGATTTGAAGGATTTTCTCCAGCAAGGCCTTCAAACTTTGGGATGTCGGAAGGGAGATTTGTCAGCATAGTAGGCCAACTAGTGTCATGGTGTATAGGGTCATTTATCAACCAGTCCAAATCGAGGAGGCTGAGGCCTTCCATGAAGGGGAGCAAGGGGGTAGCCGGGGTAGTGCCTATGGCAATTCCGCTAGTAGCATTCCCGGCATGAGGGCCGAGGTTACCGCTAGCGTTAGGCCTTGGACCAGACATAGTGAAGGTGACAGGGGGAGAACCAAAAGTAAAAGGAGAACCCAATGAATCAGAAGAGTAGTCAGAGTGCAGACTCGGAGGAAGACTAACTTGACGACGGCGGGAAGGAGTAGGTCGACCAACCGAAAACTAAGGGTGAAGGCCAAGAAGTCTCCGGGATATATACCTTGGGGGCACAATGATGGCAACAAAAACATGGCACAAGGGGAAGAAGAAAAACCAACAAGGGTAGGGAGGTGTAGAATCAAGTGATTACAATGTCGAAACAAAGGCAGAGAGGTGCAGTGTCAATTGATTTTACAATGTTTTAAGGTCTTTGCCTGGCTGTGTTAACTAGGCTCTTCTTCGCTTAGGGTGAGTGTGTAGTGTGTGTTAATTTTAATTTTTAAACCTATATTTTTTGAGAGAAAAAGAAATAGTGTGTTGCGTAACTAAAAATAAATCTGCAGAGAATAGTATATAATGCTGAAATAACAGAAAATTAACAGCTAACAATGCATCAATCTAACCCAAGGAGGCGGGTCTCTCAAAAACTAGTCTAATAGAGGGAAAAAAATCTAATCAAAACACACTGAAAATAAGCCAATATATCTAAGGTCGGGAGGGACAGGGATCTAAAGGATAAATCTGCTGAAAAGTGGTGCAGAAAACAACAAAGAGGCAGAGGCAAGGTTGCTCTAAAAGAGGAGGTAAACAGCTAAAGGTAGTAGGGGAAATGAGGTGACCCTAAAGGAAAACCAAAAAAAAAATATATGAGGTGATTTGAAAGGAAAAATAGCTGATCTAAA
This sequence comes from Pinus albicaulis, assembly GCA_034641835.2. Classification (NCBI taxonomy): domain Eukaryota; kingdom Viridiplantae; phylum Streptophyta; class Pinopsida; order Pinales; family Pinaceae; genus Pinus; species Pinus albicaulis. The sequence goes on from CM076577.1 coordinate 961,356,273, forward strand.
AGGGATCTGAAGAGGAGGTATGAGATCTGGAAAAGAGATGGCTGAAACTCTGAAAATTTAGACACCTGCAATAGCTAAAAACTCTTCCACAAAAAGTGGAGGGTACTAAAGCCCTAGGGAGCTAGATTCCCACTTAGTTGAGTAAAATAGAACAGAAACAGGTCTAAACAGGTGGAGACAGAGATGGAAAACCTTGACAGAAGCTTCAGACAAATCCAGAAAAATTTTAGAAAATTTGCAGAAAAAAGTGCAGGTCACAGGTTCTGACCTGTTTTCTATCCAGGTCATAGATTTGAGGCTGAAAAGTGCATCTTGTAGGCCAGGTCACAGGTTCTAGGCCAAAAAGTGTAACTTGCAGCTTTGGGTGTCTCAGTGGCAGATTTTAGAAAAAGTTGCCGTCTTAGTTGCAGCTGATGTCTGTTACTTGTGCAATAGGGCCAGAAACACACGGAAGTTAGAAATTTTAATATTTGAGCATTTTATAGGTGAAAAACAACTTAAAAATACAAAATACAAAAATTTGAAGAGAAACCCTAGGGTTTGAAGCAGCTGGATATGCAGGAATATGAAAAACGACAGCGGTCATAATTGAAAACCCATGTGGAGTTGCCAGTTGTTAGTATGAATATTTTGTCGAAGTGTACAAAAAAAGACCACTTTAGCTACGCATAACTTATAGCCCTAATATCAAATATGGCTACCACTATCTTCAGATCTGTAGTTAGTTGATCAAGACAAATGCTGCAAAAATCCAGATCTATGCATAAAAAGACATTAAGCAGTAAAAATAAGGTTTTGCTCCATACATCCAATAGACAAGACAAGAACAATATTTTTGAAAGAATTTTATATTAAGGAGACCTAGGAGGAAAACAAGAAAGGTGTTTCCAATTCTCCTCAACGGGATGGGTTCTTGAAAGTCCTCAGCACTTTAGATCTAGAATTTCTCTCTCTTGTTGGTGTAGAAAACCCAGACAAACATATAACTCAAAGGGAGCTCACAAAGTGAAATAATGGAAAATTTGACAATGATAATGGCTCAAACTCAGACCAAGAGTATAGATCCAAAGTGATCTAATAGGCAACAAAAGGTGAAGAACGGTAGGAAAATCCCTTCTATTTATAACAAAATATTAGGTCATTCTAGATCTTGGTGCATGATTAAAGTAATGTTAACCAAATCTAGATCCACCTTTTATGGAATATTTTATTATATTTGTTGGAGAGAAAAGGCATTTGACTTGGGTCAAATCCCTTTATTTGTAAATAATAAATAAATAAATGATTTATTTATTATTTTAAGGAAGTGGTTGAATGATGATTAAATAAATAATGATTTATTTAATTATTTATAAATGATTTAGTCATATTTAACAAAGAATATTATTTAAATAAGATTTAAATAATTATTCCTAGAAAATAATAAGATAAATAAGGATTTATCAATTAATCTCCTTGTTTTAAGTTTGTGGAACATGACTAGGAATAATAATTAAATATTGTTTAATTAATTATTCCATGAGGAAAATCAAACAAATATAGATTATTAATATTTCCTTTGGGGTTTCTGTTTAGGACCATGTCAACCTAATAAATGTGTTTTATTAAGTTATTTTACATAGTGAAAGCAATTTTACTTAGGGTAAAATTGGTCTTACATGATGTACTTGGGTCCATCTAATGATAATAGGTTAGATGACCAAAAAATGGCGTAACACTAAACTTGAATTATGGAGAAGACTCTGTGAACTTAAATGATGATCAACCAAAGATTATTTTTGGCCTAGATGTCAATTGAAAACATCAAGATGGAGAAGTTCCTCCATTTTACATTAGTTTAACTGTTCATGATAAAATTTTACACAACGCAATGTTAGATTCAGGAGCTTCACATAATCTAATGCCCAAATCTATAATGGAAACCCTAAACTTAGACATCACAAGGCCCTACAAAAATTTATTTTCATTTGATTCAAGCAAGGTAAAATGCCCAGGTTTAATTAAAGATTTGTGTAACATTAGTTTGATATCCAGGTAAAATTATACTCATGGACATTGTAGTAGCTGATATCCCACCCAAATATGGAATGTTATTATCTCGCTCATGGGGAGAAAAGTTACAGGGATCTCTACAATTGGACATGTCTTATGCTACTATATCAGTTTTTGGTTAGCCAAAGAAATTATATAGGGAAACATTGATGAAAAATATGATGAGTAGTGTAGAAAGGTCAATAAATTATCCAATTTACACTACACCTACTGAGCTAGATTCATTCATCCTATGTAATACTGAAACTGATAATGAAATCAAGACTGAACTAAGAGCAACAAAGAAAGCACAAAATAATGATAATATCTTTCATGAATATTTATGGAATTTATATTTTGATCGATCAGTTAATAAGTTAGGAGTAGGAGCAGGAGTTTGGATAACTAATATAGAGAAAAATCACGCAGAAGGCCATGCTTTCAGACTAAATTCCAAATGCACCAACAATATGGCTGGATATGAAGCCCTCATTTTAGGACTCCATACAATCATAAACTTAGGAGGCAAAAGAATAGAAATTATGGGAGACTCAAAGTTGATTGTAAAGCAGATTAATGGAGAATATTCAGTTTACAATCCTAGGCTAGGCCGATATAGAGAGACTGTATTAGATTTGATTGATGATTTGTTGGAATGTAATTTCTCTGCAATACTAAGGAAGCAAAATTTACAAGCACACTCCTTAGTAACTTTTGCTAGTACTTGTAAGTTACCTTTTCAGCCTAATAATATGTATACTGCAAAAGTAAAACACAGACCAATAATTACTAGCAACCTGAAATATTGGCAAATTTTCTCACAAGATCAACAAATTTACCATTTTATGAATAATGAAGGTGAATTTTAGAATTGTAAAATAAACACTGATTGTACCATAGATGAAGATTTAGAGAGTGAAATTGATTTGAATAATGTAGATGTAAATAAAGTAAAGTTTGATAGACCAACTAAATTCAGTCAATCAAATATAGATGATTTAGAGAGAGTAGAAATTGATGAGATAATTGATGATGAATCTAATGTATTAAATATCAAAGATAATTTCTTACCAAAAGGTTTAACTCCCTTAGAAGATTTATTTGACTCAAATGATGTAGCTAGAAAACCCAAAATGGAGCCACTTAGATCTGATATTGAGGAATGTAACATTGGCACAGATTTAAAACCAAAAATGATCAAACTTTCCAAATCTTTACCTCAGCAATAAAAAGAAAAATACATAGAACTTTTAAAGGAATTTCAGGATGTTTTTTCCTAGAGTTATGAGGACCTAAAATCCTATGACACTAGTATAATTGAGCATAAAATCCCTATAAAAGAAGATCAAAATCCTTTTAAACAAAATTTGAGAAGAATTAACTCTGTTTTTTATTCCTTTAATATAAAAAGAAGTGAAAAGAATATATGATGCACAAATAATTGCACCAATTAGATATTTTGATTGGGTTTCCAACCTAGTTCCAACCAAAAAAAAGACAGGATAAATTAGGTTATGTGTTGATTTTAGGAATCTAAACAAAGTATCCTTGAAAGATAATTATCCTTCACCAAATATGGATCATATTTTACAAAGGGTAGTTGGTTCTTCTAGGATCTCACTGTTAGATGGATTTTCAGGATACAACCAGATTTTAGTCCAAAAAGAAGATCAAGCCAAAACAACTTTTACTACTCTTTGGGGCACTTTTATGTATGTAAAAATGCCTTTTGGTTTAATGAATGTAGGGGAAACCATTCAAAGAGCTATGGATATAGCCTTTGCAAAGGAAATTCATGATTTCTTATTAATTTACTTAGATGACATTACTGTATTTTCTAAAAATGACAATGAACACTTGGATCATCTGAGACAAATTTTTATTAAATGTAGAAAGTTTGGCATCTCTTTAAACCTTAAGAAAACCTTATTTGGATTAGAAGAAGGCAAGTTACTTGGACACATAATATCTAAGGAAGGAATTAGAATAGACCCTACCAAGATAGAAGAAATTCTTAACATCAGTCCACCAAGAAACATAAAAGAGTTACAAGCCTTTCTACGTAAAATTAACTTTTTAAGAAGATTCATATCCAATTTAGCTGAGATAATTAGAGAACTAAATAATATGCTTAAAAGAAATTCAGTTCTTAAATGGATTATTGAGGCCAAACAGTCATTCAAATCCATCAAACGAGCCTTAACCGAAACTCTAGTCCTTATAAGTCATGACTTTAAAAAGGATCTCATCATTTTTCCATTTGCTTCTGAGCACACCATTGCTACAGAAAATTGACCAGGGTTATGAACAACCCATAGATTTCTTTAGCGAGACACTTAGATATGCTACTTTGAAGCATATTATCATGGAGAAACAAGCCTTAGCTTTGGTAAATGCCATGAAAGACTTCAGAGTTTACATTCTCTATTCTCACATAATTGCCTATGTCCCAAATGCTGTAGTAAAAGAAATTCTTACTTACGATGGTCCTGATGGAAGAAAAGGCAAGTGGATTGCCACAATTTTAGAATATGACATAGAGATAAAACCTACAAAACTGATAAAAGGTCAAGGTTTAGCCAAACTCATGGCTGAATCAAACTATCATGCCCTAGACATAAATTTAATTTCCCAAGTAGATGATCAAGAAGAGATGGTGATTCCAGAGATCAGGGAATCCTTTTTAGACTCACCATGGTATGCAGATATTATATTTGTGTTACTAAGCTTACAATCTCCTCCTAGATTGTCAAGAAAAAAAGCTAGATCCTTAAAGCTAAAGGCAGTAAGATTTTGTATTTTAGACAATGTAATTTTCTGGAAAGATCAAAGTGGGATTTTATTAATTTGTTTGTTAAAAGAAGAAGTTGACTGTGGAGGACATCTCTACTGGAAGACTACTGCAGACAAAATTCTGAGAGCTATTTTTTATTGGCCTACTCTATTTGTAGATGTAAAAGGGTATGTGACCTCCTTTCACAAGTGTCAAATATTTTAGGGTAAGAAAAAACTGTTACCCCTGCCCTTAAAGCCTATGTCTACATAAACACCATTTCAATAATGGGGTTTCGACTTCATTGGTGAAATTTACCGTCCATCATCAGCCCAACAGAAGTGGATTTTGAAAGCCACTGACTATTTTACCACGTGGATTGAAGCCATACCTTCTAGGCAAGCCACATATATTGTCATTATCTCCTTCTTAGAAAGCAACATTCTTTCAAGATTTGGATGTCCACAAAAGATAATTACTGACAATGCAGCAGCATTCAAATCTAAAAAGATGATTGACTTTTGCCATAAATACCATATTACCCTAGGCCATTCTACTGCATATTACCCTCAAGGTAATGGTCTAGCTGAATATTCAAATAAGAGTCTTGTGAACATCATCAAAAAGTTACTGGAAGATAACAAAAAGACTTGGAACAAGAAGTTAGTCAATGCCTTATGGGCAGATAGACTACTTCCACAAAATCTATTGGGACATCCCCTTACTAGCTTGTCTATGGAATGGATGTTGTTTTTCCATCTTCCTTAGGAGTACCAGTAATGAATATTATCCAAGAGTTACAAGTTGAAACAAATGACATTCAAAGAAGAATTAATCAAATTGTTCACTTGCAGCAAACAAGAGAAGAAGTTTATATCAAGTCTCAAGTTATCCAGGATAAGATAAAGAAAAATTTTGACAGAAAAAGTAAAGAAGATGATTTCTACATTGGAGACAAAGTGTTAAAATGGGATTCAAGAAGAGAAGACAAAGGTAAACATGGAAAATTTTATTTTCTATGGAAAGGACCTTATGTCATTTATGGTTATCAAGGTAACAATGCTTTCTTTCTGAGAGAAATGGATGCGTTAGAGATTTTAGATGGACCAGTAAATGTCAGAATGCTGAAGCACTACTACTCCTCTGAGATAAAAAATAGTTAGTTTCATTTACTTTGATCATTGTACATATACATTGAAGATTTTAGATTGGATTGGATATTTTCCTAACAAAGTTGAAGCCCAGAGAGAAGGCCCTAAGCTTTGAGAGGTAAAATATCATAAGTATGAATAATCGCAGATATCAGGAGATACTGACAGGGTCATCAAAGTCAAAATTCAAAGGCTACTACTCTAAAAGTTCTTGACATTTTACTAGGAAATGCCATCCCCAAGTGGAGCCACTGTTAGGGTCCTATAATAATAGGGTTCATAATTTTGAATTTACTTTGATAGTCTTGTAAATATTTACATACCTTTCTTTCTGCAAGTTGTTTTCCCATATCTGAAAATAACAAAAAATAAAAAAAATGAAAAGTGGGTAAAATTCCTAAAAGAAATATCAAAGGACTTAAAGAAAAAATAGACCCCAAAAGAAAAAAGAGATAAAATAAGACATGAAAGTAAGCAAATCAAAAAGCCACTACTATTTACTTTTACTGCAATAATAATGATTATGTGCAGATTTTCAATAAATGCCATAATCCATGATCAGTTAAACAGTTTAATCTTAACTTTTCGTGCTTTGAATTTCATGTTTTAGATAGAGAATAAAGATATGTCAAAGTTTAAACTTGACAAATCAGTAGATAAGATAGGGAATAAATGAGGAGCTCAACAATTTAATCTGAGCCCTCAGATGAAATAAGGTTAGATTTAGATAGTTTAATGCTTTAAAAGAAAATTGATTTAGGGTTGCAAGCTTAAATGCACCCAATAAAATGAAGTAAAAAATGTTAGAAATAAAGATGGGTTGGTAGAAATCAGTTGTGCAGTGCATGTAATAAAGCATCATCAGGAAAAAAGTTACTAATTTACCCTCCTCCACAATGATTCAGTATTCTAAACCTTCAGTTAAAGAGGCTCAGAGCATTTCTCTGACTTCCGTTGGGACTGGATCGAAGGCTTGATAACTGACTGGTTAAAAATATTGAATTCCTTACATAAAACCCATTTTAATCAGCATCTTCACCATCATCAATGATTATGATCCCTTTTCCTAAGTAAATTACCTTTTTTTCTTAGTGAAAGTAAAAACCCTAAATAATTAATTTCATCTCCATTCAAAAACACTCAAAATATACAAAATACATTTATCCTAAGTGTGAAAAAATAAAAGGGGACAAAATATGCTTATTTGTCTATCTTTACACTTTACTTAGTTTTAAATCATGTATTTTTCATTCATTTCCTACATTACACCTTTATTTCATATTAATTTCTAACTTATATTATTAATTCCTTAAACTATACCTTTCTCGTATATTATTAAACCCTTTATATTTAAAATAACCCCAAAACCCTTTTATTTTAAGTTTAAACCTATGTTTATATTATCCCACATGGTGAAATAAATACCCGCCCTTTGCCATAAGGTTTAAATGTATCAATAAAATTTACCCCGCCGGGCCTTATGGTTTTAAACACTTGTCAAAGGTTTATTATACCATATAATAAAGCCCACTCCAGTTTTATTGATTGAAACATTGGTTAAATGTTTTAATTCAAAAACACATATATGATATTACCGCTCCCCATACCATATAATATAGTGTTAAACTTTATAAATGTTTATTTATAAAGTTAAAAAAAACTACCCTGTCGCATTGATAGATCCTAGCCCCACTCCCAAATCCTGATGACACTTCCAAATCAAATCTACACCATTCACAATAAAACTTCCTGATCCAACGATGGAAAATGCATATCGCAAATAAAGCTGCGCAACTTTAACAATTTCATTCCTATGCGAAATAGGCAGTTTTTCCTATTCCGCCCTCCTCTACGTGGCATACATTCATTGGATCACATTCGATTTGATCAAAACCACTTACCACTTAGAACCCACATGATAACCACCTGTGGTTTCTTCCCTTTGAAGCCGAAAACCACCTATTTTTCCCGATTTGACCACCATTTATTACAAGCTAATTAACCCTAAAACGCCTAATAAACCATGAAAATGCACTGTTATTCCTTTCTTCTGCACGTATTGACTGTATTGGCTATTCTGACTTAGAGAAAAGAAGCTTGTACATGATTTTTATGCCCAAAACCTGTTAAAAGCCTGCAATTACCATTGAAGATTGCCAAGAAGCCCTGAATTTCTTCAAAAAGCAAAAAAGATACCACAGAACCTGTTATAAAGGCTTAGATCCATTTCCAAATATCTGTACCTACGTATAACAGGTATTTCTCAAGAAATTGAACCTATTATCGATTTGAAAGAACCTTAATAAAGAACAAATCCAGTCAGATTTTAAATTCTTCCAAGGAAGCCTATTAAGAGATCCAAAAAACAAGCCAAACCTTATCAAATTTTTTACAAAACCCTGTTTTAGACTACACACTATTTTAAATGGAAAATATTAAGTTTTTCTAGTTTTTCAAACTAGATAAAAATCTAATTTAAGCCCAGAAATCCTCTAAAGGTAACCTAATCCTCTGTCCTTGATTTAAAACAAATTATAGCCCAATTATCCATTGAGAAGCCCAACAAACCCACGTTTCTTGTTCTCTAACCAATGAAAGTATGTAACTCATTTGAAGATTGAAAATTGAAAAAAAAATCCAAGGATAGAACCATATTCTACTGATTTTAATCCAAGAACCCCTGCTAAAGTAAAAAATACTTCTGTAAACTATTGAATCTTACAGAAGTAACGAAAATTCCTAAAAAGAAAAGTTCCAGTAATCCTGAAAGCCTAAAAATGCCAAAAAAAACTCCAGCTGCATTTTCCAAAATAGCCATCATAGTGAACCCTCTACAACCTCCTATTATAGACATTGAGCACACCCAATTAGTAGATTTTAACTACAAGATGGTAGACCCAATTGTAGAATTCAATTTATTAGAACTTCATAACTAGAGCTATGAAAAATATTTAGATAATGTGGAAGAAGTCCAAATTTGGGAATCAAACTTGGCCAAATATGTTGTTCCAGTCACTCATTCATGTCAAGAGGTCATTAGGTTATGCCATCATTATTATTTGCCTGAGCATAGAGCCATAGTAAATGCAAACAAGGAAGTACTTTTTACCATTACTGTTGAGTCCATTAACCAAATCCTACAACACAAACCTGATCTTCAATCAGTTCCTTTGTCAATATAAGCTCTTACAAATTTGTACATTGGCCTTGATTTTCCTAAAAGATTCAAAATCTTCCAAGTATTCATGCCCTTACATGTGGAAATTCCTCAAATAAATCCTCCATATTCCACTTCAATATTTCCAGAATGTTCAAGGCATTTTATTTCCATTTTGTCATTCATCTTAGGGTATTTCATTGATGAACTTACAGATGAATCCATTTTAGGTTTCCTATCCACTTTTACACCAGGACAGCCTCCATCAGTTATCTTCAATTATGATTAGTACATCGCTGACAATATCCATGACTAATTGGTTAAATTTCCAACTGAAGGAGTGTTTATATACACATCTTTCCTCTTCCACATGTTCTTATATTTTCAAGTAGATAAATTTCTAGTATCCCTCCAGAAGCTTGACATAGAAGGAAATCCTCTTTCAGTCATTTTTTCGACATCTTTGATCAGAAAAGAGTCCATAGAGTTTACCTATGAAGAGTTTTCATATTTCTTTGTCCATCCATTGATAATTATGTTAACAAATACTGAACAACCAAGGATCAATGATGATATGAAAAATATTTTATAGTTATCAAAACAGACCAAGACTGGAGATTGGTATTTGTATGAAAAGCACATAGAGATCAGAGTTTTTGGATCTAATCTTCTACCCTATAAACTACCCAAGTATGTACCAATGAGGATTTTTGCCTTGGAATACATCAGGAAAGTATTAAATTCTGATTCAATCAATTTCCTAACAACAAAGAAGAAAACACAATTCAAATTGAAGAATCAAGTGGGACCCTTCATTTGAAATAACAGAGATGCAGAAATAGAAGCATCCAAGCAGTTACTAGATTACAGGTTTGAAGAGAGTTTTTCATGGAACTATGATCCACAAGGCATATTAAGAAAAATGAGAGTTAAGTGCAAAATAACACCCTCCATTAATGAGAAAAAACTAGAGATTGAGAAGTATGCCAATAAGACTGAGTGGACAGAAAACACTTTAGTAGATGCAGTAAAGCAAAGTGATACTAGTCACACTTTACAAACTGCTAATCAAGAAGAAAAAACCACCAAGAGAGTCAGAGAAGAAGATAATTATGTTGCTGAAACCACTAATGAAACTAGGTTCAAGTTAAGATATAATAAGAAGCCTAAGTTAAACTTAGTTGACAAAGAAAAAGTAACTATTGAAGTTGAAGACACAGATGTCACAAAGACAAATGTTAATGCTGCCATACTTATTACTAATGAACCAGTTACAGAGAATCAGAATGAAGAAGAGATTGATAATTCAAATGCATAGATGATAGAAAAACAACAGAACATGGAAACATCATCCTCACAAAGAGCAGAGGAAAAGGGTCTAGATATCAGGGAAAAGTACAAACAGATTAAGTTAAAGAATGAATAGATTAAAAATTATATTTACTCTCAATATCTGAAGCAAACACCAAGTATTCAAAACAAATTTTTTTCAGCTTTTGATTACTCAAATAAAAATTTGATCATGTCATTGTTATAGCCTACACTGAAGACTCCAAAGACAATTGTAGACTACAAAAAAATTGATATAGAAGTGCCAATAGAAAGCATTCATGCACTTGATCAAATAGAATTTCATAGACAAAGTTCAGAGATGTTGTATTCTACTGTTACAACCAAAGCTATGAGTGTTCAAAAACTTTGGAACACAATCACAAACATGAAAGATCAAGTGAAACTTGAAAAAGCCTCATTATATGCTAAAGATCTCAGAATTAAATCTTTAGAAGAATTGGTAATTCAAGTGGGATATGACCCTGCAAATGTCAAAGCAGCAGAACAGTTATAATGAGGACATTGCAGCATTGAGGAAACAACTTAAACTGCCATCAACTGAACATCCTCAATCCAAAAAAATTATACAAGAACAAACTCAGAAGGATGATATGATGAACTTAATCCTTCAGCTAACAACACAGATGAAAGAAATGGAGATTCAAATGGACAAGATTGTCCATGAAAGAGAAACAATAAAAACACAGGAATCACCTACAGTCATCCCTATGGTTACTACAACTGTGCCTTCAACTCTAGCAGAAGAGTTGGCACCCAAAGTACCACTGGCTACTGCAATGCCAGTGACATCATCTACAACATTAGCTACAAAGTCATCTACTACAGCAGTTCAACCTTCAGATGATGCCAGTAAACTAGTAAGAGCTATAGAAGAAATGCCACACCAAACAAGTGAAATTAACAGATTGAAAAAGGTGATTGAAAATCTTGAAGATCAAAAGAAGTTAGCTCAAATCAATGCCAAGAATCAAGAGCAAAGAGCTAATAGGTTAAATGAATAACTAAAGAAATTACAAAAATATTTAACCTTACAGGAGCCAATATCATATGTGAAAAACCTATTATGGAACAAGATCATTGAAGCCATTAATGATGTGTGGCCCTTAATTTAGGTAATGTTTGAACAAAGAGATTTACTAAAAGCAGCACAAGAAGCAATCCAGAAGACTAAACAAGAGCTAGGCAACAAACCTGAGCAAGCCTTAGAATTGATAAAGTTTCTCAATAGTAAAAATAGGAAAGAGTTAGAAGAAATTGAAATTATTGACAGGACTGAAACAATCCTTGAAAGAAGGAAAATTATCACCAAAAAGAGCCTAATGAAACATCTTGAAGAAAAATGTTAGAATATGAACATAGCCATAACCAGGTTTATGGTTAAATTTGAAAATTTGACGCAAAGAAGTTTGGCTAATATTTTGGTCATAAATGATAAACTGATGCCTCAGGAAGATTACAATAAAAAAAATAGAGAATATGCAAAGGAAAAGGTGAACAAGACACAAGGACAAGGGATCCCCACTGGAAAAGTTTTGCATAGAATCTTTGAATATTTATTCTATCTGCAGCATGAGATAAGATCTTTATTTGTCATAAAACCAACTTTTGTGAGATATACTGAAGCAAAAGAAAACTTTAGGAAGATAAAAAAGATACAAATTCCAAAAAATGAATATTGGCAGTCACTTATTGATTTACCATGAAAGATTAAAAGGAAGAAAGATAAAAGGAAGAAAAAAGTTTATTGATTCTTCAGTAAAAATAGATTTCATTACAACAGTAAATAGTTTTACAATGGTTAAAGAGTATCCGAGTTTAAAGAGTATCAGTGTTAAAGGGAATCAGAGTGAAAGAGTATAAGATAAGAAGATCATATTTCAAAACCAATTTGAAATATCAAAGCCAGCAAGAAGGACACCAAGGCAACCAACTACACCTAATCAATAATTAGTTTCTATTTTATTTGGATAAATAGGACAACTTGTTGATTTTTTAAGCAGCTGCCACTATTTTGTTGTAAATATATTTCTATTTTCCTTAGATAATTCCTGGAAGCATTCTAGGATATTTTGTAAACATTTTTGTATAAATACTTCACAATTTGAAGTATAATTGTCAAATAAATTGCTGAAGAATTCTATAGTCATTTTTGTTGGACTTGAAGGCTTTTGTGTTTCAAATTTCGAGTAGCAGACAGGATCGAATCAATTAGCATCATATTTCAGGATTCATGTGATGAGCTATTGAAGTGAAGTATTTTCTACTTGTCATTGTTTATCTTCTTTGTTTCATGCATCCATTATGTGTTCTAAATTTGAATGAATAAACAGGAGTATTACTTCAGGATTTGTTAAAAGCACCCTGTCTTTATTGTTTATCATTTCTATGTTTTCTGTCGATTTCCAAAGTAGGGAACCCTTAATTTCTCCCTCTTTCATTTGACCTCTGCCTAGTACTTCTCTTTTGCGGATTAAATAACCCTTCATTGCTCTTTATCCTGATCAAATCACCTCACCAAACAGCCTACCAAGATCTTCAAAGGGTTATCTATCTTTCCCTAAAAAAATTTGACTTTTTGACCTTGATCCTAGTCCTGCCTGCTTGACTTTTGACTCCTTAGCCCAATGGACAGACAAATTTCCCACTATCCATCTCATTAAGGGATTTTTCCCACCAAATCAATCAACCCAAAACCAACTTGCACATTCATAACTAGCCTAATATATTAGAATCAAAACAAAGTTAAATTTTATAGAGAGAGCCCTCTCTGAACCCTAGGAAGGCTAGAACCTAGAGTTTAAAAGTTGGTATGTGGTTACCTCTAGTTTTCCTAAAAACTTAAAAAAAAAATCTCACAACCTAGACAATTACTAGAGTGATAGCAATACAAATGACCAATACCTCCTTCTATATATAAGAGTCCATGGGGCCATAATATAATCCTAGCCAACCTAACAATAACAATGTAAGGGCACAATAATAACAATGTCGAGGTTACATGGGTACAATAATGTTTCGGGGAAAATCACCCTAGAGGTTTGTTGGGTTGAAACCTCCACAGAGCAGGGCATGCAATTCGAGAAGGACTCACACAAACACATCCATTCTTGAAAAACTAAATAGAGTAGATCGAGGAACGTACCGTAGGTCCTACGTTTGTAGTAGATCCCGTGGGGTCCAAACCCCCAGCCACACTTCTTCCTCTTTAACCTGGAAACCAGAAAGAAACAAGCACGAAGAACTGGTTGTACAATATATATCTACCCTAAACGTTAGTGAAATCCATGTGAATCATTAAATAAACAATAATAAATGCTTGAATAATAGATACTTTCACATATGTAAATAGAGTTCAACACGTGTATTTCAGGAACAGGACGTTTCTTCTATATTATGAATAGCATGTATAGTAGTAAAAGTGGAGAGATCACCTGAATCCTCCCACGATCCTTGGCGAGACTGTTGTCTGGATTCGTCCCACCCTTGCCTCGCTAAGACTCCTTCAGAAGCTGTGCACATGAGATGACATATAGATGGATGAACATCTCCTGGAAACAAAGGTTTCCTATACTGAAGTGGGAAAGTGCAGGAGGCACGGGAAATCAGACTTGGATTAAGGATTCCAACAGAGTATAATATCAATCATTTCTCTCTCTCCCTTAGGCCATACACATGAGGGCTTTTTATATATCCTCAAAGTAGTTTCAGTCAGTTGGAAACAGTTGGCCACGTGCTAGGGTGGTTGAACTACTGGAGTAACCATCAACCCAGCCCGAAAATAGGGAATTTTATATATTTTTTAATCATTTTAATGGCATACGCGGAAAAGTGCAGCTGGACTCGCGTATACACGCGGAAAAGTACGGACATAGTCGCGTATGGGGATTTTAACACTTTTTTTAAGTGAATTTTATCCAAGTCCATGCGAATGGGTGCCCAAAGCCATATAAGCAATCATGAATCATATGAAAGTGAAAAATGATGCTATAACAGATGCCCCCTAATATATGAGGTCAGAAGGGGTACATGATGGCCGAAATGTATTATGCACATCGAAGGAACTTCGCAAGGACAAGAGAAGACTTCACCAGATTTCAGCCTGCCAAAAACCAATGAAAGAAAACAGAGAGTCAACTCATGCTGAGGCGGGCATACCCATGCTCAGTCAAAAACATATGTATATAAAGAGTACATAGTGGATCCAAAATGTATACAAGTATAACTGAACTGCAAGTACGCAATGAATCATCTGAGCAGGGCCCGACAGTAGAAGTCTGAATCAATGTCCAAGTATCACATATAGAAAGCTGATCAAAGATACTGCAAATAGATGTCTGATCACAAAGTAACGAAATCTCCAAGTACCAAATCATAAGGGTGGAACTCATGGTACAATCACGCAACTCGGGGGCCAACATATAAGATGCTGTTGTACTGAAACTACAACATATAAGGGTGTGCGGCATCACTGGCAAAAACTGAAAGGACTGTCAAAAGTGAACCGCAAAATGCTGATGCAACCCGAGGTCTTCACCGATCACAATGGCACAATTCTACACAATGGGAATAAATGAGCTGAAGTCGACCATGTGAGAAATCGTTGGATTACCGGTCAATGATGTAAACCGTTAACCAACGCGAGACAACCCACCAATAATGAAAATGAGTGTCAAGGTGCCCCAGTACAATCTAACAAGTGCGAATAAATGAGTTGAATTCGAACACTTGGAAGAATCTACCAATCAGGAGGCAATGATGTTTCCCCACTGTCGATAGCGAAGAGTCTGCCACTGATGACTGCAAACCCTAAGGTACTGACAAAAAGACTCTAGACCTTATTCCTAGAGCAATGAGTCAGAGTCGATGGGAAAAGATCTGCTGGAAGGAAGGCATTAAGGCATCCCACATCAGTCCAGCGCGAGTGTAACCCGCAGGCCAAGATTTGGAAGGAATCGGACGAAGTAGAGTGACGGAACCAAAACTGAAGTACATTTCCGACATGCACAAGATGAAGCTAGCGCACGGAAGAAACCCTCTGAACCAACCAATAATGAAAGCTAACACAGAGGCGAGAAATCCACCAATAGGGTCAAATGGAAATCAAGGTACTGCACGAATCCCAAGTGTGATAATGTGCGCTGACGTCGAACACAGGGGAAACCACTCAGTCAAAGACCCATGATGATGATCAAATGCTGAGCACAAGGTCACCTATCAATGATGGAAATAGGCCCAGGGTGCGGCTCTAGGTTTGCTCTCAGAGCAATGTGTCGTAGTCGATAAGAGACAAACCCGCCAACGAGAAGTCAATGAGGACCTTCTCAAACCAGCACGAGCAGAAGACCAAAACATCTGATGTGATAGAACAAGATACAGACTGGACCGGGAAGGTCGACTGAATATGAGTCAAGAGACACCGCAGAATGGCCGACTCAGGCTAGACTTCCCTTGAACAAAAGCACGACTCGTAATGACCATGGCAGTAAACAATGACACTGTATAAGTCTGTTATGCAGGAGGCAAAACAAACTCTCCATATGATTGGAAGAGATAACCAATCGGGGGAGAACTAACCAGTGAAAATAAGGATAAGGCTGAACCTAGGTCAAAACTAAAACCATCCCAAATGAAGGAAATATAAGTGTATGTGCTTTGTTCAAGGGCGACAAACTGTACTGCCATAAAAGTGATGAAGTAGCATCCCGTTCCCGCTCTTTTTTATAATATTTGATTTTTTTGTCTTTTTCATATAAGCCTGAAAAAGAATAAAAGAATGCTATAGTACAATGGATGGAACGAGTATCAAGAAACAGATGCACTAGTTCCTGGGATAGGAACAATCCTATTCTCAATGCAAGGTGGCGGAAACTGGTCAACGATACTCAGAGGAATGTTCCATCCATGGGTAAAGGGTGTCAAGTCGCGACAGCTAAGTGCATGCAATGGTTAACTTGTACAGAAAGTCAAGGTCAAAAGTTGGCTTAACATCGAGTCCAAATGAAGCCGGCTAAAGGCCAGGATAAACAAGTAGCCAATATGCAATGCAGAAATACAACTCAACAACACCAGGGAGCCTCTAGGGTAATAGCCAGAAAAATGATAGTGAAGAAGAAGAAGAATGAAGCTTCAACACATAAGCCATGGCGGGAACTAAAGAGGACTCCCGAGCCTACATAAAACGCAGCATGGGCAACAAATGCTAGCAAGGAACTAACTAGGAAGCCCATGTAAAGGAAGGCTCTACCATCAAGTCATGATTAAATAGTCGGCGAGTGAAATTGGTGTAATACTCATGACCTGATGGGATCGACCCTAAGGCAAGTGATCAGTATGGAGGCCAGTATGCAAGATGCAACGAAAAGTGATTTCCCTAACCTATATGCCAGTAAAGATCATATACCTGCCGTGACGAGTCGGTAATCATGGATCAAAAACCGGGAAAAATCTCAAAATCGTCAAAACGTACCTGAAAACATACCAAACTGGGCACTTCCAAGCATCCGAGTTATGCAGCTTAAGATAGATCAAAAAAATACGCATAACAAGTTTTTGCGAAAATTTTCAACTTTTTAGGCATAAATAGACAAATTACCTCATATTTGGTTCATTATTGCATTGCTGATTTGGAAAAAGTGCTTAGGAGAAAAAAACTTCTTTCGTCAAATCAGGAACAACCGACCGTCAAAACGTGCCGAAACTTCAGGTAGGCTCCTCAATCATCCTTGTCAATCATTTTTTCCGTTTAGAAATTAAAATTAAGTGATTTTGACCATTAAAACCCTTGCTAAAAAATGCAGACTTGCGCATACGTGGGTTCATTAAAGGAAAGTCGCGTATACACGCGACTCTGCACAGAAAAAGTCGCGTATGCGCAGGTTCGAAACTTAAAAAGCGTGGCTAATGTATAATTTAATGAAATTTGACAGGATGACAATCTCATGGAGAGAACGTGAGCATAGTGTGATTGATCAAGAGGTCATGCAAGATCGAGCATCGCAAAATATCCTTCGGAATTGTGGATTGTTCAAATTCTTCAAAATGCCAAATATGAAAAGCAATGTTCGGTTGCTAGAAATGCTCGTGAATTACTGGGAACTAGATCAGGATTGCTTCATTATTGATCAGATGCGAATACGCATTGAAGTGGAAGATATATATTTCATCACTGGACTTTCCTGGAGGGGAGAACCAGTAGACTTGCACGGAAAGCCCCTGGGAGGGTTAACCGTGGAGGATTATGTCCACGTATATTGCGTAGAGGATTCCAAAAAGGTTGGAACTCAGATTACAATTAAATATATGAGGGACTTGCACATGAAAATCCTCCTGTTCACCATCAGTAGAGTGGCAGGATCTGCCTCTCTACATCAGGCGTCTAGGACGCAAATGAGCATAGCAGTAGAATGTTTGACTCATGTGTATGATTGGTGCACAGCCCTGCTATTGAACATGAAGCAACAGTTGACCTCAATCCGCCAGGTAAAGACCAAACACTTTGGCTACGGGACAATTTTGACAACATTCTTCTTTGAGAAGATACCAGCATTGAGACCCGGAGTCATCTCTACCATCAGTAGCCCGCAGGACCCAAGAATTGCCCGTTGGGCAGACATGATGAAGAGACTGGGGGGTAGTGAAGTACCCCGGACCACATGGGACGATGAGTTCTTCCTTTGGTGGGGAGAACAAATCATCGCAGTGGACAACTATCCCTATGCCGGGATGGACTTTCGTGGAGATCCAGATCTAGTTCTTCGACTAGGCGCAACATGGGGAGCAGTCGATAAGTTTGATTTTTTGATTATGTAATTTTTTGGATTTTTTCAATATGTATGAAAAATGAAAAACAAACATGCTTTTGATTGGATTCATAATGACTGACAATTCCAAAAATGATCATGATTCAGATGTTGGACCAGTTCGACCTGAGGGTCTTCCGCGCCACAAGCGCCGCAGGGGTGAGGTAGAGACAGTGGATTCAGACAGGACACTCCAGGCCGTGCAAAGGAACTTGGAGGGACTAACCCGCCAAATACCTATGGCTACCGTGGAGGACCTGCCAGAAGCCATCCAGAGACAGGTGGTAGGAGAACCCCGAGACTGGGTTAGATTATTTCGCCGAGTTGCCTCTGCAGTCACGTTCTATAGGAACACGACTTCTGGGCAGGGACCTCAGGAGTAGACAGATATTATGTATTAGATGACTATATATTTTTTGATACTGAGCATGATCGGGGTATAAGCCCAAATTTTTTATGACTTATGGATCCAAATTTTGTATAGTTTTTTAAACAATCTGATGATATATACAACGATTTGATATGATGTGACAAATGTATGACAAAATGTATGATGTTTTTGATGATTAAATGTTATTGTATTGAATGATTAATATGCCAATCAAGTGCCTGATTAGCTAATGAGTCAGCCAACCAATTGTCAGCTCGAGTAATATGAATGAAAGTTAAAAATTGAAATGATCGTTGCAACAAACGTACCCTCAAAAACAATCAGAGTAAAAATGGATCTCGAACCCGATAAGTATTGTTCAACTGCGACACCACCAGCTGGGAGTCCAAGAAAACTACTAACGAATCAACATCCAAAGATATTGCCTCCGAGAGTAGGTGAATAACTGCAGTGTATTCTGCTACGTTATTGGAAGCAGGATCAATGCAGACTGCTCTTGATACTAACAGCTGACCGGATGGATGATGGAGCACCCAAGCCGCGGAAGCCAAGTTCCGGGTGTGTCTACTAGCACCATCAGCGAAACCATAATGACTCATCACTCGACACAACCTGCCAAAGCAGATCAAAAACATCACCATCATACCAAAACCTAAAAACCAGATATGTACAAAACAACAAAAACTATATACAAAAGCAATATGCCAGACCGAAGCCTAGGCATAATACTTTTTCAAATAGAGCCCATTTCTGGGCTCCGACAACTCGTTCCCTTCGAAATCAACCAAAGTATAAGCTCCTTTCTTAAGGACTTTCTTAACGATAAAGGGGCCATACCACATGGACTTAAATTTTCCTGCCCCCAGGGCATCCTTGTCTTGGGCATAAACCAAAACAAGGTCACCTTCTGAGAAAGCCCTAGGCTTGACCGTCTTATCATACTGAACCTTTACCCAGTTTTTATGCGCCTCATTCATCGTGGCAGCATCCCGACGCTGCTCATCGAGTTGTTCCACACGAAGGAGACGTTCTGCCAGACTAGAAGTGTCCGAAAGAAGCTCGACAGCTAACTTAAGTGAAGGAATCTCGCATTCAATAGGAAATACGGATTCCAGCCCGTAAACTAACTGAAACGGAGTAAAGCCAGTTGCAGTTTTAACTTACGTCCTATATGCCCAAAGTGCAGGATATAGCATGATATGCCAGTTGGACCGAGCTTTATCAATTTTCCTTTGAAGAATGGTCTTCAAGGATTTATTTACGGCTTCCACCTGGCCATTGGCCTGCGGATAATATGGAGATGAATGCTCCTGCCGAAAACCTAACTTTGAAGCCAACTCAGCCATCATGCTATTCTGAAAGTGACTTCCATGGTCAGTGACAATCTCTTTGGGAATACCGAAACGAGCAATAACCTGGTTGAATAGGAAAAGAGTTGCAGTCTCACCATCGTTCCTAAAAGTAGGCATAGCCTCAGCCCACTTCGTGAAGTAGTCTACTGCTACAATAATATACTTGTGACCTTTTGCCGAAGGCGGGTTACAAGTAGTAAAATCAATTCCCCACTTTGTAAAGGGATCGACAGTTATGACCGGAAAAAGCGGAGCTGGATGAGTGCACATTTTTCAAGTATAAACTTGACACGGATGGCACCTTTTGACCACTTCAACACAATCTTTGAAAATTGAAGGCCAAAAGTACCCATCACGCAAGATTTTTTGGGCTGTAGCAAGCCCAGATAAATGACCCCCACAAGCCCCATTGTGGGAATCATTGAGCACAACCTCAGCTTCTTCGAAAGTCAAGCAACGTCTTAGGATTGAATCAACCCCTCGACGATATAAAGCATCACCAATAATCACATAAATTTTAGCTAAGTGACGCAGCTTACAACGCTCATCTTTCGAAAAAGAAGAGGGAAAATTCGTAGTCTGAAGATATACGATGATATCTCCATACCAAGGATCTTGTGTAGAGATAAGAAATAAATGTTCATCCGGAAAGGACTCATCATAAGCTATCTCTTCACCACAGGGCAACTCGGAGATCAATTCTGCGAAAACCAATGATTTCTTGGATTTGGCAGACATAAATTCAAGATCAAATTCCTGCAAAATCACAATCCATCTATTGTATTTGCCCCCAATCACTCGCCTACTGAGGACAAATTGAAATGGATTGGCTGCTGCCAAAACATAGGTTTTTCGAAGAATAATGTAATGTCGGAGTCGCTGCACATCATGAACTGCTGCTAAGGCTAACTTTTCTATCGGAGTGTACCGAAGTTCAGGACCTACCAAGCCTCGACTAAGGTAGTATACAACATGCTCAACAAGAGCATCATCTTCCTGAACCAGAACCATACCGATAGTAGATTCTGCTACTGCCAAATACAAAAGAAAATCCCTGCTATAATCAGGTGGACTCAATAAAGGAGCAGAGGTCAATGCTTTTTTCAAAGCATCGATTGAGCGCTGAGCAAAGTCATCCCAAAGAAATGGGACTCCTTTTTTCAGCAATCTCATAAATCCCTTTGTGACTTCAGCATAATTAATGATAAATCTCCGTAGAAAATTAGCCTTTCATTGGAGACTTTGAAGTTGACGGATAGAGGACGGGGGAGGCAACCGAAGTATTGCCTCAACCTTGAAGGGATCTACCCTTATACCTTCTCTAGACACAATAAATCCCAACAACCAACCGGATGTAACCGCGAAAACGCACTTGTTCGGATTCAATCTAATCTTATAGAAAGGACATCTTTCAAATATTTGACGGAGGTGACCGGGATGATCCATCCTCTTGCGAGAATGAGCAGCTAAATCATCCAAGTATGCCTCGATAATCTTTTTGATGTCGTGGAAGGCATAAGACATGGCCCGCTGAAAGGTAGCCCCAGCATTTTTAAGACCAAAAGGCATCTTCTTGTATGCAAAAGTACCCCAGGGACAAATAAATGCAGTCTTATGTTGATCTTCAGGACGGATAGTAATTTGATTATATCCAGAAAAACCGTCCATGAAGGAAAATATTTCATTACCGGCACACTCGTCAATGATCTGGTCGATAAATGGCGTGCGGTAATTATCTTTAGGACATGCTTTATTTAAGTCTCTGAAATCTATGCAAACTCGAATGGTTCCTTGCTTTTTATCTACCGGAACGAGATTTGAGACCCATTCAGTCAAAGGAATAGGGAAAATGAATCCCGCCTTAAGAAGCTTATCAACCTCAGCTTTGATAGCTGTTGCCTTCCTAGGATTGACCGGACGAAGTTTTTGCCTCACCGGCTTAGCATTTTCATAAGTCTTGATCTCATGCTGGACAATAGATGGATCAATGCCAGGAATTTCCTCATAAGACCAAGCGAATACATCCCTATACTCTTTAAAGAGTTCGGTGTAAATTTGAACCTCTTCATGGGAACATTCAGCTCCAATGAAGACATTCTCGATAACGTTGGGATCCCTGGAAATGTTCACCGGGATAGTAGGCAAAATCACATCCATGTTCCCTTCAGCATAAACCTTTGCTGGTGCTAAAGGGTTCAAGACTGGGCGAACAGGACCAAGAGATGGAGGACTTGGAAAACTTCACTCAACTTCGTTTAACTCAGGTAAGAAATAAGACCGATGATGCAAATTATCCCACGGTCTCTCTACACCAGTCATGGCTTCCAGAATTGCCTCTTTAGATGGAAGAGTGGTATCAAGGCAATCCTGGGAAGAAGAAGAATCAATACTCCAAGCCAGAGCCACATCACCATCCAATTCCTTCGGTGAAAGAGAAGTTGGAATGGAGTCTGCAGAGTCAACAATGGACTGATAAGCAATTTCTGCTGCAGACATTGGAAATTCCATTCCACCCACTTGACCTTCCGCTAATGTGGCAGTAGGGGAAGGTAAGGTCCAAGGGTCTGAAAAATAATGAGTTCTAAAGAACTCTCTTCGAAGAGGAGCCTTGGAGGACGAAATAGAATTTATATGCACCGTAGGAGGTGGGATATCAAAAGTACCCATCAAGGAATAATACATCCCAACCCCTAAATTCTCAACAAGCGCCTTGGTATTATCCAATTTTGGAATAGTGGAGTCAGTAGATGCATTCAGGTCTACAGGAGGACATTCCAGTTGATCCACTGTAACAATCCTCCCTTCGTGAGGGAAACATATAAGTTGAAATAATGAGGATGCAACAGCATCCATTTCATAAATCCAGTTTCTCCCCAACAGAAGGTTGTAGTCCAAACTTGCGTCCACTACCTCGACTTCTATATTAAAATTTTTGCCCCCGACACAGATGGGCAAAGCTGGGATAATACCATGGGGTCTATGAGAATGACCGTCAAACGTAGTCAGAAGAGTGGTAGATGGAACAGATTTGGGAGATCCAATTGTCTTCCAACAAGCAAGAGACATCACACATGTGGAATCACCCTCATCAATGACTGTCTGAAAAATATTGGTTTTCCGGTATGACGATTTAATATGGAAGGCCATATGATGGGGTAATCTCTTCTTAATATTCGACATATCAAATGTGATCATAAGAGATTTCTTTGGATCTATAGCTCCAGTGGCAGCGAGCAAAGCACTGCGCTGAGCCGGACAAGACTGGAGCACCTCGAGGGCAGACATAGCACAAGGACTCTGTGCCAGATCTTCTATAACAGAGTAGTTCTAGGCAGCCCTAGCATTTGGATTAATCGTTGCCCGCTTAGTAGATGTTTTCGACATCCGAGGTAAAGGCTCGACAGTAGGCTTCGGAATGTGAAGCAGCTCAGTAGCATCAGGAGCACCCTTAGCTTTCGAAGCCTCAGCTTCACCATAATCACGGGATCTCGTAGCGATATCCGCGTGAGCACTCATCATGAAAATGTTTGACGGAATTTCCCCTTCATGGGTGCCCCCCGAGGGAGCCCCGGGATTTTGATTTGTGCCAACAACAAGTTGTTGCCCTTGGGGAAAAGGGTTAGTCAGCACAGCCTGGGAACTAGAAGAACCCTGCTGAGCTAACAAGCGCTGAGCATCCTGAATCTTGGGGCAAAGGTGAGTAAGATGGTCTCCATTACACAACTTGCATGGAAACTTGACTTTCTTCTTATCCTTTGGCCCCTCACCACCTCGCTCATTAGACTTTGTATTACCCTTCCCATTCTTGCCCTTCTTTTTATTACATCCCTTCTTCTTCCCATCGGATTGTTGATTTCCTTTGGGGTTAGAAGACTGAACGACATTCACCGACAAAGACTGAGAAGGCGATGACTCAATAGGCATAGCCTGACCAGAAGAAGCAGATTGTAAAGACAACTGCTGCAATTGATTAAGCAGGCTAGCTGCACCACTATCTATCGATCCCACAATTCCATCACCATGCGGACCAGGCTTAGGCTTAGACAAGTCTAATTTGGAGCGCGGAGCATTTGGCAAATATTTCTGGAGGACCCCAGACTCAGAATAAATTAATTCAAGCTGCTGGGCCCTAAAAATGGCCTGCTCCTCGGAAAATACCCCAGACAGGGATACATCCTTAGAAATGTCTGACTGCAATGATTTCAAGAACCATTCCAAGAGGAATTCACCAGGAATATGAGCTTTAATAAGCCTCTTCCTTCTCCGCCATTCCTGAATATGATCAGAAATGTGGGTTGCATCGTCCTGCTTGAAATTAGCCAAGAGTTCAGTCCCGGCGTCATAATGGACTGGCAACTGGAAATGGTTGAGAAATGTAGTAGCCAGGTCTCCAAATGTAGCAAAGCTGCCCCCAGCCAACTCAATGTACCATTTGGCAGCATTTCCCGTCAAGGTACGTTGAAATAATCTCAACCTAATTGAATCGTCAATCAGGGAGTTCGATGAGCACCAAAGATGGAAAGTGGTGATGTGGTCTACTAGGTCCTCTCCATTCTTACCTTAAAAATTTGGAATGTCTGAAGGAATTTTAGTAGGAACTGGAGGCCACCCCGGACTGTAGCGGATCGGATCGTTAGTCAATTTCGACAGATCTGGCAAGTTTAACGTTGCCAGAAAAGGTAAACGAGGAGTAGCTTGAGGATTCCACCCTTGGTAGGATGGATTCCCAACATTCTGAAAAGAATAACCTGGATTTGATGAGGCACCAGGTTGCCAGAACTGACCCATAGAAAAAGGAGAAGACCCCCCTCCCAATGAAGAGTTACCAAAAACCTGACCAGTTCCCACTCCCGAAGTATTAACTGAAGAGGAAAGTCCCTGATAGGGGTTCCACGCATTAGACAGAGGAGAAAAAGCCTGATAGGTACTCGACAAAGGGAAAGAAGTATTCCCTTGATGACTAGCGTAAAACTGATTCCCAACCCCCGCTGACGTAAAGATAGGATTCCAACCAGTGAAGGTTGTCGAACTCTGACCTCCAGACCAAGGGTTAAAACTCTGAGTCTAGGAGGTAAAAGGAAAAGACCCTAAGGAAGGATTCGGATTAGGAATATGTCCACTCCCGAAGGGGAACCCTTGAAAAGAAGCTGATCCACTAGCCATAGAAGTCATGGGTGTAGATACAGCTAAAGCGGCAGAGAAGGAAAACGAAGGAATCCCACTAGTGGGCATTCCAAAACTAAAGGGACCAGAATGGGAAGCTTGTGCTTGGGTGTGACCAGAGCCAAATACAGCAGTACTAGAAGCAATTGTAGATATAGCTATAGTGCCCCCTGCTCCTACTGAAGCAGGGGTCTGAATGCCTGCAGTACTCACAGCCGAAGCTGCGTTCCCAGTCGTGGCCATCGAAAGATAAGAATAATATGGAGGGTCTTCTGGTCTTGCAGACTCAAGACCAATGTACTCCACAACAAATGGATAATCAGGAGGCAAAGGAGATGGAAGCGACTCAGAAGATTGAGAAACTTCCTCTACTTCTACTTCTTCTCTTGCTTCTTGCGGAAACAATACTCTATAGGTGAGTGGAGCGCTCCTCTCAGAATCGACACCAGAACCGATAACAGGACCTTCGGACCCTTGTGGAGGATCTCTCTCCACTGCGTCAGATACCACAGAGTGGTATACACCTGCTAAATTACTCCTACGCCTTCTCAGAGAAGGCTCTCCACTCTCGGGAGATAACCCCCGGATTCTCCTCGAACGACGAGGCGCTTGATCAACCACTTTAATAGATTAATTAGACTCAAAAAATATCAAGCTAGGCAAGCTAAGGAGCAAAGAGAATTCACTAAAAATATCCCTGAGATACAACCAAACAAGCAGCCTTCAGGTATTTCCGCTCCGGGTGATTAGGACCAGACACCAAAATACAAGAAAGAGAAATATAGGACCTCCCGAAAGTAGTCTGCGATAATTATGGCCCAGGCCTACTAGCGAAGGTATCAGAAACAGTTACACCGACCTCCAAACAACAACCTTTGCCGGCACAAGTACCCAAGCTTCGCAAGGGCACCCCCCAGAAGTACTGCTGAAGTGATGCGACGTCTGCCTCAGGTACCACGGGTATTCCCCCCCGCAGTCACCTATGTGGAACCTAGGAATGGCAACTATGGGCACCAATCCGTGTCAGAAGCCGGGCGGAACGGTCTTGAGGTTAGATCCAGCAAATCAGAGAGGGGGTATCTCTCTTCTCGGCCTTCACTTCCCCTCGCGCTTGACTCTCTGGAGGAGAGCTTTCCCGGTCCACCTAACGGAGTTGGATTTCACTCAATTAATCAACTTCTATGTTTTTAGTTTGAGTGGCCTGGAGAGTTAACTCTCCACTCACCCAATCCAAGGCCCTACAACCTAGCTAGTTGGTGTATGACACTTAGTAAAAAAAACTTGCTAGTTGCTTTTAGATTATAGTGCTTATTTTAGTTGGCTTTAATGTGATGTTTTGACGCAGAAAAGAAATTAATAAAAACCAAACTACATACAAATGCAGTTATTGTCTTTTGATGAAAAGCAATTTCTACACAGGTTCTACGAGTTAATATATTTTTTCTTTTCAAATAACAAGCTCACACTCACAAAATCTATGAAAAAGACTAAATGCTTGAGTGCACCGAATGCAAATCACTAAGATGGTGTTTACTTCTAAGATGAAAAAATCTGTTGAAACAAAGAGAAATTTCCAAAGAATCCTTTAGTTTTTATCGCTTTTCAGTTGCCCACCAAGCTAATTCCCAAGTCAGGAACCCTCAACATAAAGACACTGAAATGCACTCAAAATAAGAGAAAGAAACCAAAAACAATTCCCTTCCCAAGTCAAGCCAAAAACCAAAAGCAAGAAATCTCACCAAAGTTCCAAAATGATGAAAGAAAACCAAAACAAAAACATGAAACAAAAGCAATGGACAAACAAAAATGTTTTTGTGCTTTTTGAATTTATAGAAGAAAGATTTTAAGAAGAGCAAGAAAGCTATCAAACTTCCAAGCCAAGAAACTCTGAATTTCAACCAAGACTCCAACAAGAATGCTCAAATCTTATAGTGCTAGCTAGTAGCAAGATTCATGCAAGCATAAAGAAGACAAGAAACTCAACAAGTCAGCTTGGGAAAATAGCAAACCCTTGCAGCAAACAAAAGCTCTAAAGAACCAAAAAAGACTCTTCAAAAATCGCCACAAGACCTAGTCAAATGAAAAAAAGAAAACTAACCAAAAGAAGGCAAGAACTAAGGCGCAAAGAAAAACATAAAGGTAGGCAAGAGTAATTGAGCAGAAGCTCTCTGTTCTGATTAAGCAGAACAGCCAAGGATCCCAAGAAAGAGACCTTGGTACTCAAACCAGGAGTGCAAGCACCAGAAGAACAAAATTTGCCAAATGACTCAGTTTTCAATCAAACAAGAGAGAAAAAGACTGATAATCACTTCTAACCCAATCCAGACACCATAAAGATGCTGTAGGAACAGACCTTCACAGGCAGACAAGACCAAAAAGCTCAGAAATTAAAAATTTCAAAATTTGCCTAGGTATACGCTATTTGTCAGTTATGCAACTAGCGTGCATACGCGTCTGTGTAGAGGGAAGCCCGAGTATACGCGGTTTTATCTAAATAAACTCACGTGTATACGCTACTGCGTGCAGAAAAAGTCGCGTATTCCAAGGTAAATAAAGAAAAATACAAAAAATCAAGTCTGGATAAAGAACCAGGTCTTCAGTCTGATCAAGAGAAACTTTACTGGACTGGAAAAGATGATAAAAATTGTTGGAAACCATGAAAACCACTGAAACTACCCAACAGGGGAATCACAAGAATGTGGTCCCCAGTGGAGTCACCAGTTCTGTTTCAGGGAAAATCACCCTAGAGGTTTGTTGGGTTGAAACCTCCACAGAGCGGGGCATGAAATTCGAGAAGGACTCACACAACCACATCCATTCTTGAAAAACTAAATAGAGTAGATCGAGGAACGTACCGTAGGTCCTACGTTTGTAGTAGATCCCGCGGGGTCCAAACCCCCAGCCACACTTCTTCCTCTTTAACCTGGAAACCAGAAAGAAACAAGCACGAAGAACTGGTTGTACAATATATATCTACCCTAAACGTTAGTGAAATCCATGTGAATCATTAAATAAACAATAATGAATGTTTCAATAATAGATAATTTCACATATGTAAATAGATTTCAACACGTGTATTTCAAGAACAGGACGTTTGTTCTATATTATGAATAGCATGTACAGTAGTAAAAGTGGAGAGATCACCTGAATCCTCCCACGATCCTTGGCGAGACCGTCGTCTGGATTTGTCCCACCCTTGCCTCGCTAAGACTCCTTCAGAAGTTGTGCACATGAGATGACATATAGATGGATGAACATCTCCTGGAAACAAAGGTTTCCTATACTGAAGTGGGAAAGTGCAGGAGGCACGGGAAATCAAACTTGGATTAAGGATTCCAACAGAGTATAATATCAATCATTTCTCTCTCTACCTTAGGCCATACACATGAGGGCTTTTTATACATCCTCAAAGTAGTTTCAGTCAGTTGGAAATAGTTGGCCACGTGCTAGGGTGGTTGAACTACTGGAGTAACCATCAACCCAGCCCGAAAATAGGGAATTTTTATATATTTTTTAATCATTTTAATGGCATACGCGGAAAAGTGCAGCTGGACTCGCGTATACATGCGGAAAAGTACGAGAATAGTCGCGTATGGGGATTTTAACACTATTTTTAAGTGAATTTTATCCAAGTCCATGGGAATGGGTGCCCAAAGCCATATAAGCAATCATGAATCATATGAAAGTGAAAAATGATGCTATAACAAATAATAACAACAAGGGGGCTACACTAATAACAATAAGGGACTAAACTAGTAATATAGGAACCTAACATGCCTCTCTCCTTCAAAAAAGTGTTGTCCTAAATGCTTGAGTAGCTTTGGGTGCTTCTGTATAAAATTCTCATCCTTGCATGTAGAATCTTTAGTGGGTAAGTTCTTCCACTTCATGAGATACTCTGAAATTGATCGATTTCATAGCTGTCAAGTTCTCGTTTCCGTGACCACTTCAAGTTCCACTATGATTTTTCCTTCCTCATCAAGTTCTGGAAATATTGTTTGAACTGGAATATTTTCACTTGTAACCTTCTTTAAGCATGAAACATGGAAAACTGGATGCATTCGGGAAGAAGTAGGAAGCTCCGATTTGTATGCCATAGTACCAATCTTTTGCAACACCTTGTAAGGACCATAGTACTTTGGCGATAATTTATTATCCTTCTTAGCTTGCTTTAGGGACATTTGTTTGTATGGTTGTAGCCGTAAAAATACCCATTTTTCTACATCAAAACTTCTCTCACCGTGATGTTGATCCTTTAAGAGTTGGAGAACTTCTTGTTGATGCTCGATGTGATATTCCACTACTTTAATCTTATGATTTTCTTTTAAAGATGATGTGATGAATGGTGGATTATATCCATAAAGTGCCATAAAAGGGACAATTTTTGTTGTAGTATGGAAAGAAGTGTTATACCACCATTCAGCAAGAGGTAACCACTTGATCCATTGTGTTTGTTTATAAGATGAAAAACAACAAATATATCTTTCCAAACATTTATTCACTATCTCAGTTTGACCATCGGATTGAGGATGATAATATGAGCTATGAGCTAATTCAGGACCCAAATAAGAAAATAATTCTGTCCAAACATTTCTAGTAAAAATGGTATATTTATCACTCACAATAATCTTTGGGTTTCCATGTAGCTTTTGAATTGTGTCCATAAATGTAGTAGCAACTGTACTTGCTTTTAATGGATGAGATAATGCACAAAAGTGTGCATACTTGGTATGTCTATCAACTACCACCATGATGACACTCTTTCCTTCGGACTTTGGTAAACCTATGATAAAATCCATTCAAATCTCCTCCCAACGTTGACTTGGAATGGATAAAGGTTGTAGAAGACCCAGGGTCTTAATTGTATCAACTTTATTTTGCTGGCAAACCAAACATTCCGCCACAAACTTTTGATTATCAGATTTAAGGCCATCCAAAAAAATTTGTTTCTTCAAACTGTGGTAAGTTTTTTAAATCCTGAGTGTCATCCTAAAGGAGAAGTGTGCAATTCTAAAACAATATTTTGTTTTAGCTAGGAATTATTACAAAGATATAAGTGTTCTTTGTACCATAAGGAATCATTTTTCCAACTAAATGTATCATATGTACTAGGATCTTGTTGTAAGTTTTGAATGAGTGTTCACACTTTTTCATCCTTCTTCCATTCATCCCTTGCTTCAATTATCCAATCTGGTTGGATAATAGAAATGGCACAAAGAAATGCTTCCACCTCTTCATTATTTCTTGAGAGTGCATCTGCAACAACATTTAGCTTCCCTTTCTTGTAGATTATTTCAAAGTCATAACCCAACATATTTGTGACCCATTTTTGCTACTCTTCTGAAGATAGTCTTTGTTCCAAAAAGTGTTTAACACTATCATGATCAGTTTTTACCTTGAAGTGTCTTCCCATTAGGTAAGGTCACCATTTCTTTAGTGCATGTAGTATTGGTAACATTTCCTTTTCACAAATAGATTTCTATAGATACTTTCCTTTTATTGGACGAATTTCAAAAGCAATGGGTTTTCCTTCTTTCATTAAAACAACACCAATTCCATTTCGTGAGGCATCACATTCCAAAATAAAGGTTTTTGTAAGTCTAGCGTAGCTAAGACTGGTGCTACGCACATTGCCTCTTTACTATGTTCAAAGGCCTTAGTTGCTTTAGGAGTCCATGAAAATGCATCTTTCTTCAATAATGTTGTTAGAGGTGCTGCTATTCTCCCATAATTCTTAAAAAAATTACAATAATACCATTTTAACCCGAGAAATCCTTGCAAATCCTTTATGGTTGTTGGGACTTTCAATTCATTAATGGCTTTAATTTTGTTAGGGTCTACCTTAACACCCTCGTGAGATACAATATGACCGAAATATTCCACCTCTTGTACTCCAAAGAAAAATTTGGATGTTTTTGCATATAAGTGTTTCTCCTGCAATAGTTTGAGCACCCTATCAACATGTTGAACATGATCCTTCCAAGACCTGCTATTGATTAGTATATCATCAAAAAATACTAGCACAAATTTTCTAAGGAAGGTTTCGAAAATGGAATTAATCAACCCTTGAAATGTAGAAGGTGCATTGGTAAGGAAAAAAGGCATGACCAAAAACTCATAATGACCCTCATGGGTTTGAAATGTTGTTTTCGGAATATCTTCAGTCTTCAATCTAATTTTATGATATCCTGAACGAAGATCCAACTTGGTAAAATAAATTTCTCCATGTAATTCATCCAATAATTCATCAATCATAGGAATGGGAAATTTATATTTAATGGTGAGCCTATTGAGCTCCCTATAATCCGGACACATGCACCATGATCCATCCTTCTTGTGCACCAATACTATTGGAGCAGAGAAAGAACTTTGACTAGGTTGTTTTATACCATCCTCTAACATTTCTGTAATCATACGTTCAATTTCGCTCTTTTGGACTTAAGGATATCTATAAGGCCTGATGTTTGGAGTAACAATTCCTGGAATCAAATTAATAGCATGATCATGATCATGAATAGGTGGGAGTCCTTTGGGAGTTTTAAACACCTTGGAATGATTGTCCAAGACTTTTTGGAGATCTGCAGAAATAGATGATTTTGATGTTGGAACTTCTAGTGAGCATAATTGTGCAATTATGCCTCGTTGTTATCTCTTCAGAAGCTTTGTCATGATATTAGAGCTTATTATCTTTCCTGGCTTCCCTACGATACCCTGTAATTCAACTTACTTTCCTTCTAAAAAAAAATTCAAGAAAAGTTCTTGAAAATTAAAAGCTACCATCTCCAAAGATTGTAACCATTGTACTCCTAGTACAACAACAACACCTCCCATTGGAATGGAAAGCATTGGACTATTCAATACATATTACCCAATGGTTAGCTTAATATTATGGAATTTTCTAGAGAAATTTATAGTTCCTCCATTTTCAACCATCAGTTGATATTCTGGTGCTAGGTATAGGAAAGAATTCAATTCCTTGGCTACCTTACAATGAATAAAATTATGGGTACTACCCAAATCAATCAACACTATTACCTTTTTCTTCTTGATATGTCCTTCTATATTGAGAGTTTAAGGAGTGTTAATTCCTGCCAATGCATTACACGATATGGCCAGACTCATTTCTTCCTCTTCTAGGGTTGGTTCCTGATGTATATCCTCTTCTTTTGAATATTCTTGTTCATTTTCTTCTTCATCTTCACAATCCATGTAAAATAATTTATTCTTAGCACACTTATGACCTTTAGTGTATTTTCTATCACAATTGAAGCAAAGCCCTTTTGCTCTTTTTTCTTCCGATTGTTGTGGTGTCAAACATGTAGGTTCTGGAAGTCTAGGAGTAGCAACACTTCCATATTTATATATGTGAGTGGTAGGCTTCCTTTTTTCCATAATTTTACATTCAAATTTTCTTGCCAACCTGAATGCCTTTTCCAACGAATTAGGTTCCCAGATGCGAACTTCATGTTGGATGTTATCCTTTAAAGTCCCTATGAAAACATCAATATTGTGTTCCTATGGAATATCAGTTACCCTTATATTCAATTTTTGGAAGTCCTCAATGTGCTCCACTACTAAACCCTTTTGTTTTAGATTTATCAATTGGCTAAAGAAGTTGTTGCTTTTTGTATCCTCATAATGTGATATCATTTCCTCTGTAAAAATTGATCAAGTGAATTTTTTTTTTACGGGAGCAAAGCCATCGATACCATACAAATGTATTTTGTTCTAAATGTAAAGTTGCAATGCATACCTTTTGTGTGTTTTTCATATTATTGAGATCAAAATATTACTCCATATGTAGTATCCATGTTACGGGATCCTTTCCCTCAAACTTCCTCATATCCATCTTTGGAATATGGTGGTTCTTCAATCCAACATTAGAGTTTCTGAAATCATAGTTAACATTTATTTTGTTCTCATCATGAGCTTCCTCAACTATATTTCCACCATTAGGAATCATTTCTTGTACTAACCTTGTCATAAAACCTTCCATGCCTGCTTTTAGATCATTCTTCATGTCTTCAATGTTTTCTTTCATTTTTTCATTGA
Organism: Pinus albicaulis; assembly: GCA_034641835.2. Classification (NCBI taxonomy): domain Eukaryota; kingdom Viridiplantae; phylum Streptophyta; class Pinopsida; order Pinales; family Pinaceae; genus Pinus; species Pinus albicaulis. The sequence goes on from CM076577.1 coordinate 961,389,495, forward strand.
TCTTAGCTTCCATGCCATCCATCTTAGCTTTCCTGCCATTCTTCAAACAATCCATCTTATCTTCCATGTTTTTCTTCAAACCATCCATCTTAGCTTCCACGCGTTTCTTCAAATCATCCATCTTAGCTTCCACACCTTTATTCAAAACTTCCATTTCATTTTTTGTTGCTTTTTGCGAGAGCAAAATTTGGTGCAGTTGCTCTTGTAATTTTGATATGTCATGTAGTGCTTCTTACTCTTCATGAGTCATAGTATAGCCTTCCGAAGGTTTAATGGGTGTTGAATTATTTTTAGGTGGCATTCTAGAACCCAATGATGATATCTATGCTTCAATATACCCTTGGAACCACTTCAAACTGATTTTCACAGAAGACTTATGCAACTCGAAAAAACAAAATACACACCTTTTTCTTTCTTTTGAGGATCTCGATATTGAAACTGAATTATCTCTGTGATTTTGGATCTTCAATATCTAAAATTAAGCCTTGTAGTATCCCTATGAAGATTCTTTCAAATGCCACAGGTATGACCCATTTTTCTGACCTAATTTGGATTCTTCAAGGCAAAGCTATGCCCAATATCCCACGATGACCTAATTATGGACTGGTTCAGTATAGGAAACTTGTATGACTTACCACGTGTCACTGTTTCCTCCTTCGGCTTTGAAATTTATATAACGAAAACTAAAGTCCGTTTACTTGCGATTTCTTTTTTCAGAATCCCAATCTGATGCTTAGAGAGAGAGTTATAAAATTTTCCCCACAGTCACCTCTTTGAGATGAAATTCAAGAGCCTGAAACAATCCTAACTTCCACATATCATATCTCCAAAAATATTGCGAACCAAGATATGAAATTTTTATAATTGGTTTCTCAGGGTTTCAGCTTTGCACTATAAGAATTTCAACTTCTGAAATTTCGTATACGAAAGGTTATAGTGAAAATTCCACGATGACCTGTTTTAGTTGAAATTAGAGAGCCTTAAAAAAACCCTAATGTCCCTAGATCATATCTCCGAAAATATTGCGAACCAAGATCTGACATTTTAACAAGAGATTCCTCAGGATTTTTTCTTCATGTTGTAAAAATTTCAGCTTCTGAACCTCCATAGAAAAAAATTTATTACGGAAATACAAGGATGACTTGTTTGGAGCAGCAAAACACTAGAATCCAAAGCTCTGTTACCAAATGTTATGACACCAACTCCAAAAATAGAAGAAAAGAGAGATCAATGCCTTAGAAATCAGCCACTTTGAGGGGGAAACCTCCAATACATTACATAAATAAACAATTATTGGATGATACAAATGACCAAAACCTCCTTCTATATATAGGAGTCCATGGGGCCACAATATAATCCTAGTTGACCTATGATAATAATTTAAGGGCACAATAATAATAATATTGCGGTTACAGGAATACAAAAATAACAATAAGGGGGCTACACTAATAAAAATAAGGGACTAAACTAGTAATATAGGGACCTAACATAACGTTATTCATATACATATGAGATTAATATATATTCCCATAGGTCCATAATGACAGTGTGGAAGGAAAAAATACAATGCAGACATGTAAATGCAAGAGGAAAAATCCAATCTAAGGTTTCGTATGTATATATATATATATATATATATATTTATAAATTTATGTCAATAAGGGAATAAGTGTAGCTCCATAGATATGTAACGTAACACCTTCATAAAGGTAAGGGATATTCATAAAATACGAATGGTGTTGCATTGACAATTATATTATTGTGGGTAGCCTTAGGAATGGATAAATTGGGAAAATAATTATAGAGTAAGAGTTAAGGGTGAGACCTTAACTACTAATTACCATTATCCATTGAAAGAGAGTTGGTCAAATAAATGGCATGGAAACTGATTAGAAATATGTCTTCGGACTATGGTCCTAAGAAGAATATTTCAATGGTAATAAAAATCATGAGAATAGTGTTATGCTATAAAATGCACCGACATCTAAATAATGGTCTAATGAGACAAGGAGGAATAAATTTCATTGACAGTAATTGAGAGTAAAATATAATTGACAATAATTGAGAGTAAAATATAATTGACAATAATTGTTGAACGACAATTCAAAAATTAATTAGACTTAAGTACATCAAATAGAATGTCTATTAGATAATGTTCGTGAGGGTGTGAAGAAACACATTAAGTGTGTTATATGTGAATGGTATTAATTCCATAAGTAGAAAAAAAAAATTGGAAGCGCAGTTGTGACAAATGGTATCAGAGCCCTTGTTAAAACATTGGGCCTAAATGTGTGTTCACACCAAAAAATAAAATCGAAGAATTCTGTTGTTATAAATTGTTTATTTTTAAACAAATATACACTAATATTTACTTCTATGTATAGTGAATTAGTGTAGAACCGTACAGATGAAACCATAAGTGAAGGGGGTGAGTTGTATGTAGATATGGGTGGTGCAGAAAATCCACCAGATTCAAATGCTCCATTGTTGGCCATGATATATCAGATGCAAAGAGAAATGATGCAACTGAAAACCCACAATGAAATATTATCACTAGCTAGTGAAGAGCAAGAAACGTTAATCAGAGAATTAACCTCCAGGACCAGTCACGAAGGTCAAGGTTCTGGTAGAAAGAGAAAGGAAATTGAAAACAACTCAGAAGAATCTGAGGATGGTGAAACCTTTAGACAACTGTCGAGAATGAAAAAGGAATTGCAAGGAGAATTCCAAAAAATAAAACCTCCCTCTTATGATGGTGAGAAGGAGGAAGATGCATAAGCTTGGCTTATAGGCATGGTAAAATACTTCCAATTTTATGAATATGGAAGTAAGTTGAAAGCTAGGTTGGTTATGTACCAATTACAATGTAAGGCTACCTTGCGGTGGGAAGAAAGAAAAATGGTGCATGTGCTAGATGAGGAAAGTGTCACTTGGGCATATTTCTAAACCAAATTTCAATATAGATATCTGAATGAACGATATTATGATGACAAAGCCAAAGAGTTTTATGAGATTAGGTTGGGAAAACTTACCATCGATGAGTTTGTTACCAAAATTACTAAACTGCTTTGCTATGTAGCTTATATAAGAGAAGAGAAGGCCAAGGTATAACAATTTTTAAACTCGCTACCTACTATATACAAGGAGAGGATAGAATTTTATAACCCCAAGACAAATGGATGAAGTTGTGCACAAGGAAAGGCTATGTTATTAGCAGTTGAAACGAAGAAATGAACAAGCGAAAAACTGGCAGAATAAAGAAAAAGGTGACTCTAGTGGAAAAAGAGTAAAAAGAGCATACTTAAAGAACTTTGGAAAAAATCATTAAAGGAAGAAGTTTAATAAAACTGGAGAAAATCAACCAGCCCAATCACAAACAAGATCTAAACAAATGGGTGGAAACAATAAAAGAGATGGAACTGTAAAGATGAGGGATCCACTAAATTATTGGGGTTGTGGAGAGCCTCATTTGCTACGAGATTGTCCTCACCAAACCGTTCAGAACATACAAGTGTCAAGAGAGGCAACTACTATAAATGACGTGGTAAGAAACATCCCCAGAATCAATGCTACACTAGAAGATCGTCAAGTTGAAAGCCAATCAACCATGGTCTAAATAGAAGGTATGATTGTTGAACAACATGTTTATGTTTTGGTAGGTATAGGTGCAAATTTAAGTTATATAAGTCCTCAGATGGTGGAAAAGTGCAAATTAAAGTCAGAAAAATTTCATCAAGCATGATTAGTTTAGTTAGATACAAGAACAAAAACAAAAGTGACCCATAAGTTACCAAAGATTGCTATAACTTTAAATGGGTATGAAACTGAACTGAATTTGAATATTTTTACTCTAGACTCCTATCATTTGTTAGTAGTAATGGACTGGTTAGAAAAACAGAAAACCATATTAAATTGTTTAGATAAAACAATACACTGCATAGATGGTGAGAGAAAACTAGTGATAGTGAAAGTTAAACCCAAACCAATGTCAGTTAGACATATTTCAACAATTTAGTTGAAAAGGACAACAAGAAAAGGTTGTCAGGTGTATGTTGTATATGTGAAATAATTGGGACAACAAACTGAAAAAGAACTTGTAGAAAAATTACCAGTCATTAGAGAATTCAAGGATGTATTTCCAGATAAAATTCCTCACTTACCCCCAAAAAGAGAAATTGATTTTTCAATTGAGTTAATACCAAGAGCTACACTAGTCTCTAGATCCCCATACAGAATGATTACCCCAGAGTTGTTAGAATTAAAACTGCAGCTACAAGAGTTGCTGGATCGAGGCTATATAAGACCAAGTGTATCCCCATGGGGAGCACTGGTACTGTTTGTTAAAAATATATATGGTATATTCAGAATTTGTATAGACTACCGACAACTGAATAAACTGACAATCAAGAATACATATCCTCTACCCATGATAGATGATTTATTTGATCAAGTAAGAGGAGCCACAGTCTTTTCCAAAAATGATTTAAGGACAAGTTTTCATCAACTGAGAATAAATGATGAAGACATAAATAAAACTACATTCAGAACTAGATATAGACACTATGAATTTGCATTTCTACCTTTTGGGTTGACTAATACACCTACTACCTTTATGTGCCTAATGAACATTGTCTTAATTAAATATCTAGACAAATTTTTTCTAGTATTTATTAATGACATTCTGATATATTCTAAGAATGAAGCTGAACATAAAGAACATCTTAGAATTGTCTTACAAACACATAGATAACATAGGTTGTGGTAAACTTAGCAAAATGTGAATTTTATAAAGATAAAATTCAGTGCTTGGGCCATATAATTTCAGAAAAAGGATTAGCAGTGGAACCACAAAAGATACAAGCTATCATGGATTGGCCTATGCCTACTGATGTTTCCTCCATAAGATCTTTTATGGGAATTGCAGGATACTATAGAGAATTTGTAGAAATATTTTCAGCCTTAACATATCCTATCACATCTCTACATAAGAAAGGAGTGAAGTTTGAGTGGACAGAAAAATGTCAACATAGTTTTGAATAGTTAAAACTTAAACTCACAACTGCTCGTATTCTAAAGATCGCTAAGCCAAATCAGGAATTTGTAGTATGTACCAATGATTGTGAAGAGGGATTAGGAGGAGTGTTACTGCAATAAAAATCAGTCATAGCATATGAGTCAAAACATTAAAGAAACATGAACAAAATTACAGCCTGTATGACTTAGAGTTAGTTGTTGTAATACATGCCTTGAAGATGTGGAGAAATTATCTTTTAGGAAAAAAGTTTGTATTAATGACATATCACATAAGTTTGCAGTACTTTTTAACACAACCTGATTTAAATTCTAGACCAGCTAGATGGTTGTCCCTCTTTAGTGAATTTGATATGGAGATCAAACATATCAAAGGAAAGGAAAATAAGATTGCAGATGCTTTAAGTAGGAATGCTTGTCAAAATTTGAATAGCGTTGGGAGTAGTGCAAACTTTGACCTTGAAGGATTGATCCAAGAAGTAATTATTCAAGACCCAAACTATTTAAAGTTCCAAGAAAATTTGCAGGAAAATGAGATAGTGGGGTATACTCAAAACCAGAAGGGATTGATTTGTTATAAAAATATATCATACATTCCCAATGTGAACTCCCTAAAATGTGATATTTTAGATGAGTATCATAAAAGACCATATGCAAGACACCCAAGGTATCAGAAATTGATTTCAACCTTGAGAAAGAATATGTTCTAGCTAGGTATGAAAAAGGATGTAGCTAATTAGTTAGCTAGATGTTTGGAATGTCAGCAGGTAAAGGTAGAGCATCAACATCCAACAGGATTGTTGAATCCTTTACCCATCCCAGAATGGAAGCAAGAAACAGTTTCCATAAACTTTATAACTGGATTTCCAAGAAATAAATACCAACATGATTCTATAATTGTAGTTGTAGACACATTGACGAAAAATTCACACTTCTTACTAGTACAGTCTAATTTTGGTACAACTCAAGTAGTTAATGTATTTATGAAAGAGATTGTAAAGTTACATGTTATTCCTAAAATGATAATATCAGATAGAGATGCAAAGTTTACATTATATTTTTGGAAGACTTTGTTTGGGAGAATGGGGACCAAATTAAACTTTATTACTGCATACCATCCCCAAACCAATGGAAAAAATGAAAGAACAAAACAGATTTTAGAAGACATGTTGAGAATGTATGTGATGGGCGTACCAACAAAGTGGGAAGATTTCCTGCATGTGGCAGAGTTTGCCTACAATAATAGTTATCAAGCCTCAATCAAGATGAGTCCCTTCGAAGCATTATATGGCAGAAAGTGCCATACACCTCTTAGATGGAGTCAACGAGAGGATTTTTTAATACTTGGACCCGATGCATTGCAGGAAATGGAAAGGAATGTAAATAAAATTCAACAAAATATCAAGACCGCACAAGACATGGAGAAAAGCTATGCAGATAAAAAGAGAGTTCATAGAGAATTCAGTGTGGGAGATCATGTGTACTTGAGGATTAAGCCCAAAAAGAGTACTTTCTACATGGGTAGCTGTGCAAAATTAGAGCCACGTTATTGTAGACATTTTGAAATACTGGAAAGAGTGGGGCCAATAGCATACAAGTTGGCTTTACCTAGTCACATTAAGGTTCACGATGTTCTTCATGTTTCATTATTAAAAAAGTATGTACATGATCCTACTCATGTCATTGATTGGAATGTGATACAGGTGGAACCAGAAGGGGAATTTCTTCTGGAGCCATTTCGCATCCTGGCACGGAAAGTAATTGAGCTCCAGAGTAGAAAAATGGCCAAGGATAAAGTGTAGTGGAGGCACTTTTCACTCGAAGAAGCTACTTTGGAACAAGAGGAATATATGAAGGAAAAATATCTTTCACTATTTGAAAAGTGAATTTATATTTTGTCTTTGCAACACCGAGGACAGTGTTTTGTTTTAGAGGGTGAATATGTAATATCCCTAGTTTCTCTGGTTTTATTAGACATTTGAACAGTCCTAAAGGGTCAAATGGACCTAAGGGAAAACAATTATTGTGGACATATTTTATTATTTAAATTTAATAAAATGAAAATGGAATTAATTTTGCAAAGACTAGAGTATAATTAGAGATAAGGAATCCAACTCCATGAGGATGGATAAGGTTCCGAAGACTTTCTCAGTTCTCCAAAATCCTTGAAGAAAATAAATTTAATATTGAAAATTAGATTGGAGATAAAAATCTAAAAAGATACCCCCGGTAAAGTGGAAAGATACTAGGAAGAGGTGGAATAAAACTAGAAAGAGGAAAAACATAGTTTTAAAGTACTTTTGTGAAAAAACAAAAGGAAAGCCTAGGAAAAAAGGAAAAAAACATCTTGATTAACTCGACATAGTTATAGAAACAAGCTGATGGGAAATCAGGCTTAAATAAGAAAATTATGGGTAAACAATAGGTTGTTTACTACTGGAAGGAATTGATCTCTACTTAGGGGAAGCTATGGAGAAAGAGCTCATAAGTTGGGTGGAAAATAGTCTACCAGAATTGGTAGCACAAGTTAATTCATTTTATCTTTTATTTGTGTTATTATATTGAAGTTAAAATAGTAGTGTAGAAATTAGATAAACCTGTCAAGGATTATATTATGTGTATCAAAATAATGTGAAAATTTCTATTTATTGTAAGTTGTTAGATCTGTGCATTTAACATAATATTGTAAAATAAATATAGCATAGCTCTGTAGTGTTACACAGATAATTATGAGAAGAGTAACAACTCTCATAATTTCTAAATCTTGACGTATTTTTAAATCTGAGGTTAGGTGAACTATATGAATTAGTTTATGCAGAAAGTAAATACAATAGAATTATTTTACTAATGATGAAAATATGTTAACTAAACTAGTACATATTGAAAACAAGTATGTCTAATAATGAATGTGAATTTAGAACATTTAAAGAAAATCTTCTACTGTGGTAGAATTGAAGATCTTGATACTATACCTAAGACATAATATTCTGCAAGAATTACTGTAACGAATTCATAAATTATTAACAGAATTGAAATACGGATTTTATAGAAAACATCATATTAGGAATGGTAAAGATAAATTCTTTACTGGAAGTAGAGTATATTAAATAATACTGAATTAGATTACGTCAGGAGACTTAGATCCATATACATATATTGTCCAAGTAAATTTATGTCCAAATATTTATACAAAATTGGGGATTCAATCCCATAAATTACAAGTATAGAATCTTTCTGAGAATTATGCATATGTATTATAAAATAAGTCCCCAAGGAGGTTACTCGACCAACCATTAAAAGGAAATCAAAAGTTACTATGTCATAGTTGGATATATATACTCCTAACACAAGTTGTATAGTGATGCATTATGGTAGAGGTTACGTGCACAAAATAGAAATTAAGAAACTTCTACTGGTGCATAGATTTCAAATTATAGTAATAATTGAAAATATAGATAACCATAGAAGTGTAGGAATTAATTACCTTACTGACTGTCACAAAGAAACAAAGTTGTAAGTAAAAGAGATTTTGAAGTGAGTAAAATTAAGAATATGAGGAACCAAAGAATCAAAGAAAATTTAGTTAATTTCAAGACAATTCTTACCTTAAATTCTTCGATAGCATAATGAGTCAAAGTGGATAAACGTGGAATTGCGAAATGTGTGTACAATATATGGAATCAAATTATTAACCCCTGCCTGTACAAACAATTTAAATTCAATAAAAGGTAAATCATTACAGACGAGAAAGTCTAATAATGAGAATCATTGTACAAACAAATTGAACTCATAAAATTCCTATGACTACTACATAAATGGAATAGTAGAAATCTGTGAGATTTCAATAATGGAAATCGATATTCCTTAACTTGGAATAAGCTATAATTTCTTATCTCTAAAATTTAATTACATTCTCAAAAATATAGGCTAAAATTTGAAACACTTTAGTTGGATAGGTCAACTAATTATTAAGTAAGTATGAGAGTATTGAAAGAGGTAAAGCAATGGAGGGATACACTTACCTTGAAGGATTGGAAATTCTACAAGGAGGTAAACAGTTGAGGAATTATGCATACGCGAGTTGGGGAATGCTCCTCTCACAGTAAATCACTCACCTGCATTAAACATAAACACATTAGACAGTCACAATGTTCATTGAAAAAATAAAATGACAACAAAGACAAAATGAACCTGGAACTGAAATTGATTTTCAAAAACAAGAATGGAATTTCTCAACCAACACATGATGGTAGCCAAAGGCATAATCATATTCGAGAAATATGCGGACATAGGAGTCATTGAATTTGTATGCCTGAGGAGATTTTTACCATTTCTATTGGTACAGTGGTATAATAAATTGACCAAGGGACTCTAGGTGAAGGATGCAGCATTATGGGGATAAACCCATCACTGCAAACCTGAGAGACAAATTGAATTAGTTATAGAGATAATGGGGAAAAATAATAATTTCAGATAGAAAAAAAAGAAGCGGCCAGAGACCTGCAAATAGATCGATACAATAGAGAGTAAAAAAGATGTGAGTTCTTTATTTCCTGAGAAATAAAATGAGATCGAAGAGCTTAAACTTGACACCATGAATTGGATTTTCCACTCAGGTTAAACGAAATATTTCTTGAAGCCGAAGGACTACTGATTCAACAGAGACGAATAGTAGGAAAGAGAGATACAACAAAAATTAAATGGAGGAAGAAAACCTAACCATAGATACGGTCAGATCTCAACTGTCCACATAGAACATAACTGACGATGGAGATTAAGCTCATAGCTAGAGGGTTAAATCAATAAGGGACTAAGACATGTGACTACTGTCATAATTAAGTACTATGGAGTAAATGAAACAAGATCCCGAGACAAAAATATGATTCAAATATTTGGTGTAGTTCCATAGGGAGCCTGAGTTCCATTAAAGCATTCATAAATGCTCAAATCATTGTATATCTATTGATATGTTCCATAGTTAATGAAGTGGACAACTCCTGAGAAAAATTAATGTTATGCATATACATATGACATTAATATATATTCCCGTAGGTCCATAATGATAGTGTGGAAGGAAAAACTACAATGCAGACAAGTAAATTCAAGAGGAAAAATCCAAACTAAGGTTTCGTGTGTGTATATATATATATTTATGTCAATAAGGAAATAAGTGTAGTTCCATAGATATGTAATGTAACACCTTCATAAAGGTAAGGGTTATTCATAAAATACGAATGGTGTAGCATTGGCAATTATATTATTGTGAGTAGACTTAGGAATGGGTAAATTGGGAAAATAATTATAGAGTTAGAGTTAAGGGTGAGACCTTAACTACTAATTACCATTATCCATTGAAAGAGAGTTGGTCAAATAAATTACATGGAAACTAATTAGAAATATGTCTTCAGACTATGGTCCTAAGAAGAATATTTCAATGGTAATAAAAATCATGACAATATTTTTATGCTAGAAAATGCACCAACATATAAATCATGGTCTAATGACACAAGGAGGAAGAAATGTCGTTGACAACAATTGAGAGTAAAATATAATTGACGATAATTGTTGAACGACAATTCGAAAATTAATTATACTATAGTACAACAAACAGAATATCTATTAGATATCACTCGTCAGGGTGTGACGAAGCACATTAAGTCTGTTATATGTGAATGGTATTAATTCCATAAATAGAAAAAAAATGAAGTGGAGTTGTTACATTTTAAGAGTCATAACATTATTATGTACTAGCATTTTCTCCAAAAGAGTGTAAAGACATGTCTATAAAAGTGTATATTAATGTAGAGTGACCTAGATGTAGCATGAAAAAAAGATGTGGATGTGAAAGGCATGGGGAAGAGGCTAAAGTATTGGTAAATTAGATCTTTCCAAGCCAGTAAAAGTGAATTATAAAATCTGAAATATATTATATTTCTATCAACGAACTTATAACTAAACTAAAGAAATTTCAGAGGAGACATCACTATGATATTCTACCATCTTCTTTTAACAAGATCCTGAAGATTATGATGAGAACTTGTTTGGATGGGAGAGAAAAATAATGCAATTGATAAACACACATTTCATAGGGTTCTAAAGGATTTGAATTAGCATCCATCTTTGCTACAATTTAAGGAATCCCTGAGTATTTTTATCTTGCTGTGATTTTGGATGGATAATAACTCGATTGGGTGCTCTCATTCTTGTTTCAAAGTTTAGAAAATGAAGCTTGGAGTACTAGATAGGTTGAAAAGGACAAAATATTTTTTCAAGGAAAACATGGAAAATATGAAAACTTGATGCCTATTATAATTTCAAGGGAAAGCACAAATTGTATCCTAAACTCCATTTTTTTGCTATAATTCAGCTCCATGTTAAATAATTTTAAATAAAAATTAAATTATTACATACTTAACTCTATGTGATAATTAAATATAAAATAAATAGAACTATGTAAATTAATTTTAAATTTAGATTTATCAAACATAAAAAGTGTTAAATTTGTTAATAAATAATTTTTGTAATATAAAGAAATTGATACATAATAAAGAATTAAATAATATATATATATATATATATATATATATATATATATATATATATATACGCTTTTTCATTTCTATTTTCTATGGAGGAAAGAAATCAACCTCTCTAAAGTGGATTATTGGTACCAAGCCAAATCCACATGTATACTATAGAGTTCACAAGGCTCAAAGCCAATATAACAATATTTAAGACATTATAACTCATCATGTTACTGGCACGGTTTTGAACCTAGTTGGAGAAGATAACAACCATTATACCCAAAAACCATATATACATCCAATTGACAAAATTTAATCTTCCTAATATCTAATAAAATATATTTAAAATGGATTTAAAATATTATCACTCAATTGTAATATTTTAATTGTTAATTTTTAAATTTCTAACAAAATTTTTCCTATATTTTATTATTCTAATTATATTATATTTTATTATTTTTAATTAAATTATATTTAAATTGCTAACATATTTAAATATAATTTATATAAAGTTATATATATTGATAAATTGTTAGAGATATAGATCATTGATAGAAAATTTACTAAAATAAATACCATTTAACAATTTGATATATAATTGTTAAACAAATAACTTAAAAAAGTTCACTTTCACAACTTGAAAAGTTAATATGGATAGTTTCAATATTAAATTTCATGACATGGAAAAAAATCAATTCTACATAATATTTAAAATATATAAAATTATATATTAAAATTGTAAAATACAAAAGAGAACTATGAAAATTTAATGATTAAAAAGTTTATATATATATATATATGTTCTTTATAATTTTATCTATTTTTAAATTTATAATTTTCATGTATTACTAAGGGGGTTTTTTAGTTAAATATAGTTATAATAAAAAATAATAAAAAATTTAATATGTAAATATAAAATAGTTAAATGATAAAATATATAGATTAAATATTTAATATTTTTGTTTTTACTTAAAATTCAAGAGAGAGTTGTATTTAATAATAAACGTTTTCTTGATTTAATTTGTATTTTCAGAATACATAAATAAATACAATCTTTTAAAAAAGTTCTAAATCAATTCTAATAATTTTTTGGGTTGAATTTCAAATAATATTAATTGTAAAATGAATCTAAAATAACAAAAATTTAAAGTATTTAGGTTACTTTTATGATAAAAATCTTCTTTACATTGTATTAAATTTCAATCAAATTCACTTAAAAAATGGACTATTCAAAAATCATGAGAAATTAGTTAGTTGCTACTACCTCTCATGGAAATGTTCATAGATGAATGACTCACTTAAAGCAGTTGAATCCCAAAAATGATACCTATAATGTCTACCCATAAAAAGTTAGAAATATTTATCATAAAAAAAAAATCTTTTACATCCTAGTATAACTTTCTAATATCATGATTTAAGTCTACTATAACTTTTACCTGTGTATACAATTGTAATATTTATCTGCCATGAATTATATTGCATAAAACTTACATTACATTTAGAACCCTTGGGGTTAAATCGCCTAGGCTTGAATCCGCACAGACACACACACACACAGATATATATATATATATATATATATATATATATATATATATATATATATATAACTCCCAAACCCATGGTAAGACTATCTAATACCCTATCGCAATCTCTTTTGAACATACATTATGTTTCATCTTATAGAAAGGGAATATAATGTGATGTAAATCATTACTGTATTATAATTATTGACTGTTTATATCATATTGATTATTAATATTGCAACCCTACAAACTGGTTGCATCTACAAACTCGAAGGTGAGGATTTAATTGTACAGTTAATTTGATTATTTTATTGATTGATTTTAATCTCTGCATCACCGGACGGACGTACATGGGATCCTCTCTGATCTTGGCATGTGGGAATTTCTTAGCCCTTATATATTTATCAATATATAGTTGAATATGGGTTGGGGGTGGTTAAGGTGTAGCCATACCCCGCAAACCTGAACCATTTTCATTTGTTTACGCTCTCCGCTGGCTCTACAAATTTTTCCCTCTCCATGGCTCTGCCGATCATTGTTCCATTTTGTGGCGAGGTAAATACCTTCTCTCCCTTCTCTAGCCATCCAATGCTGACTCTTTTCGCTTGTTGTTCTTTGCATTGTGATGTTGATACCTTCTTGTTGGTGTTGAGGTGCTTCAATATTTTCTTTACAGTTAAGGTATTTGGTTGTGCCTGTGTTCTAGGCTCTGTCATTGTTCCTGTGTATTCTCCTTCATTTTGTAGCCTTGCATCCTTCAGAAGAGTTCATTCCACTTAGAATAAGCTGGCTCAGGTAAACCCTTACAGTTGTATGGAGTTTTAATGGAGGAGTTTTGCAATTATTTAATTTTGTGAGCATGTAACTTGTTTACTCTTCTCATGGCTATTATTCCATATTTACATTTGCATAAGAGGTCATTTCTCCATCATGGTCAGCGCGTACTTATTATATTCATATCATTACTTTCCTGAGACTCTTAAGAAGAAATTGTATTTAATTATTCAATGTATGTGGTTTTTTTTCAGGTATGATTTCTACCAAACCCTACCTCCTACGTTTAACTAGCTTTGGTTTCAGCCAGCCTAAAATACTCTTTTAATGCTTTGTTCATTTACCTGACTCCTTTGTTATCTCTTTCGAGACGTTCTCAAACCTTTTTGGACCTATATAGTTATAAAATGAGGGTTTTTCCCTCTTAAAATTTTAAATAACGTCTTGACTATATAAACGTTTCTACACTGTATTTACAAATTTAATAATTATAGTCTATGCTACAACTAGCATTTCCACCATGCATGCAAAATTATTATGGCTTGCTTCACCATGTAGTTAATATAGATCTATGTTTCACCCCTACGAGGGTACTGAATGGTTTATTTTATGTTTCTTTTAGAATTTTCAATACGGTTATCCTTCTTGGGTTTTTCGGTATACTCTATTTAGCTCTTATAATGTTTATAGGAAAATATAGCTTAAAAAATACTATTCCAAGGATATTTTATAGTTATTGTAGTTTCATTTCCTTTCATACTATTCCCTCAGGATTTTTTTCTATGTTCAGTACATTTTATTCTCTATAGAGCTTTCATTCTTTTACTGTAATGATAATGTATGACATAGTGAGTTTAAACTATTCAATTTTTCTTTTGTCAAAATAACATCTCTATAGTTTGAGTGTGGCATTTAGTAATTTCATCCTTTCTCCTTTTTTTTGTAAGATCCCTCCCTAGTTGTCCGGACTATTTGAAAATAAAAGAGGGTTTTCATCCCCACCCTCATTCCATGTACATTTACTCTTCTTGTAGGAAAATTGTTCTATCTCGGGTTTTTCTTTACTTCGGATCGAACCAATGGTTCCATCATTTTTTACTTTCATTCTAAAGTTATATAAACCTTCCTTTGCAGTTAGAGATTACAATTTTCCGAAATGGAAAACTCTAATCTATGGAAGAATGGGTTTTATAGCTACAAAGAATTGAATATTTTTAAATCAAAACTTATATTGTGCTATTAATCAATTCATCACAGAATTAACATATTCTCAGCATACAACATACAAAGATTCTTTTCAGAATTAAATAACTTATAGAAATAAAAGGAACACTTAGTTCCATTAATTTCAAGTTTATAGTACCTAGTTCAAATAATAGGATTGATGGTATCCTCCCAACCGTCAGAGAGCCTATTACGTACTCTTCTCCCCCTGTGTTTGTAATATTCCATAATGGAAATAGCAGCAATACAAGACATAATAATGTAAAACACATCAAATCTGAACATGACATAAGAGGGATCAATATGAAGCCATAATTTTATTAAGATATAAGCAAAAATATACAAAAATATATTTAGGATAAAGCCACTCAAACAATTAGAACAAGCCTCCAATGATCAGCACAATCAACACATGAGTTGCTGCAATTGTATAGAATGTTGGAAAGTAGTGACAACACTATCTATATCAGTGAAAGCTACTGCTATAACATAAATAAATGTAATATGACTAATAGATATAAAATAAATGCCCAAGAAAAAATATGTGGGCTCTAATACATGATTTCTAACCAACCCGAAAAAGATTTCTAGAAATACCAAGAAATTTACAATGTGACAAATAACCCTGGGGTTAATATATCACTGCAAACTAGAACTGAATAGAATGAGGCTATGATAGATCTGAAATGATTATTTCCTCCTCCAATGGTATTTCTAAATAGAATACTAATCGCTCTACTCATAAATAGACCCTCCTGATGAGCTCAATGAACCCTCCAAGTAACTGCCTCTAAAAATAACATAGTTCTAGTTTGTAGCTACACTATGAGGGATGGTAGATGGTTTTCCTGATGCAAAAAATGTATAAATATTTCCAGGAGCCCTCCTTGCTGATCCTCCAATGGATAGGCCACCTCTCCACTGAAAAATAAGCCCAGAAATGAGTCTATGTGATCCTCATTTGGTGCACCGTGCAACAAAACCCAGCTCTAAACAAAAACTGCATTGTAGATGAAGGAGGTAGCTTCGCCAAAATTCTGGAATGAGGAAATGCAGCCCAAAGAACCTCTCCTTCCTTGAGGATGAGGTAGGGATTCCCGATCAGGTACACCCTTGTGCTAAACATCACAGCAACCCTGCTAAACAGCGAAAAGGATGTAAAGTCTAAACATACCAATGTCAAAATAATAAACCAAAAACATGAATAAGAATGGCTTCCATATCCTCCATATAGTGTGTGTGCCTTCTCACATTGGATCCCATCCACAAATGCCACCAAGCTCATGCAAGTTGTTTCTCCACTAAAACTACGTTGTCTCATCATGAATGCCACTCCTCCATGACAGTGTTGTTGACTTGGTCAAATTTTACCTATTCAACATGCATCCCTTCTAATTCACACCCAAAGGTGCTTAATCTAGTTGCTTATTCTTCCTCCTTTCACAATAGGAGTGTTATTATTTCTTCAAAAGGGATTTATCAGCATCCTTACCCACTTATTCGCCTACCTAGTGATAAAACAAACTATAATATTCCATTTCGATGAAGGCTAAATTTTTTTAATATTACAGTCCTCCCCTCCAAAATGTTGCTTGTCCTCAAGAAACTGTAAAGGTGGAGAAAAACTCCTCCCTTCCTCCTCTTTTGGCCTCCTCATCAATAGTCCCCACCAATGTTCAAAATAATCTGCAATAAATCTACCTTCCAATGGTTCCTCCCAATTATGCAAAACCAAATGGCTCACATTATGAGAAAGTGGAAGGTGTAAGCGGAAACCTTCTTGTTTTCAAATGACCTCCTCAAGGTAGGAGTTATGAAAAGCATAAGGGATCTCATCCCCAGTGACAGACTCCCATCTCCATGCTATCATCCAAATGAAATGGGTCATCCTAGGTAGCTCATCAAAGAAATCCTCAACCCACGGTTTATGCAATGTATTGGGGCTACATGGAGAGATTAATTTTTTCCACCCAAGTTGTTTCTCTCTCCATTTATATTATGTATGGGGTTTCTGTTGATCTTGGGCTAAAATATTATGGCCTCCAAGCATGACCCAAGTCACCCCACCAAACAGAACATCCATGAAGTGCCTCTCCCAAGAACTCAAGTTCTCCAAATGGCTCCTCCCACATGAAGACAAGAGATGTAGTGTGGAAATCATGGTTTACCCATGGTCTCTCCTAAAACATGAAATATATAAAGTATGGAAAATAATACTCCCACTGGGCACCTCCAACTCTTGTGCCATCCTCCCAACAAAGCTTATCATAAAAATAAAATCATCATCAATATATGGAAGCAAAAGAAATTAGAAAATTTTTTCTATATGACAACCGGGAGGTGGATCATAGTTCTAGATATGGAACCAATGCAGTGCATCACCTATCTACCTCAAAACAAAGAATAAAAAGTGTCTTTTTAGCCACTTTTTTACTGCCACAATCATCCTACAAGATAAGATCATAACAGTAAAATGTGGTGCCAATGGTGCACACCAAGAATCATGTAGCATCCCCCACAATCCACCAATAAAAGGGCCAAAATTACTGTTGCAAATGGCCTCAAGTACATCACAATACAATATACAAGAAGGAATGATCCTCCTTGGTGCAACATGTTGTTCACAAAAAGTAAAGAAGTACAAATCATCATGCAAAAATGTACATTCTCGATTATGTACTTAGGTCATTGAGTTGAAATGGCTCAACTAAAAGTTCTCCATCACTCTCAATGAGTAGGGAAGTGGTTGTGACAACCTATCGATCATCATCTGGGCTACGCATCTCTCCATATGCTGATATATATCTTGCTAGATGCCCTCCCAGGTGAACTCCTCCATCAAAGAGTAATATGCATCAAAGTGCATGGAAAGAAAGTCCACATGTGCTCCATGTAATAGCTTCTTCTTGAGCTCAGAAGCTTTATTCAAGAAGACCCTGCCATAAGAATATATGGCCTCACCATCCACCATGTATCTATCATTTCCCTCTGGGTCATCAAGAATCATGCAAGCACCAAGATCCTTGGAGTACTCTACTAAAAGTTGAGACCTCCAATATGGATTAGTCAGCCTAAGAGACAGTTCTGAAGACCTGAAATGTGAAGCTCCCCACATGCTACTATCTTCTCCTTTGACATCCCTCAAGCCAAAGTCATCCTCCAAAGTGCTTCAACGCCCATCATGTAGCTGCTCATGCTCAAGTAGAAGTAGTGGCCTTTGGAAGTTGGTCTCCCATGAGAAGCTACCATCCAAAAAGAACCTCCTAATTTTGGCCAATGTAAGCATGAATGGCCTCCATCTACTCCAATGTCTAGAGGATTCCTTCCTCAAGGGAAGTACCCTCTATTTCTCCAAACCCATGGAGCAGCTCCATTGCAGCTTGGTGGGGCCATCCTTCATCACTGCAGCAACTTTTGTTAGCACAGAATAGGTAGTGAGAGTGGGTAATGTTGAAAATGGGAGAATGTCTCCCTCGTCCTTGAGTCTAGCCTAGAGTCTCTGTGCTGTAATGGACACCTCCAAAATATCCACCCCTCCGAGATCTAACAGTGGTGACCCAAATGGCAAGATGTCTCACCAAATCTAGATTTGGAGGCCTCCCAGGTGGAATGCCCCCATGTAGTGAGACATCAAAATTTGATGTGGACTGTATATATGAGTGGACTGATTTGTCCCTCCTTTCACTACGTAATAAAGTCTCCTTCTTTTATGAAGAAACCTCTTGAAATAGATAAGGGTGAATGCTCATTATCCCTTGATGCTTATCCTTCCTCCCTTCTCCTTCCATATGCCAAGATTCACAATCCATAAGAACTGGTACATGCTGCTCCGGAATTGTGCTTTGGTTCCCACATGTTAGATCATTTGGAATTCCTTGCAAAGACTCAAGGGCTCCTCTAATGGAAGCAATGGCTCCCTTTCCATCTCCATGTAGTGATGGATCTCCTCCTGATTGTACATCATTGTTAGATCTTCTTTGCTCATCCCCTTCATCAACATTTAGAAATGCCTCACCAACAATGAGAGACCTTAGATCTTGGTCTTCTCTTGAAGGAGGAACCTCTATGTCTTCATCTAAAGAGGAGGTCTCTTAAATAAATGGGGATCTTGCCCTGGAAAAGTATCATGCATGTTTTTATCCCCTTCAAGAGATAAATGGTATGGAGTTGGAAAAATAGGTCTCTCCAACTCATGCAAAATTTTTGAGTTTTTGGGTTCAACAAAAGATGTTTCACAATGTTTAATACCAAATATTCTCACTAATTTCTTGGTGAACCCTACATAAGTGTTTACATTTTCATGATAAAATGAAGCAGAAATATTAAACCACCAATCACGGGCCATACCTTTGATGTGCAATGTAGCTACTCTAATGGCCTCCTTTTCTGAGACTTGGTGTAGCTGGAAATAGGAATCTAGCTCCTTCACCCAAGTCTTCGTTGTGCACTTTTCTAATCCATGAAAATTAGATAGAAATATTCTACCTCTATTGATTATATTATGGTTTTTGGCTTTTCTATCTTCATTGAGTTCGGAAAACCCTTGGAAGTCCAAGTTCTCTTTGAATCTCCATGATTGAGACTCATACTCCTGAAGATAGTCACTCAAGGTCTCCTCCCTTGGTGCATCTTCTTCCTCCATCCTTCTTGAAGTGAATGTGGGAAATAAAATACGTTGTGGATCTGCATGTGTGGCTAAATGTCCACACTCATCATGTGATCTAGGGCTTTCTTCACTTTCAAACCCTCTTGGAAATTTTCTACACCTCTCCCCTTTCATCTCCTTGAGATCTTCCTTTATTTTCTTCATAGTTTGGAAAAGAAGCTAGGAGACCTTCTCTTCCTTCATTTCTCCAAATAATGGAGTCATGCCTTTGTTTCTTCTATACAACTTCTCCTTCATATGAGAAGCTTCTCCTCCTAATGGCATAATGTCTTGAATGCACAGGCTGAGCCAAGATTATTCTCTGATTCCATTGTAATATTCCATAATGGAAATAGCAGCAATACAAGACATAATAATGTAAAACACAAAAAATATGAACATGACATAAGAGGTATAATTATGCAGCCATCATTTAATTAATATATCAGCAACAATATAAAAAAATATCTTGAGGATCAAGCCACTCAAGCAATAAGAAAAAGCCTCCAATGATCAGAACAATCAGCACATGAGTTGCTACAACTCTATAGAATGCCAGAAAGTAGTGACAGCACTATCTATATCAGTGTAGCTACTGCTGTAACATATATAAATGTAATATGGCTGATTGATACAAAATAAATTCCCAGGAAAGAATATGTGGGCTCTAATACATGATTTCTAGCCAGCCCAGAAAAGATTGCTAGAAATACCAAGAAATGTACAATGTGAAAATTAACCTTGGGGTTAATATATCACTGCAAACTAGAACTGAATAGAATGAGGCTATGACAGATCTGAAATTATCATGTCCTCCTCCAATGGTATTTCTAAATAGAAGACTGATCCCTCTACTCATAAATAGACCCTCCTGATGAGCTCAATGAACCCTCCCAGCAACTGCCTCTAAAAATAACGCAGTTCTGGTTTGTAACTGTGATGTGAGGGATGGTATATGGTTGGCTTGATGCCAAAAATTTAGAAATATGCCCATGAGCCCTCCTTTTTGATCCTCCAATGGATAGGCTACCTCTCCACTAAAAAACAAGCCCAAAAATGGCTCTATGTGATCCTCCTTTGCTGCACCCTGCAACACAACCCATCTCTAAACATAAATTGCGATGTAGCTTAAGGAGGTAGCTTGGCTAGAATTCTAGAATGAGGAAATTCAGCCCAAAGAACCTCTCCTTCCCTAAGTATGAGGTAGGGATTCCCGATCAGGAACACCCTTATGCTAAACAGCACAACAACCCTGCTAAACAGGAAAAAGGATGCAAAGTCTAAACAGACCAATATAAAAATAATAAACCAAAAACATGAATTACAATGGCTGCCATCTCCTCCATATATAGTGTGTGAGCCTTCTCACATTTGATCCCATACACAGATCCCACCAAGCCCATGCAAGTTGTTTCTCCACTAAAACTGCGTTGTCTCATCATGAATGCCACTCCTCCATGACAACGCTATTGACTTGGTCAAAGTTGACCTATTCAACATGCATCCCTTCCAATTCACAACCAAAGGTGCTTAATCGAGTTTCTTATTCTTCCTCCTTTCACATTAGGAGTGTTATTATTCATTCAAAAGGAATTTATGGGCCTCCTTACCCTCTTATTCACCTACCTAGTGATAAAACAAACTATAATATTCCATTTACATGAAGGATAATTTTTTGGAATATTACAGTGTTCCTCGCCAGAGTAAGATTACTTAGAATTTTCTCTGGAGAGAGACTTCAAGAACATTGTCCTGTCTCTTGTCTCATTATCAGGTTTATTAGAGTTCCACTCGCTCCAACCAGCTTTGGACACTCCCACCTTCCATCCTTCTTGCTGTATTTTTCCCTTTCGCACAGAACCCATTTTCCACATCAGGGTCTTCTTTTTATTCTAAGAGGAAAGGTAACTGTCAAATAACTACTTTTAATGAAACCACTCTAGTAACTTGGACACCAATCCATGAGTTTATGGAAACCAATCCATAATTAATCTCTATAAAAAAATAAGAGGTAAATTTTTTTTCAAAATTTTATTAATATACTTATCAAGCAATTTTAACATAAACAAGTTAAATGTATCAATTAAAATAGCATAAAAAATAGAATCCAGGTGTTACCACTTCCCCCACTCGAGGTAAACACCATTCTCAGTGTGTTATTCCATTTCAGAGAATAATTTCGGATATTCCTTTCGAACGAAGCTTTCATCTTCCTAAGTAGCCCCCTCCGGGCCAAAGTGCTTCCACTGCACTTCAACTTGGGTGATGGCTCGCCTCTAGAGAGTTATTTCTCTATGCTCGATAATACGCTAAGTTTATACTAGAAGCTCGTCGTTCTTTGTGACCTGCAACCAAAAAACATTTGAATTAGTCAAAGTACTAATTATCTTCTTAGGACTCTTAGCTTTCAATTCAATCCTACCTAAATGTTCTTCCAATGTATTATGTTCTATGGATCATGCACATATCTTTTCAATAAGAACACATGAAACACATTGTGTACCTGAATGTTTCTTGGTAAATCTAGCTGATAGGCCACTGGTCCCACTCTTTCACAAATTTGGAAAGGTCCACAGAACCGGGGGGCCAACTTGGCCCAAGTATTTCACCTTAAGGTGCTCTTATTGGGTCTAATTCTCACATAAAAACTATCACCCACTTCAAATTCTCGGTAGATCCTCTTCCTATTTGCATACACTTTCTGTTGATCCCAGGAAGCTTTTAGATTTTTCCGGATCTTATTCAATACTTTTTCCATCTCGGCCAACATTTCAGGTCTAAGCATTAGATTGGTATCTGGGCTACTTCAGTTAATGGGTGTTTGACATTTCCTGCCATATAATGCTTCAAAGGGACTCATCCTGAGGGATTCTTGATATCCATTATTGTAAGAAAATTATAAGAGGTGTAAATAATATTGCCACTTCGTAGGTCATTTCATTACATACATCCACGACATGTCCTGAATTTGATTCACTTGTTCGATCTGACCATCTCTCTATGAATGGTACACAATACTGAATTGAATTTGGTTGCCTAGACCAGTGAACAGGGCCTTCCAAAAAGCGGAGGTGAAATTTACATCTCTGTCTAAGATAACTGTTTTTAGTATGCTGTGTAATCTAAACACTTCTCTCATAAAGATATCAACAATCTGAATAGTTTTATAATTTCACTGTACTATAATAAAGTGAGTTGTCTTGCTTAATCGGTCAACTACCACCATTATTGAGTCATTGTTTCACTTTGTTTTTGGTAGTCTTGTGATAAATTCTAATGATATAACTTCCCACTTCCATTTTGGCTAGGGAATAGGTTGCAACAACCCTGCAAGGTGTTGATGTTCCACCTTGACTATACTATCCCTATTTTACTGCTTTTATTTAGACAGCTGAAAATCCTAAAGGTTGAGTGGACCTAAAAGAAAACTATATGTGTGGACATATTATTTTTTTTTAATTAATAAATGTGGAATTTTAATTATTTTGCAAATAATAGAGTAAATTAGACACCAAGATTTCAAGTCCATGAGGATGGAATTAAATCAAAAGACTTTCCCAAAATCTCCAAAAATCCTTGGAGAAAATAAAATAATTAAATATATTAGATTGGAGATAAAAATATAAAATATACTCCAGTAAGGTGGAAAGTTACTGGGAAGAGGTGAAATAAAACTAGAAAGAGGAAAAATCTAGTTTTAAAGAGCTTTTGTGGAAAAAAAAAAAAGTAAAGCCTAGGATAAAGGAAAACATCATCCTGATTTAACTAGACGCAGTTATGGAAACATGCTGAAGGGAAAGAAGGCTTAAATAAGACATTCCTAGGTAGACAAGAAGCTGTCTACACCTTAAAGGAATTGGTTTCTGCTCGAGGGGAGCTATGGATGAAAGCGCAAGGTTGGGTGGAAAATAGTCTTTACGAGAATTCGTATGCAGAGTTATTAAATTATGTCTTGTTATTATATTTTTATGATGATGATGATTGAATAAGAGTAATTGTGCTTTAATTAGGAAGATAAGTGGAAAAATATATCTTTTGAATTATTAATCTGTATAATACATTATTTTATTCTTGAGAGTGAAGTGTGTGGTGTATTTAACAAAAACATAACTGTAGCATGTATAGTTGTAGTTCTATATAGTTACATAAATTAGTTAAATTAGTTAACCAAAAATCAGAATATCTAAACCCAATTGTAAGGGTTTAAATCTGATGTTAGGTTTGTGATAATTAATACATTACAAGTAGAAAATACATCATTAGGAGTGGAGAATATTCTAAGGATGTTCATAGAAATATGAAACATGATTAGTTACTTCTGTAAAAAATCAAGGAACAAAGATAGTTATTGTGGGATTTATTATCAAGTCAAGAAGAAAATATTTTGTACAAACTATTTATAAAAACTCATACTGTACAAAAAATATAGAAATCAAAATACACCTACTTACTTCTTATGCTAAAAGAAGAAATATAATATTATTTTATACATAGAGGTACTATGTGTACAATACAATTATAAATATCAATATCAACTAGGAGTTATGCATAAGTGATGCATGTAGTTGAAATACTATAAAGAACTTGGAAATCTTATATAAAATTATTACAGGGATGGGAATTCATCCAAGAAATGAGAACATAAATATGTATTTATATTCATAATAAAATGTCAGATATCATTGTCACAATTATATTGACTTAAAGTCCCTTGTTTTTTATATAAATTACATATTGTCTACATGAATAAATATCATTGAATTCTGCTGGCTGAATTCTATGAATGGTAATGACCAACCTATAAATAGAAGAAACCAAACTAATTTTCAATTATTTTGAGAAATAAGGAAAAATTAATGGTATTGTAGATTGAAATATGTGAAATACCTTTATAAACAATCCACATACGTAGGAATTAGATTCTATCTAACAGAAAAATAAAATAAATATACAGAATATTGGAAATTTTCAATAATACTTAACACATGAATTTACCTTGTCAATCAAGTTGAGGCAGTTGAATCTCTTATGTATAAACAAGAAAACCAAACATCTATGTCAATGGGGAAAACTAAGAAAAATATTATAATTTGGTAATAGTATTATATATATATATATATATATATATATATATATATATATATATATATATATATATATATATACCTAAATTGTGGGTGGAACCCATATACTAGGCGTCTGATGTAAATCCATGAATGGTACAGAAGTAGGAAAATAGGAGTTTCCTATGTAACCGAAAATTTTGTTAGTCGGGAAAATTAACAAAATGGTCATTAATTCATAACAAAATTATTCACCTATATTTTATGATTTATTGGTATTTCGAATGTTTATAAAATATGATAAGACATACATAAGACATATAACAAGAATGTAAGTAGTAGAGTACATATAGAGAGACTGATTGAAAATATATAGTCCATAGAATTGATATAAATATACTTCGACTTCAGTAAACCAATGAAGGCAGAGTTATGCCCTTAAATCAAGTTCATTGGTATACAAATATTATAAACATTATGGAATTAGAAAATTCATTTGAATGAATTGAATCACAATTTGTTTTACACATATTGTGGGTAGTATGTAGAAATCGAAATCGAATTAACCAAAATTGTTGAGGACAAATGAAGGTTAATAGATTAAATATGTTACAAAAGTTGAGCAAGAAAATATCTCTACATAAATTGAAAAATTCCAGAGTAAAATCAACGTATCTCAGGGAGGAATATTTCTTTAAATGTTGAAACATAGGAGAATAGAGAGCATAACATGTTTAGTATAATATCACATAATGATTATAACCAAGGTAAATTCTGGAACGTTCATTCTGAATTCAACCTATTAACTCCTATGCATACAGGAAAAAATTACAAATTCCATATTGAATCATAATTAATATTTAATTTAGAATGGTAAATTCTAGACTGAGAGTCAAAAATGAAAAGTAAGTCTATGTATGAAACTCGGTAAATTTAGGGCCGACTTCAACTGTCAAATTTTATTCACACATGAATAAATCACCACATTCAAAATGAATATTCAGGGAATTCTTGAGGTTAAAGGGTGAATCCAATAAACAGAGACCAGACGTAATACAAAATAGCTATAAAAGCATAAGAGGGTTAAGACTGAGAAAATAGCAAGCGAATTCATAGTTCAACAACCGAGTATAAAATTTGGGGAAATAATTTTAAGACAATTTGCACAGAGAAATCATTGTGAAATATTGAATACTAACTTCAAAATGACAACGTAGAGATCAATCAGTACCATTTCCTGAAGGATCTCAATTTCCAGAAGGAAATGTAACAATACAAAGAGGAAAACAATTTTATAATGCGTTAGAAGGGAAGTGTAGGAACTGCGAAATGAGTACCTAACTTAGTTGTGTTATGCCAGAACTGGTATTTCCTCATGAATTCACTTTAAAAATTCATGAAGGTTCTTTTTCCTTCAATGTGGAATCTGCATGGAACTCCTCTGTTCAAAAAAGAGGAGGCAGAACGAAAGTTAATATAATGAGTTCAGAAATCTTAATAAGAAAACAACTTGTGTAACAAATTATGAGTGTAAATTTAAATGCTAAGAAAAAATAAAGAGGGCATGAAGTTACCTTAGTCATAAATCATTATTATGAGGAAAAAATTCTAGAGAGAAGCCATTATCATTTCAACCTTACAAAAAGGACCAGAGCTGAAATCCCTCATAGGGAACTTGACAAATGAAAAATGAAACGAAGCAAAACGAGTACATTAAACCCTAGTCATGGAGGGAAGGAGTACGAGTTAATCTACATCATCGATTTATGAGAGATATGAAATCCACCTGTCCATGATATTAATACATCCATGTGACCATATAAGACATAGTACAACCCGCTAATCAATGACAACATTGAACCAAGGAAACATTACTAAATTTTACGGTACGTCATCCTAACATATTAATTGGATATAATACAAAATCTATAGAGGTATGGTCGATATCTGAAAACGCATTAAATGGAAATCATGTCATATTACCATCCAAAGATATTCATGGAAATCATGTCTTATAACCACCCAAATATATTCATGGAAATCATAAAATTTGAATATGCTATGATAAATTATGTGTCAGCAAAGTGTCAACGTTTATGGTAAGGGGCCATATACATAATGCAAATTTTATATTAGTCATAATTTCAATATGGTTAATACTAGTTAGGGTGGATGTGGAATGGAAGGGAAACCTTCATAAGGATTATCGTTATAACTCAAAATGAAATCCATTGAGTATGGTGAGGCATAATTTTAATATTATTTAAGACCTAAGATAATTAAAATAGGTCATGTATATAATAGGATGTGGATTTCATCATTCTATTACGATTTGATAGAAATATGGTAGCACATAGGAAAATGAGAGTAAGTCAAATTAGAATGTAAGGATATATGTAACATCTCTGTTTCCACAATTTTTTTTCTATTTATAGAACTCACACTAATCACACATAATAATTTACTATTGTTCGGCACATTCTGACGAATGTCATCTGCCAACGTTTTTAGTTGTTGTACTTTTAATTAATTTATTTGTGAATTTCTTGTTTAATACTTATTGTCAATTATAATTCCTTTGACCAGGATTTTATATACTCATGCCTCTGTCATAATGTGAAGATATTCTCTTTGGGGACTAAAATTCCCATTTCTATAATTTCAATGAGACTCTATGTCTTATGAAACAATCCCATGTTATTTTACATGGAACTTTTTAGAGTAATAATTAAACCCCTCCCTTAACTATTACTAACCAATTCCTTTTTCCATGCTAACTACTTATATATATTCTAATTCTATTCTCCCCCCAACCATATAGACATTGACTTAACTTTAATTAAAATTTATGAACTATCTCTACTTGAGGAAATATATATAATTTGTCATAAGCGAACTTACCTTTTTAGTGGCTTCATTCTAAAGGAACACTGTTACCGATGAAATAAGTAACCGCATTGTTACCTACTTTTTTTTGGTAGCATAAAAAGCACTCGATTTTGAAAAGAGGTGATGCAGAATCACCTTTTTCTTTTTAGCACATTTTTGACACTCTAATATTTTTATTTATGAAGTATGAATATTTGTTTTAAAATGTTAGTGATTTTCATGCTAATTTTGAAACGTATTGATGCAGCATGAACTTTTTTTTTGTAGAGCAGTGATTTTCATGCTAATTTTGAAACGTATTGATGCAACATCAACCTTTTTTTTTAGAGTGGTGATTTTTATGTTGGTAATAAAACACAAAACTTAGATAAAAATATATATATAAAAGCAATAAAAAAAACCAATAAAAATGTAAAAATAAAAAATTAACTCGTAAAAATAAAAAATTTAAACAAAAATAAATTAAAAAACAAAAAAAAAAAACAAAAATATTCGAAAATTATACCAAAAGAAATGACAAAATTTGAAAACAAAAACACATAATTTCAAGAAAAAAAACAAAAATTAACCAAAAAAAACATCGACAACATTTTTTTCTAAGTTATTAAAAAAAACCATATAATTTAAAAAAATATAATTTAAAATAGAAAATTTAAAAATAATTTAAATTACAAAATTAAAATTTAGATTAAAAAAAAAAAAAAAATTAAATTTAAAAATTAAAATTAAAATAATAATAATAATAATAAGAAAAAAAATACAAATTTTAAAATTAACAAAAAAAAAAACAAATTAAAAAAAAAAAACGAAATTTAAAATTGAAAAAGAAAATTAAAATAAAAGAATTAAAATTAAAAAAAAATATATCATTAAAAACAAAAAAAATGAAAAAAAACCACATGCAAATAATTAAAAAACATATATCCATAAATTTACTGTTTTTTTTTAAATGAAACAATTTATAAATTTTAAAAATGAAAAACTAAATAAACTAAAAGATTAAAAAAATAAATAAATTAAATTAAAATCTAATAAATTTAATAAATAAATTTCAAATTTTAAAAAATAATTAATCTAAAATATTAAATTTAAAAACAACATTAAAAAATAAAAAAATAAAACAAAAAAAATTAAAACAAATTAAATTTAAAATAAAAAATTTGAATTAAAAAAAAAAGAAAAAAAAAATTAAATTTTTTAAATTAAAAAAAAAATTAAATTTTTTAAATTAAAAAAAAAATTAAATTTTTTAAATTAAAAAAAAAATTTAAAAAAATCAAATTAAAAAAATATATTAAAAATAAAAAAAAATTAAAAAAAAATAATTCTTTGATAGTGGTGGCACCGCCAATCGGCCTCTCACACAGGTGGCGGCGGAGGCCGACCACTGGGAGGGCGGGGAGGCTGCATGCAGCCCCCCGCTCGCCCAACAACTGGCCTTTGCCGCCACCTAGGCAGGAGGCTAATTCTGGGAATCACCCACCCGCCGCGGGAGGGCGATTCCTGGAATCGGCCTCCTGCCCAGCGGTCAGCCTCCGCTGCCACCTAGGCGGGAGGCCGATTGGCGGCGCCACCACGATCAATATTTTTTTTTTAATTTTTTTTTAAATATATATATATATATATATATATATATATATATATATATATATATATATATATATATATATATATATATATATATATATATATATATATACTCAATTCAAAAAATTTAAAATTATTTTTTTTTAATTTAATTTTTATATTTGAAATTTAATTTGTTTTCATTTTTTTGTTTTTTTTTAATTTTTTTTAATTTTATTCAGTTTTTTGGTTTTTAAATTTTTTTTTCTAAATTTTGTTAATAATTTTTATTAAATTTTGTATTTTTTATTATTATTAAATTTTATCTTTAGTTTTTTCATTTAATTTTTTAAAATTTAATAAATTTTGTATATATATTTTTTAATTTATTTGAATTTAATACCTTTTTTTTAATTTTTAATTTTTTTATTATTATTTTTTTAATTACATAAAATTTTTATATTTTTTTTATTTCAATTAAAATTGTGTATTTAAAATTAGATTTTTTTTTTTAAATTAAGCTTAATATTTTCAAATTAATCTATTTTTTATTCAATATATTTTTTTTTAATTTATTTTTTACAATTTTTCAATTTTAATTGATTTTTAAAGTTTTTTAACTTTTCATTTTAACAATGTTTGTTTTGTTTATTTTATTTTTTTAATTTATTTTTTATTTCAAAATTTATTTGTTTATTCATTTATTTATTAAAATTTAATTTATTTTTTTTTAAATTTAATTTGTTATTTTAATATTAACATTTTTTTTTAATTTCATAAAATTTAATATATATATTTTTAATTTAAGTTCATATATATATATATATATATATATATATATATATATATATTATTTTATTTTTTATAATTTAAATTTAATTTATTTTTTAAAATCTATTTGTTTTTTTAATTTAATATTTTTATTGTATTTATTTTTAATTAATTTTTCATTTTTTTTACTTTTAATTTCGATAATGTTTTTTTTTTAATTTTTATTTTAAAGTTTTAAATTTATTAAAATTTAATATATTTCTTTAAATTTTTTTTTTTTTTTTTTTTTTTTTAATTTAATAAACATTTTCTTTTTCTTTTTTAAATTTAATTTCTATATTTTCTTTTTTATAATTTCTTTCTTTTTTTAACCTTTTTTTTTTAATTTTTAATTTTTTTTTTTTTTTTATTTCTATATATTTTGAAATTTTAATCTTTAATTTTATTTCTTATTTTTATTTTTTATTTTTTTCTTAAATTTTAGGCTTTTTTTTATGTTTGAATTAAAATTTTTATTTATTTATTTATTTATTTTTATCCCTATATATTTTTAAATTTTAAGCTTTAAAATGTTTTGATTTTTAAAATTTTTTTTTTTCTTAGATTTTAGGGTTTTTTTAATGTCTGAATTTTAAAAATTAAAAAATGTTTTTTCTATTTTTAAAAATGTCAAAAATATGACACAATTTTTTTTTTGTTATTCCAGCATCAACTGGTTTTGTTTTGAGGGTGTTTTTTCAATCCTTTTTTCAAGAAACAATTTTGTTTTTAGCATAATTTTATAAAATGTTGAAATTTGACCTTCAAAAAAAACCAAGTGGATTCTAGAATACGCTTTTTTTGTTTTTGGGGTGTCTTTTCATGTTTTTTGAGTCTTTTTGGGCTAGACTTCCCATTTTGAGGTCAGGTTACCTATTTCATCGGTAACAATGTTAAGGATATTACGTATCACATAGACTTCAAACTCTATACATAACACTTATTAAGAGTTAACATGGATTTTACATGAGTTTGTATTCACATTTTAATTTAACCCATATTACCAATGCATATTACCCTTTGACCGAATTTATATATTTCAATCGAGTCTGATATGAACTCTATTCAGTTACATCATATTGCCACATACCTTTAATCAGATTTGACTTTATACACATCACTATTTAATGTATATGATAATTCTTGTTTTGTATAATCCACGCCACTAGAATTAAACACATCTGGGTTTTGTATTTACTGTGATTTAATGTGATTATTTCTCTGTATCCAATTACACCAACCCCTGTATGCAATATTCCTTAGGATCGATATTCATTTAACTGATGGTACTTTGTCACATGGATCATCTGGGGTTTTGATTGAACCATTCAATCCATGAGAATTTCTCTAGATCTAGATTTCATACACCTGGACAGTTTAGATCTTCTTGGAATTTGGTTTAGGGTTTTCTTTTAATCGTTTTTGTTTGAGACTGTCTTTTAACTCAGAGGTCTCTGTTGAGAGTTTTCTTTCTAGCTTTGCAATGTCATTCGTTTCCATAGGTATGAAAACTCCGTCATTTTCGCTGAGAATGAGCTTGTTAATTTTATCGCCAACTCAGGTAAAATAATGTATCAGTGGTTTGCACATTATCCTCAGCTCGCGGTTTCATTGTTACATGTACTCTCATTCAAGGATGAGGTGAAGGTTCAGTCTTGCTTCGATGCCCAGAAAAAGCTTGTAACCCTCTTCTCGCTTCTTAGGTCAGACTGTTCTATTTATGTTTATACCTCATACTTATTTACAACTCTACATTTTTCTTTGTTTTACTTATTTTTTGTTTTAGAGATTCTTGGTTTTCAATCTTATAGTTATTTCATTTGTTTCAATTAGCTTAAATGGTTAATTTTCGTTATATTCTAACACATTATCTTGACTTAACTAGAGTTATAGAGATGAAATCATCCCTAATCTCATGGGACCCTTCTCCATGGAGTTCTGATTCACTGTCATTTGCCCAAAACACCACTTCGACCAGTAAGGTCATCACACAACTAAAAGCTCACTGCATATATTGCATTCCTCATTGCATTTTACTCCTTCTCTTGGTGTTTGTGAATTAAATTTTTTAATTGTGTTTTGTTAGTCAAAAACCATTTCTCTTATTTTTTTAGTTCACATATACTTATTATACGATTTCTATGTGTTCTGTAGGTGAATGAAATCGTAAGATACTCCACGTCTTCTGTTTCGATCTCCGGGGTATTCCCTTTACAACATTACCTTCTCCTACAGGTAAGCTACACCTCTTAGCATATTCTTTCTCTCTTATGCCGACACGTTTACGATCTGGTCATGTTTCCTCAGCTTGGCTTTTGCGAGACCTTTATAGGGTTTCGTATTTATTTAGTAGCCTTTATCAATTTCTACGGTGGTGTTTTTCAATGTTATTTGGAAAACACATTCCCTTTTTCCTGAATGATAGTTTGGGGATTATTCTATACTTAGAAGTTTCGATTTTCTCGTCAACCATTTTCATAGAGATATAATTTCTTTTCCAACATTATCGTAGAGATATGTTGTATATTTAAATTCACAGTCGTATATCTTGTATAATGATAACAATTTTGTACTCCAACATTTACATTTTAAACCCCTGGTTTGGTAGGTTTGTTATTAGCTACTTCTTATTTTTTTTCGTTGACGTAACCAATCCTTTTACTATTTGTAATTCGTATAGGAGTAATTCCTCCTTACAGGTCCAACTCCTCTCGTTGAAACTCTGAACTTTCTAGGTAAGCAATTGTTGGAGTTAATTTTATTTCTTTCTACTTATGATGTATAGCTCACACCATTCCCTGTACTATTTAAATTTGCTCTTGTTAACTGCAGGTTGGAATTTCCATCTCTGTCCCTCACGTAATTATTTATCCTTTTGGGATTTAAAATCTATTATTATTTCCTTTTATGTATATATTCATTAACGAGAACTAATTCATAGTTTTTGTCCTTTGCAGGTACTCTTCACATCTCTCTTGGTTTTCATACTATTGATAGCCTTTCCTATTCAATCACAGTTGTGGAATTTTCCTCTTCAGTTTGGTCTAGAAACCCACTTGGGGATTTCTAATATGTTATCTCTGCATAATTTCCAAAGAAACTGTACAATTAATTTTATATGGGACAAAGCTCCCAATTTGTATAATTTAGTTATACCAAGGTTGAATTTGGACTAAGTAACTATATGGATTTATATCCTTAATTTTTGATAACTCTGTAATATGTTTAACAAACTCTTTTCTTCTTTAATGAAGTTATGTTTCAAATGTAAAACTTTTTTTAAAATTTTCATTTCAGTTCTAGTAATAATTTATGAGTTCCTCCTTGAAAGCTATTACTGTCATTGTCTATTATGTCTTAGTTCTAGTATTACATTGTTCAATTCTACTACATCATAAAATTTACTTGCATGTCCTAATTTCACATTGAATGCCATGCATATTTAGTTTCATTCTATAGTAGCTTACTTATTCAATTTCCCGTTTTGCAAAATAATGCTAAGACAATCATACTATTCAATTTAATTTCTGTGAGTTCACCTAACCTCAGATTTAAATATTCATCAAGGTTTGGAAATTCTGAGAGTTGGTACTCTTTAGATTATTGTTTGTAAAACCATACAGAGAACTAATATAATTATTTCAGACTACTCTGTTAAATTTAGAAACCTACCAATTCACTTCCACTTAGTCTTTTTAACATTTCTTACACATACAACATCTACTCTTGATTAGATTTAATCAAGTCCATTACTGCTAATTTATTTCACCACAATAAGAATAATAATAAAATTCTAAGTGAAAATGGATTAACTGGTGCATACCAGGTGGAGTAGGTAGTTTCCACCCAGCTTTATGAGCTCTTTCGATTTGAGAACAAGAAATGAATGATTTTTGCAAGCGAGCGAAGAGAAATAAAGGTTGATCAAAGAATTAACCTCAAGGTCTAGTCACGAAAGTGAAGACCACGGGAAAAAGAGGAAAGAAGATGAAACCAACTCAGAGGGATCTGAGGGTGGGGAAGAATCTCGTCAACATTTCAGAAAGAAAAAGGAATTGCAAGGAGAATTATGGAAAGCCAAACGTCCCACTTTTTATGGTGAAAGGTAGGAGGATGCAGAATCTTGGCTTCTAAACATGGTTAAATACTTCCAAGTTTATGAATACGGAAGTATCTTGAAAGCCATATTGGAAATTTACCAACTATAGGGTAAAGCTACCCTTTGGTGGGAAGAAACCAAAATGGTACATGTGTTGGATGAAAAAACTCTTACATGGGAAGAATTTCAAACCAAATTTAAGTCTAGGTATCTGAATGAGAGATATTATGATGATAAACCCAAAGAATTCCATGAGATGAGATTGGGATAGCTCAAAATTGATGAGTTTTTTACCAAATTCACTAACTTTATTCCCTATGTTCCCTATATTAGAGATGAAAAGGCGAAGGTACAACGATTTTTAAACTGCCTACCTACTACTTATGAAGAGAGTGTTGGAGATCAGATGCACAACAGATTAAACAAAATACTCAGCAAATCAATCAAGCACATAAAGACACAGCAATTAACGTGGTTCACCCAACCAAACTGGGCTACGTCCACACAACATAGGCATCGGCAATCTTATCAATCAAACAGGAGATTACAAACTCTCACACTCTCTCAAACCATCCGTATGGGTACCTGTTTTATAGCAAGGAGAATCTAATTGCCTCATAAATCCTCTCACATCAAATTTAGGATGCATTAACTCTCTCCCAACAACCTGGAGCTAATCTAGCAACAAATTCCTAGTTTTTGTCACCCTCTGCGAGATTTTGCACATTTTATTCA
This sequence comes from Pinus albicaulis, assembly GCA_034641835.2. Classification (NCBI taxonomy): domain Eukaryota; kingdom Viridiplantae; phylum Streptophyta; class Pinopsida; order Pinales; family Pinaceae; genus Pinus; species Pinus albicaulis. Next base: position 961,424,381 of record CM076577.1, read on the forward strand.
AAACGAGAAAATCTCAAAAATCTCCACCTTGACAACAATTAGCACGATACCACATTCAACTTATTATTTTATCTTTTACGCAAGCAAGAAAGCCAAACACCAACGCATCTTCTCCAACAGCTTCTCCAACAAAGCTGGTTTCGTGAACATGTACGCACAGTTTTCCTTTGTGCACCTTTTCAAGAGAGACTCCCCTTTCAGTGATAACATGTCTTACAAAATGGTACTTAATTGGAATATGCTTTGATTTACTATGATAGGCCGGATTCTTAGCCAAATGTATTGCACTTTGACTATCACAAAGTAACCTGATGTTGTCCTGTAACCTACCAAACTCACCAAGCAAACCTTTCAACCAAACAGCCTCTTTGCAAGCATGAGAAGCAGCAATGTATTCTGCTTCAGTAGTGGATAAAGCAACAATGTTTTGTAGCTTTGACATCCAGCTAACAGCTCCACCTGCAAGAGTAAAGACATACCCTGAAGTTGACCTTCTCTTATCCAAATCACCTGCAAAATCAGAATCAACATACCCGCAAACAAATTCACTACTCTTATTGTAAGTGATACAATAACTACTTGTGCCTCTCAAATACCGAAGCACCCATTTCACTGCTGACCAGTGTTCTTTACCCGGATTTGCCATATACCTGCTGACAACCCCAACTGCATGTGAAATGTCTGGTCGAGTACAAACCATCGCATACATTAAACATCCTACTACATTGGCATATGGAATTCGAGACATATAATCCTTTTCTTCATCTGTATTAGGACATAAACTGGAAGAAAGCTTAAAATGGGAAGCTAAAGGGACTGACACAGGCTTCACATTGTTCATACCAAATCTCAAGAGTATTTTCTCAATATACTTCTGTCGTGATAGCCACAGCTTACCATTGCTCCTGTCTCTGAAAATATCCATGCCCAAAATCTGTCTTGTTGCTCCTAGATCTTTCATATCAAACATCCTTGCCATCTGAGTCTTCAACCTGTTGATTTCTTCAATGCTTTTGCTTGCTAAAAGCATATCGTCAACATACAACACTAAGATAATGAACATGCCATTACTTAACTTCTTAAAGTAAACACACTGATCATATTCACTTCTTATATATTTTTGACTCAACGTGAAAGAATCAAATTTCTTGTACCACTGTCAAGGCGACTGCTTCAGACCATACAATGACTTCTTGAGCCTGCAGACAAATTTCTTATTGCGATGCTGAACAAACCCTTCTGTTTGTTCCATATAAATTTCCTCATCTAAGTCTCCATGTAGAAATGCAATCTTAACATCTAATTGCTGCAACTCTAAATCAAGCAAAGCCACTAATGCTAACACAATTCTAATTGAAACAATTTTAACCACTGGTGAAAAAATCTCATGAAAGTCAATACCGGCTTTCTGAGAAAACCCTTTTGCAACCAGTCGCGCTTTGTACCTATCTTCCGTATCATTCACACCCCATTTCAGCTTGAAAACCCATTTACACCCCACAGTTTTCCTGTCTTTCGGAAGCTCAACCAGATCCCATGTGCCGTTCTTACTCAAGGCCATCATTTCGTCCTTCATGGCTGCTTTCCACTTGTCACTTTGCGAACCTTCTATTGCTTCCTGATAGCACAGAGGTTCATCGTCATTAGCAGTAAATGCAACTGAAGTAACATAATCGTCATACCTTCTCGGTGGCCGTTTGATTCTTGTAGACCTCCTTAAGGATGTTTCTGGTGCTTCCGCAATTGGCTGACTACCATCTGTAGGAACTTCTTGCCGATCAGTATCTGAGACCTGTTCATGATCTAAACCTGAACCCTGTTCATGTTCTGATTCTGAAACCTATTCATGACTAGTATCTAAACTATGGTCATCATGACTATCATTAGAAGTGCTGTCAAACTGAATGTGCTGAAAATAAAATACATCATCCTGTTTCAATTTACTATCTACATCTAATTGTACAAGAGAGGATTCATTAAACTTTACATCTCTGTTGATGATGATTTTGCGGGTAGTAGGATCCCACAATCTATATCCCTTTGTTCCAACACCATACCCAACAAATATATACCTTTTAGACTTTGGATCTAATTTAGTTCGTTGATGTTTAGGCACTAGAGCATATGCATCACAACCAAACACTCTGAGTTTAGAATAGTCACAAGGATGTCCTTTCCATACCTCTTGCGGAATCTTGCAGTCTATCGCCGTCGATGGAGATCGGTTTATCACATAACAATTTGTTGCCACTACTTCCATCCACAACTCCTTCTGCAAACAAGCGTTACTCAGCATACTCCTTGCTCTCTCCAAAAGAGTCCTATTCATGCGTTCAGCAACACCATTTTGCTGAGGAGTATAAACAGTAGTCTTATGTCTCTCGATCCCTGCATCCTTGCAATAGTTTTCAAACTCCTTGGAAGTAAACTCACCACCATTGTCAGTTCTTAAACATTTTATTGTTCTACCAGTGCTGTTTTCTACCAATGCTCTAAACTGCTTGAAAATTGAAAAAACATCAGACTTTCTTTTCAACATGTAGACCCACACCTTCCTAGAAAATTCATCAATAAATGATACAAAATAAGACGAACCACCATATGACGCTGTAGGGGCTGGACCCCAAACATCTGAATGAATATAATCAAGTATCCCTTTACTAGTATGTTTGCCTGTTTTAAATTTTTGTTTACTTTGTTTGCCAAACAGACAATGTTTACAGAAATCTAACTTTTCAGACTTTAGATTAGGAAGTAATTTGCGATCAGCCAAAATCTTTAACCCTCTTTCGCTCATATGGCCCAACCTTTGATGCCATAGGTGAATGGAACTACTGTCATGTTCAGACACCGTAGACACATGATCTGACCCTGTTCTTCCTTCTAATTGAAACAGATTTCCTACTTTCTTAGCCTTCAATACTAGTAAGATACCTTTATAGATTTTCATAACTCCACCTTGAATTACGGTTTTATATCCATTCGTATCCAATGCTCCTAAATAAATTAGATTTTTTCTTAAGTCTGGAACATGTCTCACATCTGTTAACAATTTAGTTGTGCCATCAAACATTTGCAGTTGTATACTTCCTATCCCAACAATATTGCAAGTAACATCATTACCCATGTACACGATGCCATCATCAACAGATCTATACGTCTTAAACCATTATTTATGGATACACATGTGGTTAGATTCCCCGGAATCTAACAACCAATGTTGATCATGTTTTGACATATTAACAGACAACACTTCGTCGCTCATACCTGAACCAGATGCCGAACCTGTATCTATCGTGTTTGCTTCCTTCTTCTCTGTCGAAGAGTCTCCTTTCTTCTCTGTTTGTTGTCTCTTCCAGCCGTCTTTCTTCAAGTGCCCCGATTTGCCACAAAACCAGCACTTTACTTTGCTCTTCTTCCCTTTCGACTTTGAACGTGAATCGCTGTGCTTACCAAAGCGTCTTTCTCTAGAACGACCTCTAGCCATCATTGCCTCTGATGTAGAGGTGTCAGCATTCAACCTCTTCCTTGTCTCCTCGGACAACAAGGCTCCAACCACATCGTCAAACTCAAGGATGTCTGCAGTACTAAAGCTTATGGAAGTAACAAAGTGATCCCATGATTCGGGCAATGAACACAATAGAGTTATTGCCTTATCCTCTGAATCAAATTTTACATCTAGACTTTGTAATTGTACCAATAGAGTATTGAAAACATTCAGATTGTCAGTAATCGAGGTACCTTCCTTCATCCGCAAACCATAAAGCTGTCGCTTCAGGAGAATCCGATTTGTCAAGGATTTCGTCATGTAGAGCTTCTCAAGCTTCGACCACAGGCCTGCAGCGGTCTTCTCTGACACAATGTTGAACAGAACGTCATTCGCCAGACATAACCGAATTGCGCTCAGAGCTTTGTCATCCAACTCATCCCATTCATCCTCCGTCAAGGAAGAAGTCCTTTTGCTTTTCCCCAACAGCGCTTTCGCCACGCCTTGTTGAATCAGCAGATCGTGCATCTTAACCTTCCAGATCTCGAAATTATTCTTGCCATTAAACTTCTCAATTTCAAAACGGGCACTTTGAGTTTTCGCCATCTTGTATCAGCAAAAACACAATAATCTCCAGAACCCAACTTTAAAATAAAGAATGCCCTTTTTAAAAGAATGCCCTTTTAAAAAATATATATATTTCCTTTCACTTCATACCATATGCAAATGGCAAAAATAAACAATATTCAAAACTATTTATAAATTCCCTTCACCTTTCATACCATGTGTGAATGGAATTTAACACAAATCTATTTTCATTTAAACACCACTCATATCGATTTATTGTGACCACTTCATAAAATACCATGTGCAAATGGCATTATTAAATGTCAAATCGATTTTCGATTTATTCTAATGGGCCACCCTTAATATAATCGATTTATTGTTTTGAATACACATTGACTTCAATGTAAAACATTTTTAGAGTCAGTTCAATACAAATATAAATCGATTTAAAAACAAAACGACTTCTTCATACCATGATCCATGATGTGAAAATCGACTTTTTTTTTTTTTTTAAACTTGAATTCACCTTTCAACGCTGCTTTAATGCAGCCTTAACCAGCCAGAAAACAGCCTTCTCCAATACACCATCCGCTTGTCAAAGCCGCCATGCTCTGTCAAATCAAATTCCCACGCGGACAGGCCGATACAGGTTGTATGAATTAACTTGCATACAGTTCTCAGCGCTCATCAAGAACTTCACCACAGGCCACAGCATCGGCTTCACCACGGTGCACAACGTCAGCTCAGTCAGCTCTTTCGATTGCAAAAAATTCCCGCACTGTAACAAGCTTGACCGCTCAACTTGGCTCTGATACCACTTGCTGGAGATCAAATGCACATCAGATTAAACAAAATACTCAGCAAATCAATCAAGCACATAAAGACACAACAATTAACGTGGTTCACCCAACCAAACTGGGCTACGTCCACACAACATAGGCATCGGCAATCTTATTAATCAAATAGGAGATTACAAACTCTCACACCCACACAAAACAATCTGTATGGATACCTGTTTTATAGCAAGGAGAATCTAACTGCCTCATAAATCCTCTCAACTCAAATTTAGGATGCATTAACTCCCTCCCAACAACCTGGAGTTAATCTAGCAACAAAAATTTCTATTGTTGTCACCTACTGAGATTTTTGCCTATTTTATTCAAAACAGAAAATCTCAACAGAGAGAATCAAATTTGACAATCCAAAGACAATGGATGAAGTTGTTCGTAAAGTAAGACTGTGTTATTATCAATTCAAAGGTATAAATTATTGTTTGAAGAGTTGGAAAAACAAAGAGAATGGGAAGAGTGAATCTAATGTATAAAGAGAAAAACCACGAAAAGAAAAAATTTAATAAAACTGGAGAAAACCGACCAGCACAATCACAGACTGGCTCTAAGAAAATGGATGCAAAAAGAAAAAAGGAAAGTGTTGTAAAAATGAAAGTACCACTAAAGTGCTTGGGATGTGGAGAACCTCACCTGTTATGTGATTGTCCTCACAGAATAGTTCAGAACATTCAAGTGTTACGAGAGGAAACTACTGTGAATGAAATTTCTCGAAACATCCTTAGGATCAGTACTACACTTGAAGGTTTCCAGGATGAACACCAATCAACCATGATAGAAATCTAAGGTATGATTACTAAATAAAACATTTATGTTTTGATAGATCTAGGAGAAAATTTAAGTTATGTCAATCCACAAATGGTGGAAAAGTGCAAGTTAAAATAAGAAAAAATTCAGCAAGCATGGTTAGTGTAGTTAGCTACAGGAAAAAAAAGAAAAGCTACCCATAAACTTCCAAAAACTGTTGTAAATTTAAATGTGTATGAAACTGAAATTCATCTAAATCTTTTTCCGCTAGGATCATCTGAGTTTTTAACATGAATGGACTGGTTAGAGAAGCATAAAGAAATCATTAATTTCTCAGATAAAACAGTTCCTTACATAGATGGTGAGGGAAGAGTTGTGATAGTGAAAGGAAAACCGAGACCAATATAAATTAGACAAATTTATCCATTATAGCTAAAAAGGACAGCAAGAAAGGGCTTTCAAGTGTATGTTGTATTGGTGAAAAAATTGGGACAACAAACTGAAAAAGAGGTTGTCAAAAATTTACCCGTAATCAGAGAGTTCAAGGATGTATTTCCAAAAGAAATCCCCCATTTTCCCCCTAAAAGAGAAATTTATTTCTCAATTGAATTAGTACCAGGTGCTACACCTGTCCCTAGAGCACCCTATAGAATGAGCACTCCTTAACTATTAGAGCTGAAACTACAATTGCAAGAATTTCTAGACAAGGGCTACATCAGACCAAATATGTATCCTTATGGAGCACCGGTACTGTTTGCTAAAAACAAGGATGACACATTTATAATGTGCATAGATTACAAAGAGCTGAATAAATTGACTATAAAGAATAGATATGCTCTTCCAAGGATAAATGACTTATTTTATAAAGTGAGAGGAGCCATTGTCTTCTCAAAGATTGATTTAAGAAAATCATATCATCGACTCATAATTAAGGATGAGGACATCAATAAAACAACATTCAGGGCTAGATATGGACACTATGAATTTTTAGTCCTACCCTTTGGACTAACTAATGCACCTGGTACATTCATGTGTTTAATGAATTGTGTACTGTACAAGTATCTAGACAAATTTGTACTAGTGTTCATTGATGACATTTTGATGTGCTCCAAAAATGAAGAAGAACACAAAGAACATCTCATAATAATCCTACAAACACTTAGATAACATCAATTATATGAAAAATTTAGCAAATGTGAATTTTACAAGGATAAAATTTAGTAATTGGGTCATGTGATTTTAGAGGATGGCTTAGCAGTAGACCCAAAGAAAATACAAGAAACAATTTATTGGTCTATACCTACTGATGTCCCACCCATATTATCCTTTATGGGTATTGCTGGATACTACCGTAGGTTTGTGGAAGGATTTTAAGCCTTATCCTATCCTATTACTTCTTTATAGAAAAAATGAGTGAAGTTTGAATGGAAAACAAAGTGTCAAAGTAGTTTTGAACAATTAAAACTGAAATTAAAAGATGCCCCCATATTGAAAATTGTTGATACAACCAAGGAATTTGTAGCGTGTACAGATGGATGTGTCGAAGGGTTATGAGGAATGTCAAAGTAGTTTTGAACAATTAAAACTGAATTTAACATCTGCCCCGAAATTGAAAATTGTTGATCCAAACAAGGAATTTGTAGTGTGTATAGATGGATGTGTGGAAGGGTTATGAGGAGTGTTGCTGCAAGATAATTCAGTCATAGCATATGAATCAAGAAAATTGAAGAAACATGAAAACAATTATACTGTATATGACTTAGAACTAGTTTTTGTGATACATGCATTAAAGATGTGGAGACATTATCTGTTGGGAAAGAATTTCATACTAATGACAAATCAAATAAGTCAAAAATACTTCTTTACTCAACTAAATTTAAATGTTATACAAGCTATATGGTTATCTTTCCTTAGTGAGTTCGATATGAAAATAAAACACATTAAAGGAAAAGAAAATAAGATTGTTGATGCTTTGAGTAGGAATGCTCATCAAATTTTGACCAATGCAGGAAGTAGTGTGAAATTTGAAATAGAATAATTGATACAAGAAGTGTTGATGCAAGACCATCAATATGTGAAATTACAAGAGAAACTGCAGAAAACTAAAATTGTGGGATATACAAAAAATAGAAAAGGACTAATTTATTATAAACAAATATTGTATATTCCAAATGTGACATCTTTAAAACCGGAAATTTTAGATGAGTATCATAAAATACCTTATGCACGTCATCCTGGTTATCAAAAAATTGATTTCAACATTAAGGAACACCATGTTTTTGCCAAGTATGAAAAACAATGTTGCTGATTATGTAGCTAGGTGTTTAGAAGGCCAGCAAGTAAAAGTGGAACATCAACATCCGGTAGGATTACTAAACCCTCTACATAATTCGTAATGGATGTGGGAAGTGGTTTCCGTAGATTTCATTACTGGATTGCCTATGACTAAGTATGAACATGACTCTATAATGGTGGTTGTAGACACAATAACTAAGGAATAACAATTTCTGCTAGTAGAATATACTTTTGGCACAACTTAAGTAGCCAATGTATTCATGAAAGAAATTGTGAAATTACATGGCATTCCAAAAATGATTATATCTAACAGAGATGAAAATTTTACTTCAACCTTTTGGAAAACTATGTTTGTAGGAATGGGTACAAAATTGAACTTTAGTATTGCATACCATCCTCAAACAGACGGGGAAACTCAAAGAACCAACCAGATTTTAGAATACATGCTACACATTTATGTTATGGACCAACCTACAAGATGAGAAGGTTTTCTGCATCTAGAAGAATTTGCGTTTAGTAATAGCTATCAAGCTTCAACTAAGATGAGTCCTTTTAAAGAATTGTATGGCAAAAAATGCCACATGCTTCTTAACTAGAGTCAATAAGAAGATAAGTTATTTATTGGACCTAATGCATTGTAGGAGATGGAAATAATTGTGAAGAAAATTCAAGAAGATATTAAAACAGCTTATTAAAGATCGACAAAAGAGCTATGCAGAAAAAAAGAAAATTCATAGAGAATTCAAAGTGGGAGATCATGTGTACTTGATGATTAAGCCTAAAAAGAGTACATTATACACTAGTAGTTGTTCTAAGTTAGCACCATGCTACTATGGACCATTTGAAGTTCTAGAAAGAGTGGGGCCAATAACTTATAAATTGGCTCTACCTAATCATATTAAGGTTCACAATGTTTTTCATGTTTCCTTATTGAAAAAGTATGTACATGATCCTAATCATGTCATTGATTGGACTATGATATAGGTGGAAACCGAAGGGGAAATTTTTCCAGAGCCCCTTTGTATACTGGCACGGGAAGAAATTGAGTTCTGGAATAGGACCGTAGCTAGGGTGAAAGTGTAGTGGAGGCACTTTATACCTGAGGAAGCTACATTGGAGCGAGAAGAGGAAATGAAACAGAGATATCCATCACTATTTGAGAAGTGAAATTATATTTTGAAACACCGAGGACAATGTTTTTTTTTAGGGAGGGATATGTAATATCCCTATTTTACTACTTTTATTTAGACATTTGAAAATCCTAAAGGTTAACTGGACCTAAAGTAAAACTATATGTGTAGACATATTATTTTTTAAATTAATAAATGTGGAATTTTAATTATTGTGCAAAGACTAGAGTGAATTGGAGATCATGATTTCATGTCCATGAGGATGGAATTAAATCCAAAGACTTTCGCAAACTCTCCAAAAATTCTTAGAGAAAATAAAATAAAATAAAAATATTAAATTGGAGATAAAAATATAAAAGATAACTTAGTAAAGTGGAAAGCTATTGAGAAGAGGTGAAATAAAAATAGAAAGAGGAAAAATATAGTTTTAAACAAATTTTGTGGAAAAACAAAAGTAAATCCTAGGCTAAAGGAAAACAACATCCTGATTTAACTGGATGCAGTTATGGAAACATTCTGAAGCAAAAGAAGGCTAAAATAAGCCATTCCTAGATAAAGAAGAGGCTGTCTACACCTTGGAGGAATTGATATGTGCTCAGGGGGAGCTGTGGATGAAAGCTCAAGGATGGGTGGCAAATATTCTTTACCGGAATTGGTATGCACAATTATTAAATTATTTCTTGTTATTATTTTGTTATGATGATGATGATTTAATAAGAGTAATTGTGTTTTCGTAATATCCCTATTTTACTGTTTTTATTTAGACAGTTCAAAATCCTAAAGGTTAAGTGGACCTAAGGGAAAACTATATGTGTGGACATATTATATTTTTAACTTAATAAATGTGGAATTTTAATTATTGTGGAAGGACTAGAGTAAATTGGAGACCTGAATTTCTAGTCCATGAGGATGGAATTAAATCCAAAGACTTCCCCAAAATATCTAAAAATCCTTGGAGAAAATAAAATAACTTAAAAATATTATATTGGAGATAAAAATCTAAAATATACCTCAGTAAAGTGGAAAGTTACTCAAAAGAGGAGAAATAAAACAAAAAGAGGAGAAAGCTAGTTTTAAAGAGCTTTTGTGGGGAAAAAAGAGTAAAGCCTAAGCTAAAGGAAAACAACATCCTGATTTAACTAGACGTAGTTATGGAAACATGCAAACGAGAAATCATGCTTAAGTAGGCCATTCTAGGGTAGACAAAGGGTTGTATACACTTTCGAGAAATTGGTCTCTGCTCGGGGGGAGCTATGGATGAAAGCTCAAGGTTGGGTGGAAAATAGTCTTTGCCAAAATTGGTATGCACAATTAATTAAATTATGTATTTTTATTCTATTATGATTATGATGATGACGATATAAGAGAAATTGTGTTTTTTAAGTAGGAAAATAAGTGAAAAATTGTATCTTCTGAGTTATCAACTTGATGATAAATTATTTTAATTTTAATAGTGAAGTGTCTTATGTATTTAACATAACATAACTATAGTAGGTACAGTTTAGCTCTGTATAGTTACATAGAGAAATTAACTTAGTTAACCAACAAACAAAATTTCTAAATCCAATTATGAGGGTTTAAATCTACTGTTAGGTTTGTTAGAATTAATGTATTACAAACATAAAATACATCAATAGGAGTGGAGAGTATTATAAAGGTGTTATTATAAATATTAGACATAATTGATTATTCTATAAACAATAATGAAATAGAGATATACATATACAGTGGGATGTATTTGTCAATCTAGAAAAAAATGTTTTGTACAAACTAAGTATAAAATCTTCTACGGTACATAAAACACAGAAATGATAATATATCCAATTACTTCTTATGCTCAAATAAGAAATACAATATTAGTTACATATTTAAGTACTAGGTGGAGAGTACAATTATAAACATAACATCAATTCAGAATTATGCCTAGTGTATACATGTAGCTAAAATACTATAAACAATTAGAGAAAAACATGTATCAATGTTTTTTAACGATGAAGTTTCATAAATTCCATAAGAATAGAAATATGTATTAAAAATTATAGAACATTTCATCACACCCTGTCATAGTTATATTGAATGAAATTATAATGTTCTCGGTATTAATTACATATTTTATACATGAATAAATATCCTTGAATTCAACTGACTGAATTTTGTGAATGATATTGACCCACCTGTAAATAGATGGAACCAAAGTAATTGTCAATGCTTGTGAGAATGAAGGCACAAGTAGTTGGGCCGTAAATGATGAGATGTGCAATACCTATACAACAAACCCATATAAAGAGGGGTTACAACTTAATTAATAGGATAATTAAAATAAATACATAGAATCATAGAAATAGAAAATTTTAGTGAAACATAAAATTGCCTTATGGAAGCCTTTCTATGTATAAACATGAAAATCAATTAGCTATGACAGTAGAAAGGAGAGATAAAGATATTATAATTTTGTAAAAGTATTGAAATTATAAAAATAAATTACCTAAGTTACGGCATACTAAGTAATTGGTGAAAAACCCGTGAAAGGTACAACATCAAGAAGAGGAATTCATGTGTAACAAAATTTTTTATTAATTGAGAGAAATTATTAAAATGATCATTATTTCGTACCGAAGAAATTATATATCTTATAGGAAATATTGTTATTATTATAAATGTATATGAAATTTTATAAGATAGACAAAATACATATACATTAACCATAATGTAATTATTGAGTTATGAAATAAAAAAAGAGAGACAAAATTAAATTATATATCTCACAATTTGGAAAAATATATAATACGATTTCAGTAAATCAAGGAAGGCAGAAGCATGCCTTTAATTCACATTTTGTGACATACAAAGATTTTAATTATGTTACAAACATTATGGAATTTGAAAAATAATTCATACACAGAATTATCATGCATTTTCCATACATTGTTGGCCGTTTCGAACCATGAAAACTAGGTAAATCGAATCATTGAAAATAAACGATGATGGATTGAATCCACATGGAAAACTAATTAAAAAGATTCGTTGAGGATAAACGATGATGGCTTGAATTGTGGAACGTAGATGAGAATGTTAATCGATTAGCATGGTAAGAGGTGGAACAAGAATGATAAAACCAATTAAATTAAAAACACATGCAGAGTAACATGAACGTATCTCTGCACAAGAGAAAATATAGAATTCAAAGTATCCAATACATTGTAACATGTTGACTGTGGAAACACTAGTTTCTGGAATGATAAGTTTGGCGTCAACCCATTGACCCTATGCGTACCTGATCCAATACAGAAATTTATATTGAATTACATTGAATTGTATGGTAAATTCAATACAGAGGAATGAGAACCGAAACATATAAATCCAATACAGACTCCATATTAAGTGGAATAAAAATGTGAGTTAAAGTTACAGACAAAAAGAAGTAACGAATTCCTCACTCAATGGAGAGGTATTTCAATTGGGGGAAAATGTTAAATGAGTTTCCCAATGCAATCATATACCTTATCAGAGACAAAACCCCCATTAAAAAAGTAAATCCATTTAACGTTTCCATAGTATAGGTAATCAAAATTATCAAAAATAATTGGGGTTTATACGTAATGAGGAAAACATAACCTCTCTAGGAGATAGATTTGATTTACCTTCGTAATACAAATAGGTGTTACCTCAAGGTTTTTTCATGAGTTTTGTGGGCTGAGAACCTTTCAATTCATTCAATGAAGAGGAAAAAAAAGGAACTCTACTCTTCTACAAAAAAAAAAACAAAAAACATAGACTAAATTCCTCAGGGATATGGAAAAATAAATCATAGATTATTAAGGGAAAAAAATTATATAAATTGGAGTGATAAATTATAACAGGAATTAAGGACCATAAACAAGGTATGAGTATACCTGGAGCTACAATTATTGTCCTAATGAAAATAATGGTAGAGGGAAGCCATAATCTTACAATGTTGAACCAGAGATGAAACCCTCATATGAAAGTTTCCAAATGAAAATGGAACCAAGGGAAAATACTTCCATAGACCCTAAACGAGAACAATCAATGGAGAAAGTATGAGTAAATCTCCACCGCCAACATGGAGGAAGATTCAAGCTTCAACTAGTCATGAGAATTAATATGGCCATGTGACAAAGTTATTATGAATTACAACCAAATAAATACTGATAGCATTGAGCTAAGAGATGTTACAAATATATCTGTTATAAATTTATTAGAATAGATATGACCAGATCCACCAACTATGGTCGAATGTCCATATGGAAAATAAGGACATTAAAAGCAAGTGATATGACATGTAAACAATGCATCATAAAGCCAAACATATAGGCAGAGTAATTTATAATCATTTATATATGGTTCAATGTAAAGTGTCGTGTATAAAATTCGAACACCATTATAGTGATATTGCCATGTGGTTAAACATTAATTCGTTGGCTATGATATAGCAATGAAACCCTTAAAGGGTATGTTACATATATAGATATCAGATTTACATCATAACCATATTCGAATCTTAGCTAATACTTAAGGGGGCTTTTATAAGTATAGGATATGAGGAAAATTTACTTAATATAATTTGAATTGAAACTTAGGTTAATAATTATGAATTTAGGATGTGGATATAGCTTATAATATATGACTTTAATGGTAATTATTAAATTTATAATGATTAACCAAAATGCTATCAAAGTCATAGTAATAGAATGGGAATAGAATAATAGTAACTATAAATTACTATAAATGACTTCAGGTACATTGATGAAATGGAGGAATACCATGATGATCCAACAAATAAGTAATACCTTTTAAAGAAGGAGATATGTAAAAATGACGATGTGGTATGAATATCATTGTAAGAATAATTCTGAAACAATTATGTTGTAATAAAAATTGGAATAAAAAGTTGTAATAGATGGTAATGTGTCAAAAGTAAATAAAGTCAATGATGACAAAAGGAACATAAGATTTATAAATAGAAATTTTTTTTGGGTAAGTAGAGTTGTTACAAATGGTATCGGAGCGCATGTTGAAAACACTCGACCTATGTGTCCCCACACAGAAAAAGATAAAAAAACCAAAATTATGGTGTTGTAAATTATTTAAAATTTTCAGAATATGATGCACTAATTTATTTCTGTGTACAATGATTAAGTGCAGAAAAGTATAGCTGCTATTATGAGTGACAGAGGAGGGTTGTATGTGAATATGGGGGGTGAGCGAAATCCACCATATGAAAATGCTCAATTGCTGGACATGATAGGATATATGCAATGAGAAATGGTTCAACTAAGAACAAACAATGAACGATTGCTGCGATTGCTGCAAGCCAGTGAAGAGCAAGAAAGGTTGATCAAAGAGTTAACCTGAAGGTGTAGTCATGAAAGTGAAGACCATGGAAAAAAGAGGAAAGAAGCTGAAACCAAATCAGAAGGATCTGGACAACATTCTTGAAAGAAAAATGAATTGCAAGGAGAATACTAGAAAATTAAACCTCCCATTTTTTATGGTGAAAAGGAGGAGGATGCAGAAGCTTGTCTTTTCAACATGGTTTAATACTTCAAATATAATGAATATGAAAGTAACCTGAATGCCAGATTGGAAATTTACCAGCTGCAGGGTAAAGCTACCCTTTGGTGGGAAGAAATGAAAATGATACATGTGCTAGATGAAAAAGATGTTACCTGGGAATACTTTGAAACCAAATTTAAGTCTAGGTATCTAAATGAAAGATATTATGATGATAAAGCCAAAGAATTGATGAGTTTGTTACCAAATTCACTAACTTATTTTGCTATGTGCCTTATATCAGAGAGGAAATGTTGAAAGTACAAAAAATCTTAAACTTCCTACCTACCATATATAAACGGAGAATCGAATTTGACAATCCAAAGTCAATGGATGAAGCTGTTTGCAAAGAAATAAATTTTTTTCAGCAGATCAAAGGTATAAATGATTAGTTGAAAAGTTGGCAAAATAAAGAGAAGGGGAAGAGTCACTCTAATTTAAAAAGAGTAAAACCAGGCTACTTGAAATTTCTTTTGGAAAAACCAGCAAAGGAAGAAATTTAACAAAACTAGAGAAAATCAACCAGCACAGTCACAGACTGGGTCTAAACAGATGGATGAAAACAATAAAAAGTAAAGTGCTATAAAAATGAAAGAACAAATAAAGTGGTGAGGATTTGGAGAACCTCACCTGTTTCATGAATGTCCTTAGATAAAAGTTTAGAACATTCAAGTGTTACAAGTGGCAACTACTGTGAACGACATTGCTCAAAACATTCCTACGATCAGTGGTGCATTTGAAGATCACCAGGCTAAACCCCAATCAACCATGATATAAAACGAAGGTATGATTGTTGAACAAACTGTTTCTATTTTGATAGTTCCAGGAGAAAATTTAAGCTATGCAAGCCCACAAATGGTGAAAAAGTGCAAGTTGAAATCATAAATATTTTAGCAAGCATGGTTAGTGAAATTAGCTACAGGAACAAAAATCAAACTGACCCATAAACTTCCAAAAACTAATGTTAATTTAAATGGGTATGAAACTGAAATGCATCTAAAATTTTTGCCTCTATGATAATATTACTTGTTAGTAGGAATGGACAGGCTAGAGAAACAGAAAGGAATATTTAATTGCTTAGATAAGACAATTCATTGTATAGATGATGAGGGAAGAGCTGTGATAGTAGAATGAAAACCAAGACCCATATCAATTAGACAAATTTATGCACTGCAACTAAAAAGGACAGCAAGAAAGGGCTCTCAATTGTATTTTTTACAAGTGGACGAATTAGGACAACAAACTGAGAAAGAGGCTGTAGAAAATTTACTAGTAATCAAAGAGTTCAAAGATGTATTTACAAAGGAAATCCCCCATCTACCCCCTAAAAGAGAAATTGACTTCTCAATTGAACTAGTACAAGGAGCTATAACTGTCTCTAGAGCACCCTATATAATGAGTACTCCTGAGTTATTAGATAGAGGGTACATCAGACCAAGTGTGTCTCCTTGGGGAGCACTAGTGATTTTTGTTAAAAAGAAGGATGGCACATTCAGAATGTGCATAGATTACAAATAATTGAATAAATTGATTATAAAGAATAGATATCCTCTGCCAAGGTTAGATGACTTATTTGATCAAGTGAGAAGAGCCACTATCTTCTCAAAGATTGATTTAAGAAGAGGATACCAACAACTCAGAATTAAGGATGAAGGCATCAATAAAAACAACATTCATGACTAGATATGGACACTATCAATTTGTAGTCTTACCCTTTGGACTTACTAATGCACATACTACATTCATCTATTTAATTAATAGTGTACTGCACAAGTATCTATATAATTTTGTACTGGTGTTCATTGATGAAGTTTTTGTGTACTCCAAAAACGAAGAATAACACAAAGAACATTTCATAATAGTCCTACAAACACTTAGAGAACATAATTCATATGCAAAAATTAACACCTATTAATTTTACAAGGATAAAATTAAGTATTTAGGCCATGTAATTTGAATGGAAGGCTTAGTCGTATACCCAAAGAAAATAGAAGAAATAATGGATTGGTGTGTACCTACTGATGTCCCAGCCATATGACCCTTTATGGGTATTTCTAGATACTACCATAGGTTTGTCGAAGGATTTTCAGCCTTAGCCTGTCCTATTAGTTCTTTACAAAAAAGATGAGTGACGCTTGAATGGAGATCAAAGTGTCAAAGTAGTTTTGAACAATTAAAGCTTAAATTAGAAACTACCCCCATAATGAAGATTACTCATGAAAACAAGGAATTTGTAGTAGGTAAAGATGCATGTGCAGAAGGGTTAGGAGGAGTGTTGCTACAAGATAATTTATTCATAGCATATGAGTCAAGAAAAATGAAGAAAAATGAACAAAATTATATGGTATATGACTTAGAATTAGTTTTTGTGATACATGCATTGAATATGTGGAGACATTATCTGTTGGGAAGAAGTTCATACTAATGACAGATCACATAAGTCTGAAATATTTCTTTACTCAACCTGATTTAAATGCTAGACAAACTACATGGCTATCTTTCCTTAGTGATTTCGATATGGAAATCAAACACATTAAAGGAAAAGAGAGTAAGATTGTTGATGCTTTGAGCGGGAATTCTCATCAAATTTTGACCAATGCTGAAATTAGTGTGAAATTTGAAATATAATAACTCATACGAGAAGTGTTGATGCACAACCTACAATATGTGAAATTGCAAGAGAAATTACAGAAAATTAAAGTACTAGGATATACTAAAAATCCTAAAGGACTGATTTATTACAAACAAAGACTGTATATTCAAAATGTGACATCGTTGAGATAGGATATTTTATATGAGTATCATAAAAGACCTTATGCAAGTCATCCTGGTTATCAAAAAATGATTTCAGCATTGAGGAAGAACATGTTTTGGCCAGGTATGAAAAAATAATTTTTTGATTATCTAGATAGGTGTTTAGAATGTCAACAAGTAAAAGTAAAATATCAACATGGGGTAGGATTACTGGATCCCTTACCTATTCCAGAATGGAAGTGGCAAGTAGTTTCCATAGATTTCATCACTAGATTTCCTAGAACTAAGTATCAACATGACTCTATAATGGTGTTTGTAGACACACTGACTAAGGAATCACCATTTTTACCAATGCAATATACTTTTGGCAAAACTCAATTAGCCAATGTATTAATGAAACAAAATTGCGAAATTACGCGGCATTCCAAAAATGATTATATCTAACAGAGATAGAAAATTTACTTCATCCTTTTGGAAAACTTTGTTTGGAGGAATGGGTACCAAATTTAACTTTAGTACTGCATACCATCCTCAAACAGATCAGAAAATTGAAAGAACCAACCAGTTTTTAGAAGACATGCTACACATGTATGTTATGGACAGACCTACAAAATGGAAATATTTTCTAATCTCACAGGATTTTCATATAATAATAATTATCAAGCTTTAATTAACATGAGTCCTTTTGAATCATTGTATGGTAGAAAGTGTCACATGCTGCTTAGCTAGGGTCAACTAGAAGATAATTTAATTCTTGGACCTGATGCATTGCAGGAGACGGAAAGATCTGTGAATATAATTCAACAAAATATTAAAACATCTCAAAATCAACAAAAGGTTTATGCAGAAAAAAAAAAGATAATTCATAGAGAATTCAAAGTGGGAGATCATGTTTATTTGAGGATTAAGCCGAAAAATAGTACATTATATGCTGGTAGATGTACTAAGTTAGCACCACGCTACTATGGACCATATGAAGTTCTAGAAAGAGTGGGGCCAGTAGCTTATAAATTGGCTCTACCTAGTTATATTAAGATTCACAATGTTTTTCATTTTTCCTTATTGAAAAATTATGTACATGATCCTACTCATGTAATTGATGGACTATGATATAGGTGGAAACAAAAGCGGGATTTCTTCCAGAGCCCCTTCGTATATTGGCACGGGAAGAAATCGAGCTCCAGAATAGGACTGTAGCTAGGCTGAAAGTTCAATGGAGGCACTTTACCCCTGAAGAAACTAGATGGGAGCGAGAAGAGGAAATGAAAGAGAAATACCCATCAATGTTTGAAAAGTGAACTTATATTTTGCAACATATAGGACGGTGTTTTGTTTTAAGGGGGGAATATGTAATATCCCTATTTTACTTCTTTTATTTAGATAGTTTAAAATCCTAAAGGTTAAGTGGACCTAAGGAAAAAAATATATGTTTGGACATATTATATTTTTAAATTAATAAATATGGAATTTTAATTATTGTGCAAAGACTAGAGTAAATTGAAGACCACGATTTCAAGTCCATGAGGATGGAATTAAATCCAAAGACTTTCCCAAAATCTCCAAAAATATTTGCAGGAAATAAAATAAATTAAAAATATTATATTGGTAATAAAAATATAGAAGATACCTCAGTTAAGTGGAAATTTATGTAGAAGAGGTGAAATAAAAATAGAACGAGGAAAATTCTAGTTTTAAAGAGATTTTGTGGAAAAAAAAGAAGTAAATCCTAGGCTAAAGAAAAGAACATCTTGATTTAACTGGATGTTGTTATGGAAACATGCTGAGGGGAAAGTAGGATTAAATAATCAATTCTAAGGTAGACAAGGGGTTGTCTACACTTCGCGTAAATTGGTCTCTTCTTGGGGGGAGCTATGGATGAAAGCTCAAGGTTGGGTGGCAAATTGTCTTTCCTAGAATTGGTATTCACAGTTAATTAAATTCTATCTTGTTATTTTTTTATTATGATGATGATGATCGTATAAGAGAAATTGTGTTTTAAGTAGGAATATAGGTGAAAAATTGTATCTTCTAAGTTATCAACTTGTATGATAAATTATTTTAATTTTAATAGTGAAGTGTTTGATGTATTTAACATAACATAAGTATAGCAGGTATAATTTACCTCTGTATAGTTACATATACAAATTAACTTAGTTAACTAACAAAAATAATGTCTAAACTTAATTATGAGGGTTTAAACTTTAAATCTGTTGTTATGTTTGTAAGAATTAATATATTACAAACAGAAAATACATGAATAGCAGTGGGGAGTATTCTAAAGATGTTATTATAAATATTAGACATAATTCATTATTCTATTAAAAATAATGAAACAGAGATATCCATATGGAGGGGGATGTATTTGTCAATCTAGAAGAAAATATTTTGTACAAATTAAGTATAAAATATTCTAGGGTACATAAAACACAAAAATAAATATGTATCAACTTACTTCTTATGCTCAAATAAGAAATAAAATATTAGTTACGTATTGAAGTACTAGGTGGATAGTAGAATTATAAATATAACTTCAATTAGGAATTATTCCTAATGTATACATGTAGCTGAAATATTATAAACAACTGGAGAAAAACTGGTATCAACATATTATAAGGATGGAGTTTCATCAATTAGATAAGAATAGAAATATGTATTAAAAATTATAGAACATGTCATCACACCCTATCATAGTTACATTGACAGAAAGTCTAATGTTCTAGGTATTAATTACATATTTTATACATGAATAAATACCCTTGAATTTAGTAGACTAAATTTTGTGAATGAGATCGACCAACCTGTAAATAAATCGAACCAAAGTAATGATCAATGCTTGTGAGAAAGAAGGCACAAGTAGTTTGGTTGTAAATGACAAGATGTGCAATAACTGTACAAAAAACCCATATAAAGAGGGGTTAGAATTTTAATTAATAGGATAATTAAAGTAAATACACAAAATATTAGAAATTGAAAATTTTAGTTAAATAAAAAATTACCTTATCAGTCAAGAGGATGTAATGGAAGTGTTTCTGTGTATAAATAGGAGAATCAATTAGATATGACAGTAGAAAGGAAAGAGGAAGATATTATAATTTTGTAACAGTATTGAAATTATAAAAATAAATTACCTAAGTTATGGCATATTGGGTAATTGGTGAAAAACCAATGAAGGGTATAGCAACAGGAAGAAGAGGAATTCCTGTGTAATAAAACATGTTATTAATTGAGGGAAATTAATAAAATGATCATTATTTCGTACCAAAGTAATTATATATATTATACGAAATATCTTTATTATCCTAAACATTTACGAAAGTTTATAAGACAGACAAAACACATAGCATTAACCATTATGTAATTATTGAGTTATGAAATATAAATAAAGAGACACAATTAAATTATATATCTCACAATTTGGAAAAATATATAATACGATTTCAGTAAATCAAGGAAGGCAGAAGCATTCCTGTAATTTACATTTCTTGTTATACACATATTTGAAAAATAATTCCATACACAAAATTACCATGTGTTTTCCATACATTGTGGGTCGTTTGGAACCACTAAAACTGAGTAAATCGAATCCTTGAAAATAAACGATGATGTGTTTAATCCACATGGAAAGCTAATTAAACAAAGTCGCTAAGGATAAATGATGAAGGCTTGAATTTTGGAACATAGATGAGAATGTTAAGCGATTAGCATGGTACGAGGTGGAACAAGAAATAACACTAATTAAATTAAAAACACATGTAGAGTAACAAGAACGTATCTTTTCATAGGAGAAAAAATAGAATTCAAAGTATTCAATACACTGTCACATGTTGAATGTAAAGCAATAGCTTTTGGAATGATATGTTCGGGGTCAACCCATTGACCCTATGCATACCTGAATCAATCCATAAATTTATATTGAATAACATTGAATGGTATGGTCAATACATATAAAGCCAATATGAAATCCATATTAAATGGAATAAAACTGTGAGGTAAAGTTACAAAGAGAGAGAAGTAATGAATTCTTGACTCAATGGAGAGGTATTTCAATTGGGGAAAAATTTTAAACAAGTTTCCCAATGCAATCATATACCATATCATAAAAAAAACCCCATTAAACAAGTAAAGCCATTTAACGCTTCCATAGATGAGGTAATAAAAATTAGCAGAAATAATTGGGGTTTATACGTAATTAAGGAAACATAACCTCTATGGGAGATAAATTTTATTTACCTGCATAATACAAATAGGTGTTACCTCAGGGGTTTTCCGTGAGCTGTCTGGGTTGAGAACCTTTCAACTCATTCAACGAAGAGGAAAAAAAGGAACTCTAATTTTCTACAAAGAAAAAAAAAAGCGCAGATTAAATCACTCAACGATTTGGCGAAATAAGTCATAAATTATTAAGGAAAACAAATTCTATATGTTGTAGTGATAAATTATAACAAGAATTAAGCAACGTAAAGAGGGTATGAGTATACCTGGAGCTACAATTTTCGTCGTAAGGAAAATAATGGTAGAGGGAAGCCATAATTTTTACAATGTTGAACCAGAGACGAAACCCTCATACGAAACTTGTCAAATGAAAATGAAACCAATGGAAATGAGTTCCATATATCCTAAACAAGAACGATGAAAACAAGGGAAACTAGTTCCATAGACCCTAAACCAAGGGAAACGAGTTCCACTGTCAACGTGGAGGAAGATTTGAGCTTCAGCTAATCGTGAGAATTAATATGGTCATGTGACCAAGTTATTACGAACTAGAAAAAATTAACTACTGATAGAAACGAGCTAAGAGACATTACAAATATCACTGTCATAAATTTATTAGAATAGAGACGACCCAATCCACCAGGTATGGTCGAATTTCCATATGGGAAAGGAGGACATTAAAAGGAAGTGATATGACATGTAAATGATGCATCGTAAATCCAAACATATAAATTGAGTAATGTATAATCATTTATATATAGTTAAATGTAAAGTGTTGTGTGTAAAATGCAAACACCATTATAGTGATAATGCCATGTGGTTAAACATTAATTCGTTGGATAGGAAATAGACATGAAACCCTTAAAGCGTACGTTACATATATAGATATCAGAATTACATCATAACCATATTCGAATCTTAGCTAATACTTAAGAGAGATTTTATAAGTATAGGATATGAGGAAAATTTACCTAATATAGTTCGAATTGACACTTTGGTTAGTAATTATGAAGTTAGGATGTGGATATAGGTCCTAATAGATAACTTTAATGGTAATAATTAAAGTTATAATGATTAATCAAAATGCTATCAAAGGCATAGTAATTTCTGAACAACCTTTTTTTTCTTTGATAGATCTAGGATCAAATTTAAGCTATGTAAGTCCATAGATTGTGGAAAGGTGCAAGTTAAAATCATAAAAATTTCAGCAAGCATGCTTAATGCAATTAGCTACAGGAACAAAAATAAAAGTGACCCATAAACTTCCAAAAAATATTGTTAATATAAATAGGTATGAAACTGAAATTAATCTAAACATTTTTCCTCTAGGATCATATGACTCTTTAGTAGGAATGGACATGATAGAGAAGCAGAAAGAAATAGTTAATTTCTGAGATAAGACAGTTTATTGTATATATGGTGAGGGAAGAGCTGGGATAGTAGAACAAAAACCAAGACCCATATCAATTAGACAAATTTATGCACTACAACTAAAAAGGACAACAAGAAAGGGCTGTCAAATGTATGTTGTACAATTGGAAGAACTGGGACAAAAAACTGAGAAAGAGGATGTAGAAAATTTACCAGTAATCAAAGTGTTCAAAGATATATTTACAAATGAAATCTACCATCTACCCCCTAAAAGAGTAATTGACTTCTCAATTGAACTAGTACAGGGAGCTACACTTGTCTCTAGAGCACCCTACATAATGAGTACTCCTAAATTATTAGAGCTGAAACTTTCGTTGTGAGAGTTATTAAACAGTGGGTACATCCTACCAAGTGTGTCTCCTTGGGGAGCACCGATACTTTTTGTTAAAAATAATGATGGCACATTTAGAATGTGCATATATTACAAACAACTGAATAAATTGACTATAAAGAATAGATATCATCTGCCAAGGATAAATGGCTTTGATCAAGCAAGAGGAGCCACTATATTCTCAAAGATTGATTGAAGAAAATGATATTAGCAACTTAGAATCAAGGATGAAGACAACAATTAAACAACATTCATGACTAGATATTGACATTATGAATTTGTAGTCTTACCATTTGGACTTACTAATGCACCTACAACATTCATGTTTATAATGAATAGTGTACTCCATAAGTATCTAGAAAAGTTTGTACTAGTATTCACTGATGACATTTTGGTGTCCTGCAAAAATGAAGAAGAACATAAAGAACATCTTAGAATAGTGCTACAAACACTTAGAGAACATAAGTTATATGAAAAACTCAGCAAGTGTGAATTTAAAAGGATACAATTCAGTATTTGGGTCATGTGATTTCAAAAGATGGCTTAGTAGTAGACCCAAACAAAATAAAAGAAATAATGGATTGACATGTACCTACTGATATCCCAGACATACAATCCTTTATGGGTCTTGTTGGATACTACTGTAGGTTTGTGGAAGGATTTTCAGCCTTAGCCTATCCTAGTAGTTCTTTACAGGAAAAAGGATTGAAGTTTGAATGGACATCAAAGTGTCAAAGTAGTTTTGAAAAATTAAAACTTAAATTAATAACTGCCCCCAAAATTAGGATTGCTGATCCAAACAAGGAATTTTTAGTATGTATAGATGCATGTGCAAAAGGGTTAGGAGGACTATTGCTACAAGATAATTCAGCCATAGCATATGAGTCAAGAAAAATGAAGAAACATTAACATAATTATACTGTATATGAATTAGAATTAGTTGTTGTGACACATGCATTGAAGATGTGGAGATATTATATGTTGTTAAAGAAGTTCATACTAATGATAGATCACATAAGTTTGAAATATTTCTTTATTCAACTTGATCGAAATGCTAGACAAGTTAGATGGCTATCTTTCCTTAGTGAGTTTGATATGGAAATCAAAGACATTAAAGGAAAATAAATTAAGATTGTTGATGCTATGAGTAGGAATCCTCATCAAATTTCGACCAATGCTAGAATTAGTGTGAAATTTGACATAGAAGAACTCATACAAGAAGTGTTCATGCATGACCTACAATTTTTGAAATTGTAAGAGAAATTACATAAAATTGTAGTGGGATATACTAAAAATTTGAAAGGACTGATTTATTACAAATAAAGACTGCATATTCCAAATGTGACATCGTTAAAACAAGAAATTTTAGATGAGTATTATAAAACACCTTATGAAGGTCATCTTGGTTATCAAAAACTAATTTCAGCGTTAAGGAAGAACATGTTTTGGCTAGGTATGAAAAAATATGTTGTCAATTATCTACCTAGGTGTTTAGAACGTCGGCATGTAAAAGTGGAACATCAGCATCCTATAGGATTACTGAATCCCTTAACTATTCCAGAATGGAAGTGGGAAGTATTTTCCATAGATTTCATCACTGGATTACCTAGAACTAAGTATCAACATGACTCTATAATGGTGGTTATAAACACATTGAATAAGGAAGCACACTTTTTACCAGTGCAATCTACTTTTGGCACTGTTCAATTAGCCAATGTATTCATGAAATAAATTGTGAAATTACATGGAATTCCAAAAATGACTATATCTCAGAGAGATGCAAAATTTACTTCAGCCTTTTGGAAAACTCTGTTTGGAGGAATGGGTACCAAATTTAACTTTAGTACCGCATACCATCCTCAAACAGATGGGGAAACAAAAAGAGGCAACTATTTTTTAGAAGACATGCTATGCATGTATTTTATGAACAGACTGACAAAATGGAAAGATTTTCTGCATCTGGCAGGATTTGCATATAATAAGAT
Organism: Pinus albicaulis; assembly: GCA_034641835.2. Lineage (NCBI taxonomy): Eukaryota > Viridiplantae > Streptophyta > Pinopsida > Pinales > Pinaceae > Pinus > Pinus albicaulis. The sequence continues at coordinate 961,449,739 of CM076577.1, forward strand.
TTTATGCATCTAGTAGAATTTGCATATAATAATAGTTTATAAAGCTTCAATTAACATGAGTCCTTTTGAAGAATTGTATGGCATAAAGTGCCACACGCTACTTAGCTGGAGTCAACCAGAAGAAAGTTAATTCTTGGATCTGATGCACTGCAGGAGATGGAAAGAACTGTGAAGAGAATTTAACAAATATTAAAACATCTCAAGATCAAAAAAGAGCTATGCAAACAAAAAGAGAATTCATAGAGAATTCAAAGTGGGAGATCATGTTTATTTGAGTATTAAGCCTAAAAAGAGTACACTATATACTAGTGGTTGTGCTATGTTAACACCACACTACTGTGGAACATTTAAAGGTATAGAAAGGGTGGGGCTAGTAGCTTATAAATTGGCTCTACCTAGTCATATTAAGATTCACAATGTTTTTCATTTTTCCTTATTGAAAAAGTATTTACATGATCCTACTCATGTAATTGATTGACTGTGATATAGGTGGAAACATAATGGGAGTTTCTTCTCGAGCCCCTTCGTATACTCGCACGAGAATAAATTGAGCTACATAATAGGACTACAGCTAGGGTGAAAGTGCAGTGGAGACACTTTACCCCTGAAGAAGCTACATGGGAGTGAGAAGAGGAAATGAAAGAGAAATATCCATCACTATTTGAAAAGTGAACTTATATTTTGCAACACCGAGGATGATGTTTTGTTTTAGAGGGGGAATATATAATATCCCTATTTTAATCCTTTTAATTAGAAAGTTGAAAATCGTAAAGGTTAAGTGGACCTAAGGTAAAACTATATGTGTGGACATATTATATTTTTAAATTAATAAATATGGAATTTGAATTATTGTGCAAAGACTAGATAAAATTGGAGACCAGGATTTCAAGTTCATGAGGATGGAATTCAATCCAAATACTTTCCAAAAATCTCTAAAAATATTTGGAGAAAATAAAATAAATTAAAAATATTATATTGGAGATAAAAATATAAAATATACCTCAGTAAAGTGGAAAGTTACTCGGAAGAGGTGAAATGAAACTAGAACGAGGAAAAAGCTAGTTTTAAAGATCTTTCATGGAAATAACAAAATTAAAGCCTAGGATAAAGGAAAGAAACATCTTGATTTAACTACATGAAATTATGGAAACATGCTAAGGGGAAAGTAGGCTTAAATAAGCCATTCTAGGGTAGACAAGGGGTTGTCTACACTTTGGAGAAATTAGTGTCTGCTCGGGGGGAGTTGTGGATGAAAGCTCGCGGTTAGGTGGCAAATAGTCTTTACCAGAATTAGTATGCACAATTAATTAAATTCTGTCTTTTTATTCTATTATTATGATGATGATGATGGTAAAAGGGAAATTGTGTTTTAAGTAGGAAGATAAGTGAAAATTTGTATCTTCTGAGTTATCAACTTGTATGATAAATTATTTTAATTTTAATAGTGAAGTGTCTGATGTATTTAATAGAACATAAATATAACAGGTATAGTTTAGCTATATATAGTTACATTAAAAAATTAACTTAGTTAACAAACAAACAAAATGTCTAAACCCAATTATGAGGGTTTAAATCTGCTCTTAGTTTTGTAAGAATTAATATATTACAAACATAAAATACATCAATAGGAGTGGAGAGTATTCTAAATATGTTATTATAAATATTATACATAATTGATTATTCTATAAACAATAATGAAAAAGAGATATACTTATACAGTGGGCTGTATTTTTCAATCTAGAAGAAAATAGTTTTTAAAAATTAAGTATAAAATATTCCACGGTACATAAAACACAAAAATAGACATATATCCAATTACTTCTTCTACTCAAATAAGAAATACTATATCAATTAGATATTGAAGTACTAGGTGGATAGTACAATTATAAATATAACATCAATTAGGAATTATGACTAATATATACATGTAGCTGAAAAACTATAAACAACTAGAGAAAAACATTTATCAACGTATTATAAGGATCAAGTTTCATCAATTCCATAAGAATAGAAATATGTATTAAAAATTATAGAAAATGTCATCACACCCTGTCATAATTACATTGACTAAAATTATAATTTTATGGGTATTCATTAGATATTTTATACATGAATAAATATCCTTGAATTCAGCGAACTGAATTATGTGAATGAGATTGACCAACATGTAAACAGATGAAACCAAAGTAACTGTCAGTGCTTGTGAGAAAGAAGACACAAGCAGTTGAGTTGTAAATGACGAGATGTGCAATACTTGTACAACAAACCCATATAAAGAGGTGTTATTATTTTAATTAATAGGATAATTAAAATAAATACAGATAATCTTAGGAATTGACAATTTTAGTTAAACAGAAAATTAGCTTAGCAATCAAGAGGATGCAATGAAATCCTTTCTACGTATAAACATGAAAATAAATTAGCTATGACAGTAGGAAGGAAAGAGAAAGATATTATAATTTTTTAATAGTATTGAAATTATAAAAATAAATTACCTAAGTTATGGCATGCTATATAATTTATGAAAAAATCATGAAGGGTACAACATTATGAAGAAGAGGAATTCCTGTGTAACAAAAAAATTTATTAATTGAGGGAAATTAATAAAATGATCATTATTTCGTAACAAAGTAATTATATATATTATACTGTAACACCCCAAGTTTCTATGCTTTTCAAGTTAGACATTTGAACAAAAATCCAAAGGGGAGTGGACCCCAATGGAGAATTATTGTGTGGATTTATTTAAATATTTATTAATGAAAAATAAATGGAATATTTATGTGTGCACTATGACCAGATGAGTTTGGAGATCACAAGCCTGATCCATGAGGATATGGAAAAAGGTTAAGACTTCCCAAAAACCTTTCAAAAAGCTTTGAAAGGAAATATTTCCAAATTAGATTAAAGAGAAAAAAAATCTAAATTTCCCAATGAAGAGGAAAGTAATTGGGAAGAGGTAGAAAAGTTGGGAAAAGCAGAGAAAGTAGCTTTAAAAGTACCTCATTGAGGGAAGCCTAGGAAAAACAGGAAGAAAGCATCCTAAAAATTTTGGACGTAGAATTTAGAAACAGGCTTGGGGAAAGCATAGCTTAAGTAAGCTACTACAGAATAGAGTAAGGTTAGTCTGTTCTTGGATGATCTCAGCTCAGGAGTGAGTTATGGAGATAGAAGAACTCTAAGGTTGGGAGGATTGGTCATAGGCAAAAGTGGTATGCACACCTAACCTATAAAATCATGTTACAGAGTGTATTACGAAATCTTAAGTTTGTATTTGGATTGAAAGTATTAAAATTTTATGCTGTAGATATTAAATTCCTTACATTTAACCGATTTTATCAAAATAAATAGTCCTCTAAAATATGTATAGTTGTAGGAATATAGTCTATTGGGAAAAATCATCTAGAATCTCTAAACCGATACCGGTTTAAATCTGGACATATATCTTTCTCCCATAGACAAGTAAATTTTTATAACTTTAATCTACTTCTGTAGTATAAAGTTATATGTGCATGAAAATATATATATATATATATATATATATATATATATATATATATATATATATATATATATAGATTTCATAACTAAGCAACTAAGATTTAGAATTTAATGGATATGAAATATTAAATTCTGTTTAAGTTCTTCAAAGAAGAAAATATTGGATTTCAGAAGAATAAGCTATAATTTCTCTTAAGGAAGAATTTTAATCTAAGCCGGAAGTACAATTTGCATAATTATAATAAGTACAAGGAAAATTTATCCGAAAATCTATGATGTTCCCTGTATGAAAATCTAAGAGTATACATCTCTGCATAATTCAAATGAAATGATAGATAATGAAATTTCCAGAATTACATATAATTATCATGCAGAACTACATATAATTATCATGATTTTAATTCATTAAATCATGTAATTATATACATATATATGTTGTAAAAGAAAGACAAATTGCAGAAGGAAAAAATATATATGTATACAAATGTACAGTTAGTGCATAACTATAAATCTTTTGCATGAAATTATTTTATCAACAAGTTTTGTTCATAAAGCTATGAGATCAAACTTACTGTACAGTGGATAGATAAAAATCTACTTATATATGACATTTTGAGCCAGTTACTTTAAGTGATAGAAATAAGGCTATAAAAGATAAATTAAACAGAATTTTATACTTCAAATTTGTGTAGAAGAGGATAAATAGTAAAGATGCCTTACTATTGAAACAAATTTGAAATCTGTTTCACCACATGTAGACAAAATTGAATGAAAACATTCTAGAGTTATTCTGAGAAAGAATAAGGAAGTATAAAAGGCTGTAAATAATGAAAAGTATTGTAAGTTAACAATGCACTTTATATATATATATATATATATATATATATATATATATATATATATATCCAATGGAACTTGGACTTAATAAGATTCATCATCAAAGAAAAATGGCTGAATCTCAGTTGGATCCAAAATCCATTACACATTAAATAAAGATATTTAATATCGAAATGTTAATTGCTAAGACAATATAGCAATTAAGTCCTGAGGACAAATCTTTGTTTAAGCCTAAAGAAATGAAAAACGAGTACCGACCTGTAAACAGGAGTAAACTGTCAGTTAAGCTTTTAACAAGATTGAAATTTCTATATGAAGAACAATGACGAAACCATGACGAATTTGGGTTACCTGTAAATCATCAAACGACAATGAAATAAGTTAAGTATGGAAACAATATATATATATATATATATATATATATATATATATATGTTTATTTAGAAAGATATCAAATAAACAAAATGGATTTTATTACCTTAGAACAAAGAAAGCTTCAAGGCGAAACTATGTATAAATTTTGTGGAAGATATAACCAGAGTTACATACCTATCTACTTATATCAACGAATTTGAAATGAAAACGAAAATAAAAACCTCTTGAATTAGTAATCTATCAAATTGTTGGAGAGGTAGATGCGACAAGAATCGTATCGTTTTTCCATACCAGTGATGGAGATTTAAATCCTAAAGACATCATGATACAACACAAGTCAACTTGCGAAATCGTTTTTTTAGGGGTTGCCAACGTTTAATCAATTTCATCTCTGTAATGAGAATAATGCCTCTTTGCAATCTCTGTGAGGAGAGAAAGGGAGTGGCGCTAAAGCTCCTTTGAAATAAATGTGATGGCATTTATAGATGCCATAACCGAAAATAAAACTACAGAGAAGCTAGATTACAAATCGAAAGGATGAGAAAATAAGTTTTATAAAAAATTAAAAAAAAGTTATCATAACCCAACTCCTTAAAAAGAATACGAATAGGTTGAGACACCAGCGCAGAGCTGGGAGGGTTTTGAAAGGAAATATAAAACAAACGTGAACCTTTAGCCACGGCTCATCGACTAAACAAACTCAAAAGCACAATAAACCTGTAACATACCTCAAAATTATTTTTTTTCCTTGATGATTTAACTTTGATATTATGGCTATTAATTAAGCCTTTCCATAACCGCATTTTTACGTCAGAAGTTTATCTCATAGTTCAAAAGGAAAACTTTAATATGATTATACATGTTAATAATAATAGTTCTCAACTTATTATCACTTCATAAGAGATGTATCATACTCTATAATGGATTCTATCATACTCGACCTACTCCAATTGCGAACCTTGTTTATCTTACCTTGAGCATTATAGGAATCATTTCTTTTTTTATATCTAAGCGTAGATATAATATTAGATGGTCCCATTAGACCAAAGAATATGTATATATTATCATAATTTCATTCATGCATGACTCATATCACCTTAACCTTGTACTACATGAATCCATCGCCACTTTAGATGTATTAATCATCACATACATCACTATTCTATTTTGGTATTTAATAAATCGACTTTCCCTTTAATATTAGTCTCACAAATTCATTTGTACCCTCGAAATTCTTTATCATGCCATTAAATTTGAACTGAATGGCTGTATGGATCTATGGGTACATAATTACAATTGTTTATTAGGCTATATGTCAAGTCATGTGTTGGAATTTTGGTCAGTGGTACCCAAGAATTTACTCTAGACTTAAATGTTATTACCTTCGAGTTGATTAACCTCCTTTTCGCATGCAAGATTTTAATTCAGGTAGATTTCTCGAATTCCGTCACTTTGATGTTTTAAATCTTACTGTTGAAAGCATATCTATGTAATAAATTGGAACCGTATGGAACTACTCCCAATTTTCCTTTTCATTTATTGACATCGATTCTTCACTCTTGAATTATACGCTTCAAGCAGATAGAGACAAGTGTATGGTTCGATCCTATTAGGGTTTTGGCCTCAATTTGATATTTGACGTTAATTTCTAGTTGTTACAATTTCATTTACCTCTCCTTCTACTTTGTAACGTGTTGCCTTTGGTGAAGTTCTTCTCGGCGCATTCCTGAGTTATGATGAAGAAGTTTTGTCGTTGTTTTATGGACAGAGATCTTCGGTTATGCAGCTCTTACATTTAGTAAGGTTTTGATTTGTAATTTTAACTCCAAATATTTACCCCTCGTTCAACATATACACTGCATTATATTCGTTCCTCTCTGAGATATCTTAGGATATAGCTCTGTAACGAGTATGATCTTGTTTTAAATAATTTTATTTTTCCCGTCACCTTTGTAACCTTCCTATGGATTTCATAGGGCCCCAATGGAAAAGTGGAGAGTGTATTTTGATTTTAATGATGGTAATTCTAGTTTAGATAACCCCTGGTTTGATTTTCAAAGTTTGTTTTAGTACTATCTCTATTTTTTTTCCACATGTAATGGGAGCTATAAAAACTCCATGTTGTATTTTATTTTCTCTATTGATTCGCTCAGCCGAGCTTATCATTTTACATAACTTGGTTTTTTTTTATGTTTATTGTTTTACTTACTCATTTCATTTTTCCATTTCTATCTCTCGATTTTAATATGAAATCGTTTTCCTGCCTAAAATGATTTTCGAACTTCGTCAAGATATTCTTTTGGGTTTATCACAGGTAAATTTTTTTTCAAACGAGGTGTATTAAATATATTTTAATTCATTTTCGTTTTATCGTTGGGCTTGACCGTAACTATGTTCGAATAATCCTTGTTTTATGCCTGGAATTCAGAATGTATTCCTCTAGGGATTATATGTCAATTTCAACTTTCGTCTGGTGTTTCGATTTCGATTCTCACAGACTTGGAAATGAATGTAAGGGTTTTATAATTCCTCTGTTAACTTACTTGAATGCATAGTTATTTATTTGTTCCTACTTATGACACGAATTAATTCTCCACAGATTTCCCTTACTTCTCTTCAGATACCTATTCTTGGCCTCACGTAACTATTTTACTTTTATTTATCTTATATTAAAATGTATTAAAGATTTTCCAAGCTAAATCGTTTATATAACTAACAAGTTTTATTTCCTTTATTTGATCTCTACAGGTAACAATTCTCATTGTATTTCGTCAATACTTCTTGTTCACTACTATTGAGGGTTTTACGAATCCTTCATTTCTATTCCAGGTCGGTACATCTCATTTCGTATGGCTTGCTTCCAGAGTATTATGCAACGAACTGAGTTTTTCTCTATTGTCTCAAAGCCTTATTCTCTGATATTTAAATCCATTTGGTTTATGTGATTTAAATTTTAGATCCACAGAGATCCGGACATTTAATACTCTATACAGTGATTTTATTTTTTCAAGATTTAAATACTGTAGGTATACCTTTGTATACACATGAATATGTATTCTAGAAGCACAGGACTTTGCAACCCCTTAAATTGGTTTTTTTTTTACATTTTAATGTATATATTTTGTCTATTTATTTCGAATTTCAATATTACAAGTGACCATAATAAATTTTATTGTACCTGTGCCATTTCTTTAAGTTTCATTACTCTTTCTATTAGAATTAACTTCAGATTATGTTTACTAGATTAATTCTACAGATATTAACAGAATTCTTAAGCTTATATAGGATTTTTATGTAAGATCCCTTTGCACAGAATAGCAATATAAATCCATATCCAATGGCTATTTGAAATATTAATACTATCAATTCTTACTGTTATTACAATCCTAGAATATACAAATTTATTTCTATATATCACCATGCAATGAAATCATGTCATGATGTTATTAATAGACATAATGTATCTCGTTAATTCTTCTAGATTTCCTTAAAATTTTACCTTGTAATTATATATGTATATATGGTGATAATACTTGTCTTACTACTATAAATAATCAATATTTTTGCTTATTTTTGGAAAATTAGAATTTATAGCTTTTTCTTAACACAGAACTTTCAGTTTAATTCTGTTTGATCTGAATTTTATGTATCCTTACAGCACATATACACAGATATATGGTTCTATATTAGCATTTACATATAGAATAGAATATCTGGGTAGTAATTTCTTCCTTGAATTTCTTTCTGGTTTTGTAATTTATTCATAACAGAAATTTGAAAAAATACTAAAATAATTTTATTACTCTCAAATATTTTTTTTTTTGTAGAGTTTAGCTTTCATGCTCATTCATTCTACCTTAATTAATTAGCTATCAATTTCCTAATTTAATTATGTCTGTATGTAATTCAATCATTCAGAAGCAGTTTAAAGTTAATTAAATACTCATAGTCTATGGAAGTAACCTATCTTCAGATTTAAACCACTAATGGTTTAGAGACTCTGCTAGATATGTTCCATAGAATTATTATTTTTTATTCCTTCAACTATGCAGAAATTTAGAGGATTAGATTCTTCTAAACAATTCAGCTAAATGTAAGGAATCACAATTCTCATAAACTTAATTCAAAATAATAGCTACAACATTTATCCATATTGTACAATAGCATCTATTTTAACCACTTATAAAACTGAGTGTGCATACCACTTCTTTTCATGATTAGTCCTCACAACCTTAGAGTTCTTCTGTCTCCAGAACTCACCCCCAAGCTGAGATCCATCTCTAGAACAGACCAACCCCAATCTGTTCTGGAGTAGCTTATTTAAGCTTATGCTCTCCCCAAAGCCTGTTTCTAATTCTGCGTCTAGAATTCCAGGATGCTTTTATTCCTGTTTGCCTAGGCTTCCCTTATTTAGGAACTTTAAAGTTTCTTTCTGCTTTTCCAGCTTTTTACCTCTTCCCAACTACTCTCCACATCATTGGGGAAATTTAGATTTTTCCTCAAAAATCTAAATTAGAAATAAATTCCTTCAAGGATTTTTGAAAGATTTTGGGGAAAGTCTTAGCCTCTATCCATACCTCAAGGATTAGGCAAGTGATCTCAAAAACCTCATTTGGTCATAATTCACAAAAACATTTTATTTATTTTTCATAAAGAAATAATTAATTACATCCACACAATAATTATCCATTGGGGTCCACTCCCCTTTGGATTGAAGTTCAAATGTCTAACTTGAAAACATAAAACTAGGGGTGTTACATATTCGCCCTCTAAAAACAAACACCGTCCTCAATGTTAACATCTAACTACTAGAGTTTATTTTGAAAACAGATATGGATATTTTTCCATCATCTCAGCTTCTCTTTCCCACGTAGCTTCTTCAGCAGTAAAGTGCTTCCATTGCATCTTTAATCTTGCTACTCTTCGGTTTCTCAATTCAATTTCTTCTCGCTCCAATATTTGAAGTGGTTCTAGAAGGAACTCCCCTTCTGGTTCCACCTGTATCACATTCCAATCAACAATATGAGAAGCATCATGTACATATATTTTTAATAACGAAAGATGAAACACATCATGCACTTTAACATGAGGAGGTAAAGGCAGCTTATAAGCCATTGGTCCCACCGTTTCTAACACCTCAAAAGGCCCACAATATCTAGGAGCCAATTTTCAACAACTTCCAGCATAAATTGTGCTCTTTTTGGGTTTAATACACAGATACACATGATCACCCACTTTGAACTCTCAGTGCACTCTCTTCTTATTGGCATAATTTTTCTGTCGATCTTGTGCTGTATTGATGTCTCTCTGTATTTTTTTGATCAACCTGGAAAGATGTACGCGAGTTCCACAAGAAAAGCACGAGAATTTTTTTCCACATCATCAGTAGTATAGGCTAAAGCATAATTAGTTGACCCAACACCAGTTGAAATCTCATCCAAGACATAGCTATGGATGTTATCATTATTTGTATATGATCACCATGAGGAAAACAAAATAGATAGCTCTTAGATGTCTACTTCTTAGGTAGGGTCTTTCATTTCTTTCCCTCTCCTAGTATTTCACTCTTGGTAAACAAATTTGGTTCACTTTGACCCTCATGGCACATGTTTGAGGTATTTCCTACTGAAAGGTTCCTTCTTGTGTTCTTTCCTTCCTTGATGGTTCTTGAGTTGGCTGGATTTTTGCTATCTGAGGTAAAGACTCTCCTCTAACTGACGTAAGTTAATTTATATATGAGCATATGTAAATGTATTAGTTGTAGGTAAGGGCTTCCCTCGCTAAGCTCTCTCTCCTAGTGCGACTCAGTAAAGTTGGAAAGAATTTCTTGTGGTATGCGGAGTCTTCTCAAATATATGACACCTTTCATATGATTCTCCATAGCTAAAATTCCTACCCAAAGTAACATTAATTTTATGTTCTACTCCGTACATGCACTCTAGATTGAAGCTAAGAGAATTCCATGTGGTAAAGATGAGGTGCAAATTAGGATTGAATTTAACAGAATAGGTTACATAATTCTTAACATAATTTTTTGAAGGGTACTAGCTCATTGGAAGAGCACGTGTTGTATAATTTTGAGGTTGGTGGTTCGATTCTGTTGTGCCCTAAAATGAATTAATCAATGATATTGTGGTTTAATTTTAATTAAATACCTTTTATACTGATTTATTTTAATGGTGAGATATTTTTCTAGATTCATTGTTTTATATTGTTTCTAAAAAGACAAAAGTGATATTGTATTGTCTTTAAATATGATTTTTTTTCTTCTAAGATTAAAGGCATGTTTTCTTTATAAAGACAATATGTGTTTACTCCCAACTATTGTCTTTGGAGAGAAAAAAATGAAATCATGTTATATATTGTCTTTATAGAGATAATTTTTTAAGAGAATAATTTGAGACACCCACTTAAAAACAATATTTAAGATAATACACAAGTTTTTTTTTATCTCAGCGAAAAAGAAAAAAGTGATATTGTATTGTCTTTAAATATGATTTTTTTCACTAATATTAAAGACATGTTGTCCTTGTAAAGGCAATATGTGTTTAAACCAAACTACTCTCTTTGGAGAGACAAAAATGAAATTGTCTTATAAGTGACAAAATGATTATGTTATATATTGTTTCTATAGAGAGAATTTTTTAAGACAATAATTTGACACCCACTTAAAGACAATATTTAAGATAATATACCAGTTTTTTTTTGTCTCAAGTTAGGACAATTTTCCCAAAAATTGTCTCAAAATATTGTCTTTGTAGAGACAATTTTTTAAGACAATAATTTGAGACACCTACTTAAAGGCAATATTTAAGACCATACACAAGTTTTTTTTGTCTCAAGTTAAGAAAATTTGTCCAAAATTTGTCTCAAATATTTTCTTAAAACCCCCCTTTGTTTTGTAGTGAAATAAGAATTTCTCTTGTACATAATCTACTAATATCAAAAGAGATTACAATTAAAATATCCCTCTACAATTCCCTCTTTCCACACAAATTCAACACATGCATTTATTCTCTACATAACCTTTGTACATGGATACCTAGAACCACACAACTTCATCTACAACACCCTTAGTTATTTACATTCAAAACATATACTAATTAATGATCATACATTATGAAATATGTCCCTAAATAAGAATTAAAAAAGGGATTTGTATATTTATTATTTTACTAAACTTTGCACAAAAATTTTGTAGAATACAAAACCGCCTCCACACAACGTCATCCACATAACTACTTACACACTCAATAACTCTCTTCAATTAGTCATTGACACTCGAAACTCTGCACCCGCTACCTCTGAACAACTAGCTCCACAGAACCACTTTCACATAGCTTCTTCCACAACTACTTTCATAGTTGTGAAAAAAATCCTAAATAATAATTGAAAAAGAGACTTGTATATATATTATTTTAATAAAACTTACACAAAGCCTTCCACACATTCGTGTTCTCCCACACATACTACTTAATAATATCAATTGTAGATTTGTTCAATTCTGCAATAAAATGTATTGTGTGGAAAAAAAAACAGGAGACGTTAATACCATCTGCATATCAATATACATGAAAAATTGATTGTTTTATGTTAATGAGAAAAAATAAATCAAAATGATTTAAAAAAACAAGTTCGAGTTAAATGCAATCATGATAATTAACTCATAAACTACCAAATGTGAACAAGAAACTAAGAAAGGTGAATCAGTTTAGAAACTTTGTAATATTCCTAATTAGCAACAACTAATTGGAATATTCGATTTTGTATAGTTTTTCCGTCTATGGTTTGTAAATAAATAAAAAGTGAGTAAAGAGGGTCTAACTCACTTAAGTAGAATAAGAATTCCACCTAGTAGCACAACGTTGTGACTCAAGGGGAGTCAAGGGGGCCAAACACCACGTAGAGGAGGGGGGCTTACATACACTCTAGAAGCTTCTGCGCAGATAAGGATGAGTATGTGGAGGAGAGAGAGGCTACGTTGGGTTTTGGAGGGAAACCAATGTTATAAAAGATGGAGGAGCCTCCTCATTTGGATCATTCTTGAGTTGTTGATTTTGGAGTGAGACTTTTGTCTTCTTGAGAACACTGGCTGTTTAGCCTGTCTATAGCACTATTTAGTGCATTGAGTGTCTCCGGTCAGAGATCTCGCCCTTAGCCCCAGGGGACTTCGAGTGCTTGCTCGGGCAAGGTTTGTTTTTCAGTATTTTGTGAGTCGTTTCATTGTTTGGGTTTGTTGTGGAGCTAGAGCTTATAGAGACTGCGCAGTCACTAGGAGAGAGGACCCATTCCATTGTGAAGGAGCTTCAGATTGGGGTTTCTGCAGGTGATTTCACCGAGATTTTAAGCAGAGGGTCAACCTTTGCCCATCAGAGGTTTTTGGCGGATTTTGTGGCATTATTTCATCTATTTCTATCTAGCCAAGTTGCGCAATGCCTTGAAGGCCAGCATAATTCACTAGGGAGGCAGTTTCTGGTGATTTCTGGGGTTGGCCATTCTTGGAATGGTTTTTGTATTTTGTCTGGGTTGTTGAGGAGTGGAGATTTGTTGCTTTTCATCTCATTCTGGCAAGGTGATCAACCCCTAATCTTCAGTCCATTCCAGCAGTAGCAGCTACACGGCATTTTTCCAGTAGCTGGGACGCAGTTCATAGAGCAGCCATTTCCTGTCTTTTCTGAGAGTGTTTTGTTACTTGCTTTGAGGCAAGATTGCTTTTTGTACTTCATTTCATTTCTCATATTAATAAAATGGCTCATCATTTACTCTCTATGTTTTCTGGTTGAGTTGCCGTAGTTATCGTTGTTGCTGTAGTTGCTGGATTCTCTTTCTATTTCTATTATTGTTTCTGAGCACTCTAGTTCTATACCACTTGGCATGCTTATCTTTCACTTTTAGACAGAGTCTGGAAAGGGCCAGGTAACCTCCGGATCTCGTCCTCTTTTAGAGGCGATATATCCGGTAAATTCCCTCCCAGTCAATCTCTGGTTGGAGTTTGTCGTGTTTTAGAGATATCCCCGAAACGGGATATTACAAACTTGCAATATTGTATAACTTTTGTATTTCTGCAGTACTGCTATATTCCACGATTCAACATAAATTCCATTGACACACCATTGAAGATGCAAGCTCAGCTTCGAAGATAACCGTTTATGCAAGGCAATACAAGCTCAGAAAATACTTCAATCTATTAAATGAAATATGGAAACAGGACACGATTCTCTCCTTTTTCTATCGCTGCAAATAACATTTTTTCTCTCACTATATTAGCTATTTCAAATGTTTGCAGTCTCATTTCCTTAGAAATCACCAACTGCAACAATTTTGCATCTGAAACAAGCTACAAAGAAGAAAATTTCATCCATATTTTCACTGTCTTAATGTCTGTTCTCTAATTAATAGAAAAAAGAGTTGCAAGTAAATACAAGTCATCTCATCATTCAATTCACTAACTACACACTTGCCCACCCATTCATAAAACCACATAGGCACCAAAACATCAAATCTAGAAACATGATTTTCATATACTTTCAATATAACACAAATGCATGTGTGGAACCATAGAGAAAATCCTTTTGTACCCAAAAAACTCACTCACAACCACCTTTGCACATCTTCCTCCGTAGTACTACTTCTGAACTAAAAAAAAACGTTTGTTAGTCATTAACATTTGAAACTGATATTAATAAATGTGAGTCCCATATATTGGGGTACGAAGAATTTGTTACTAAATATATTCTTAAATAAGAACCAAAAAGGATATTTGTATATTTATTATTTTAATAAATTTTGAGAAAAGCATTTTTTCTCTGCACACTCTTCCAAAACAACACAATCCATTATGTGCAAATTTCTCTCAAGCTTTCATTATATGCAATTCCTCACTCTTCAAAATCTATTAATAATAAAATAGGCATTGCTCTTGTGCACAATCTACTAATATAAAACAAATTACAATTAAAAAATCCCTCTACACTTCCATGATTACGCACAAATTGCACACATGCATCTGTTCTCCATGTAATCTTCACACATGTACAACCACCTTCACACAACTTGATCCATAATGTCTAAGCATATATTAATTAATAATACATTATAAAATATATCCCTAAATAATAATGTCATTGAAGTATGAAACATATATTAATTAATGATACATTGTGAAATACATCCCTAAATAAGAATTTAAAAAAAAAATGTATATTTACGTCTTAAGGCATTCCTATTTGAAAACAACTCCCCTAGCTGCCATTGTGTCTTTGTTTATGCCATTGGATCAATTTTTAGATGATTGAAATGTTTTAGACCATTAGATCCACTTACTCCTTCATTTATGGTATGGTAAATACCTAACTAACTCAGGAAACCCTACTAATATGTCTTCTCTGTCATTGCAGGAAAAACTAGAATTTCATATAAGGATGTTCATCGCCGAACTAAAATTTCATCTCAGTATGTTTTTCCCGTCTGATCCTGTGCCTTGAATTTTTCCACTTAGCCAAGCACTTCTTTCTGCCTTCTTCCACTTACACAAGCGCTTTAGTTCTGCCTTTTCCTGGGCCTTGCTTGGGTCTGCCTTTTGGCTGTGCCTTGGTTCACCTAGTTACTTACTTATTCCATTTTCGCGCAGTGCCCAGTTCAAGACAATCTTCGATGTGAGTATATGTTCCTTTCACTTTTGCGAGATTATGTGAAAACATTGAGTTAAATCCCTACTGGTTTTTATTTTTTCAGAGTAGTTATTAAAATTACCATACTCCTGATATTAAATTCTGGATTAGCATTGTCTCGAACGGTATTTGAATCTCAGAATTCCAATCTATACTTGAACGGGTGACAAACAAATAGGAAGTGTTTAAATGTCTCCTTGCCTTTCAACTGCGATGATTTGGGATTTATGTTGAAACAAAGCAACTACAAGCTCGAAGGCCATAGAGTAGTTATAGTTATTTCCCCTACTAGAATAATGAATTAGTATTTGGGTATGTTGAGTGTTCAACAGAGCGACCTATGCAACATTGGTGTATAGAAAATCGACCGACACCTGATGACATGCTACAAAGCTCATTTCATTGGGTATGCAGTTGTGGAGCAGCGAACTCTAGCAAATATAGCTCAACGAGGAGTGATTCTTTCCAAAAACTCTTGCCTTCCATGCCTGCATTGTGTTCAACAGTTAGTGGGAGAAGTTGAATCATTAGGGGGCTATTTCAATACTACGCCTCTCCTCTGAAAGCGATCTAAGTGGGTTTTCCCTGCATTTTTTGTTAATTACATCTTTGCATAGTAAAATCATCTAATATTTCATTTTATTCTGCCTTTGATTTGGGATGGGAATTAGATCATTGCATTATAGACCACTATCTGTGTGAGTACGATTTTGTTCCATAAACATTAATCCAAATGATATATTGAAGGGAAACAATAGAATTTTAACAGAGTTATAAAAATTCCACTTTCTTATAACTTACTGGATTTTACACTTTCATTTAGAATGTATTTGAATTTTTTCCTATTTTTCTCTTCCAAAATAGTTATGAGATCTCTTCTTTTCTGGTAGCTTACTGGAATTTACTCTTTAATTTAGAATGTGCTTCAATTTAATCTTATTTGCAACACGGGTGTATAGAAAATCAACGGGCACCTGATGAGATGTTGCATAGCGCATTGCATTGGGTATGCTATTATGGAGGAGTGGACTCCAGCAAAGTATAGTTCAGCTAGGAGTTCTTCTTATCAGAAACTTTTTCCTCCCATGCCCCCATTGCATTCAATAGTTACTAGAAGAATTTGAATCATCAGGCTTCTACTATTTCAATTGTGCAGCTCTCAACTCTGAAATTGATCAAGTAAGAAAAATTCTATTAATTACATCTCTTCACAGTAAAATCATCTAACATTTCATTTTATTCTGCTTTTGAATTGGGATAGTAATTTGGTCATTGCATTGTAGGCCACTATAGGTGTGAGTAAGATTTTGTTCCAATAACATTAATCTACATGATATATTCAACGACAAGGGAAACAATAGCATTTTAACACAAAGTTATGAAATTTCTTGTTTTCTCGTAACTTACTTTATTTTACTCTTTAATTTAGAACGTGCTTGAAATTGCTCCTATTTCGCTCTTCCAAAATGGTTATTACATTTTTTGTTTTCTTATCCAATGCTTCAATATACTCTTATTTTTCTCTTAGAATTCAAAAGTGGTAGTTCTAGTATGTAGTGAATGTTGTTTTAGATTTAATGGTTAGAGCACTGTAATTATAATTTTATAAATTTATTGTAAAAGTATTTTATTAATTATAATTATATATTATAAATTTTTTACATAAATATTATATTTATCTTTTTAACCCATGACCTCTAATTAAGATTAACTTTAACAATTGCAACCATTTTCCTAGACAATTTCAACAACTATGTACTTAATAGACAACTTGATTAACAATTAAATATCCACACAAATCGTAGTTGCATCTTTAGGAGGGAACGATGGTGGGTGCGACTGTTAGTGTTTTCTGTTACGGGTCCCTCTGCGGCGCTAGGTCAGCCGCCCTCCTGCGCGTTGAACCCTGGAGGCTACTCACATTCGTTAACTCGTCATGCATCCGCAAAGCCAGATTTCGAGAGCTTCCTGTAGATTCAAGCACATCTCCAGCCGGCCCCTGCCTGGGGTTTCGATTGGCTTTTACAGCCCAAGATTTCTGCATGGCATCCTGCGACAAAGAGGTTAACCCTTCTTATTCAGATCTGCTTTCTATCCTTCGTGTGTTCCTGATTCCGATTGCAGATAGATCTCTAAAGGACTACAGAAATTGGCACTTGCTTCTCATTAACATAGAGGTGGATACTGTTAGCACAAGCCCATCTCTTGCAATCGCCTTTGGATGCCTTGCAATAGATGCCCTCGCATTACGGAGAATATTTTCAGCTGGAGCCCAGTATTGGGGTTTTTTTCCTCCTCATTGGGCTTTTGCTGATTTTGTTGAAAGCAAGGAAACATAGGTTTTCGCTATTGATTCAGCTACATTAGAATTTTCCAGAGCTAATGCACACCTCCACGGAAAAACGATAGCTAGATGCCAGTCTGAGGATGCCTCAGAGCATGTGTTCCAGATCCAAATCGTTCTCCTTTCTGGCAAGACGATGATGCAATGGGTTCGTGCAACAGATCGTGTGTAGGATCTTCTGCAAAAACTTGAAATCTGGCTGGGGATCCCCTCCTCTTACCAGAGATTGATATATAAAGGTAAATAGCTAATGGACCCCCTTCCCCTCTCCTTTTATTGTATTCAAAAGGACGCTTCCATTGTGGTTACCTTTCGTTTAAGAGGTGGTTCCTCTGGGCAGACCTCCTCTGTTCCTTCTTTCTCTTATAAAGA
Source organism: Pinus albicaulis (assembly GCA_034641835.2). Lineage (NCBI taxonomy): Eukaryota > Viridiplantae > Streptophyta > Pinopsida > Pinales > Pinaceae > Pinus > Pinus albicaulis. Next base: position 961,467,838 of record CM076577.1, read on the forward strand.
TGCAGTCCACAAAAACGCTGCCCACCCTCAATCCTCTGCGAAAGTAGCTCAACCAACTATGGTCCACAAGCCATTTTTCGTGGATAAATTTGAGGAAATTCCTTCTATTGAATTTTCTCATCCTACGATTGACGATCGCTACCAGGAATTTGCAGAATCCGCAATCATATGCAGATTTAATGGGCTATGGCCTCGCACAGCAGATTTATATCAATGGATCCATTCCAACTGGAGTAAAAGATGCAAGATCTGCTTATGCTCAAAAGGATTCTTCATTGTGGCTTTTGACTTAATTGAAGACTACCAGAAAGCCTTAACGGGAGGCCCTTGGTTCTGGGGTACGGCTGGGCTTTTCTTCACCCCTTGGTTTCCAGACTTCGACCCTTCTACAGCTGTCATCACCAAACTTCCCATTTGGGTCAGGCTCCCGAATCTTCTCGTGCATCTATGGCATGTCTCTGTCTTCATAGCCATTGGAGACACTTTAGGGTGCTTTCTCGCTACATATTCCTCAAGAAAGGAGAATGGACTCTATACCTATGGCAGAATATGTGCGGAAATAGATATCAGCAAAGGACTGCCGGAACAGATCAACCTCAAGATTGGAGATTTCCATTGGACACAAACCTTGGATTATGAAAATACAGCCTTCTGTTGCCACCATTTTCACCAAAACAGGGCACCTCTAGAATGCTTGTTCTCAGTTCCTCGACAAAAAGAAGAATCCAAATCGCAAACCCAAATCCAAGAGCTGGAAGCCCTGTTTTCCTCCTCCCCCTATGGATGATTCAGACTCCTCCAGCTCGGATGAGGAGGAAATTGAAGCAGAAGGGCAGAATGATGAGATTCCATTGGAAGCTCCCTCAGCCAGTCCGACAGTCCCCTCTGCCTTGCCGATTACTCAGAAACGTTCTCATGTCTCTTTGTCCTCTGACTCTGATAAGGATATTCCGCCCCCAGAGCAGAGTAGTCTACAACTTGTTATGGCTCATCCAAACTCCACTGGCTGGGTCAAAGTATGCAAGAAAAAAGGGAAAAAATGTCGTTTGGCAGTGTCTGCCCACACTGGGTAGACACCTCAGTTTAGATCCAGCTTCTCTACCATCCTATGTTCTCCTTTGCTCATTCCTTGTTTGTCTTCCAGGAGCGAGGTTGATAGCCTATCACCTACGACTCCCTTGCTTTTCAGCTACGCTTGCATGCAAGCTTGATTGTACTATATGTTTCTTATTTTAATAGATTTAGTCTTATTCAGAAAATATATATATATATATATATATATATCCACACAAATCATTTTTACGATGAGATTTTAATAATGTCTAATTTAAATGCTATACTATGTATCATTTTTGTTTAATATTTTTATTTATTTTGAAAAGTATTATGTCATAGTTTAGTTAGAGGAAATATAAGGAATAGTCAAATATACTATGATTATGTACATCTTGTCAAAAGATAATTATTTTTAATATATATATATATATATATATATATATATATATATATATGAAAAGCAAGTTCATGTGAATAATCATCAATAAAGTGTTAACATTGTTATAATTATTTAATTCAGTGGATCTCTCACTAGTGAAGCAGTTACAACTAGAAAAACTGAGTTTAACTCACTTAACTGAGTTAAATTGCACCACTACACTTTGAACTCTGTTACAACTAGAATTACTTTGCATGCCTCACCAACTACCTTACCAACTGCCTATAATTGTTTAATTCAGTGGATCTCTCACTAGTGTATCAAGTAGTTACAACTAGCAAAAATGAGTTAAATTGCACCACTACACTTCGAACTCTGTTACAAGTAGAATTACTTTGCATGCCTCGCCAACTACCTCACCAACTGCCTCTAACTCGAAATCCACTACCTAAGTGAGTTTATCACTCTAAGTTAACTATTACAAGTTATTTTGAGATTTAGATTACATTTTATTATCCATCTTAATTAAGGGATAACCAAAATATACATATGCACCAAAAACAACCCTGTGGGCCGCACCCTAGTGTAGGTGTTTAATGCACTAGGTGTGGGTGATGAAATTTTCTTATTGAATTTCAACGATTACAATCACTTTGACCCCAATTCTTATCTTTCATTCGCAATATCTTAAAAAAAAAAAATTCCAATGATAAATAGTAATTGTAGGTAAAATAGTAAATGTATAACAGACATGAATTCACACCACACAAGAGCATTTGTAATTTTTATATGAATATTTCTTTTCCTTTATCATATAATTTGTGTTTTAAGTGTCATCCATATTCATTAAGAGAAATTTGAATTTGAATACTTTCAATTTTATCATTTCAAATTTGATTGGTTCAATTTGGAATTATAATTATTTCTGAAATAAATTTACAGCTAAATACAATATATATGATTGGTTTATGTTTATATAAATTTCCAATTCCAAATTTATTATAACCTTAGTTTTATTATAAATTTAAATTTAATTTAATCAAATATTGGAAATTTTAAAGTAATGTAAATATTTTTGAAAAAAGGTAGAGGTTGAGAAAGTATTATAGTCCACCTTTACAAATCTCATCATTTCATTTTTTTGAAAGAAATGTTTATGTTTAAATTCAACAATTTTTAAGGAACCTCGAGAATCTTTTTCCATCAATGGATCACAAATTCCCTTGGATCACAGATTCCCATGACTCTTAAGGGGTTTCCACTGTTGTCACAATCGATGGTCGAGACTCGCATTATTGTAAAATTAATGTAAATATTGAGAATATGGTCCAATGGTTAACTGGAGATATTTGGTTTCATTGTCTAATATTTAATATTTACCGAAACTATTTTCATAATCAATCTGATCAAGACTATATACTGAAATTATGCCATGCCAGAAAGAGCTGCTCCAATCAACCATTTTTTCAGTTAGAAAAAATTGCAAGAGATGGTGAAGTGCACGAGGTTCCCCACCCTATTCCTTTGAATTTAATTTATACTAGCAATTGCACCAAATTTTGCAAAGGAAACGTCGTAAGTCGATAACATAATATGGAATTTGCATTAAGAATAAAATTGTGTTTTGATAACATAATATGGAATTTGCATTAAGAATAAAATTTTGTTTTGCATTCAAGACGGGGTTTTACTGGTCATTAATAAAATATGTATTAGAAACAATAACACCTCAATCACATGATTTTGTGTGTTATTTGCTTGCAAATGTGAAACTTTTTCTTATTTTTCCTTGTAGAAACTTGTTAAATGCCATACATCCCATAAATTTAATCCTCGGAACATGTGAGTGAGATATAAGGTTTTTGCAAGTGCATAAGATGGCTTTGTAAATGTGGGGAAAAGGCAGATTGGGGCTAGAGAAATTGGAGAAAAGGCCAACATTCGAGCTCTAAAATCATCAAGTAACTTATCATTTTTCAGTTCTTCATTATAATTCCCTCATCTACAGATTCAATGGGTTTTTTCATTGTACAATTTGAATCATAGCAATACAACTTAAGGTTGGGTTTTTATAAATTAATGAGTCAGCATTGATATTCACACTCATCCTGTAATTATAGAATTTATGATGGAATTTTTTGAATCTCAAGGCTACAAATGTGTCCTGGAAATGATTTGGATTGAATACTCAAAACTATGTTACACCATCCAAAACCATCATAGGAATAAAACTTAGGTTGGTTTTGTATAAATTAATGGGTCAACATTGATATTCACACTCATCCCATAATTATAGAATTTATGATGGAAATTTTTGAACCTCAAGGCTACAAATGTGTCTTGGAAATTATTTGAATTGAATACTCAATTCTATGTTACACCATGCCAAACCATCATAGGAATAAAACTTGAGGTTGGTTTTGTATAAATTAATGGGCCAACATTGATATTCACACTCATCCCATAATTATACAATTTATGATGGAAATTTTTTAATCTCAAGGCGACAAATGTGTCTTGGAAATGATTTTTATTGAATACTCAATCATATGTTACACCATCCCAAACCATCATAGGAATACAACTTGAGGTTGGTTTTGTATAAATTAATGGGTCAACATTGATATTGACACCATCCCATAATTATACAATTTATGATGGAATTTTTTGAATTTCAAGGCCATTATTGTCTTGATGGTTAGTTATATAGTCAATGTTACATATACATTTCCTCTTAAAGATTGATATGAAGAAAAATAGTCTTGGTATACAAGAAAGTGAATGTCATTTTAATATGGAGGCATTTTTGGAAGGAGATATTGTTCTTTATGTTATGGTTTATTTTCTTAACTCCAAGCTTGGTTTAGCCTTTCTTTATATATACAAGAAAAAAATACAAAGTAAAATAAAAAATTTAAGTTATAGTTTTATATTTTATAATTATAAAATTTAGTTTATTATTAAAATATTTCTTACATTTACATTGTTAAATAAATTCTGTGGTCTTTTTCTCTAATATTTGATTATATTATTTTTATTAATAAAAAAAAAAGGACCTAATGCCAGATGGCTTATTGTAGAATTGTTATAATATATCCGTGGTTTTATTTTCTTTAAAAAATATACAAATTCTTTAGTTGATTAGGTGCTGAAAATTGGGTATTTAAATTATTTGTTTATGTAGTTCTTCAATATGTCCAAACCTCATGGGGAGCTATTAGTTTAAGGGCAAACTTTAGGTAAATAAATATTCACATGAGATAAGTTGGACAAACAAAAAAATTGTAATCCTAAAATTCTCTTATTTCATCATCTTTTTAAATATATAATGGATTTCCATTTATTAAAAACAAAAGGAAATATTAATAACCTCCTAAAGTTATAAAAAGTAACTAACATGAATCATAAAAATAAAAAACTCCTAGTCACAACATAAAAATGTTAATTTTAGTTTAATCATTAAAAAAGCAAAAAGTGATAATAACTCTATAGGTTATATCATTAAAAAAAATCAATTAAATTTCTACAAATTTACAATTTTTCACAATCAAATTTGGACAAATTTACAATTATTTATAAATGTACGAAACAATAAACAAGTTAGAAAACACAAATATAAAATATGGTACTTTAGAAAATAGAGAATTAAAAATATCCTTCTGTAACATACACCATTAACTTCACAGGGAAATGTAAGGAGTTAAATTTTTTTATACAATTTACTCATCATTACACAGTTCACAGTGTAATTTTATAAATAAGAATAGTAAACTCCTTAATCCCTTAACAACTTCCATAACAGTATATTAACTTAATACTATATGATGTAATCATCCATTCATCTCATTACTCAAATAATCATCACATAATTGCCATTATGAACATCATAATAAGAAAGGAATTAATCCTCATCATTTGGACACAATAATCAATCACGCCATTGAACACCAATATACCCTGGAAACCCCTTAGGGTGAAAACCAGCAAACGTTTAATTTTATTATTAAACGCTCGTGAGGGTGTTCAGCCCATCACTCAATGGATGATAAGGGAGACCATCCCTTAACCATCGTTTATATAATATTACAAGGAAATATACAATATCTAGCTCTCAACCATTCAATAAATATGATAATATGATACCATTTACCCTCTGGTCTTCATATCTTCACATCTTGGTGGCATGGATGTACCTACAATGGACCATCGTACATTGGACCTTCCTGCAACTCGCACTCGTCTGCACAAACATTAATCATTTACCTGCCACCATGTCAAGCATAATCTTCCTTTGTACATGTCACCATCATTCCCTGCTAAGATGACTTCAACACAAAATGATGTCAAGATTCATAAAGTATTAATCAATCACTATAGTATTTTCTCCATCTACTCGTGTATTCATGACAAGCAAGTAAAGTACCTTGTCATTCTCTCTTTAATAACACATACCTCATATGTGCTAGTTATAGGTTATCACAATAACTAATGATTGCGTTGCATAGGCACACATTCCTGCAAAACAATGGCTACTTCTCCCAAACTTTCTTTAGAATAAACTAATACATTAGCTAAGATGTTTATGCATTTGATTTACATACATTTAATAAAAAATAGCTAACCCTTAAGCTATTACCTTTAGTGCATGGAATGCAAGTTAACATAATGATTGTCTCTTCCATGCATGCGAATGCATACTGGTTCCAAAAGACTCTCCCTAAAGGAGTGCCTTCATAACGAAGCACATAAATCATGTTCAACGTAGTTTAATACTACAAGTTGTCTTTCTACATACCAAAAATGTATATTAGTTTTTCCAATAAAAGCTAATACATATGTTGCATGCTTAGGCATGATCTTCTTGCCAAAAGGAAATCACAATCATGACAAAATAAAAGTAATCACTCAGTCTGTTCATCTAAGGAATATAACTTATTAGTTCCTTTAACCATGAATTTATTAAATAAAGTTAATAAATTAACTTTACCAACACCGTGGTAAACAATCCATAGATTTATTAATTGACTAATATTTGCAAACACCATGGTAATCTACCCATGGTTTTATGAAAAAATTAATGTTTGTCAATACCATGGAAAAACTACCCATGGTTTTATGAAACTATCCATGGATTTGTTGAATAACTAATCTTTACCAATGTAATATCATTAGTTGATAAATCTTATTAGAATATCTTCCTAAATATTAAGATAGCTCAACATTTCTTTATACATGCAAAGAACACACCTCTATAATATAATGGCTATTCTTTGTACATGCAAGAGAAATAATTCTTTCTCTCTTTGTGCATGCGCATGCAAGAGAGATAGCTCTTCCTTTACTGTAGGAAAACACATAACTCCCTTCTTAGATTTCTATCATCATGAACTACTATTTTTCATGTAAAAGAAAAAAAGATTATCATAATAGCAATCTTTAAAACAACATGGATTCTTGTACAAATAACTTCTTGAATACTACCACTCTTAACTATTATGTAAAAGATTGGCATAATAGCAAAGAATAACATAATAGAAATCTTCTCAAGACAATGTGGATTCTTTTCCAAAAACCCACCAAAAAGTTTCCCTTTTACCATTCAAATATTAACGTAAGAGTCTTTTCAAGAAAAGACAACAAGGATTCTTTTTAGAAAATAACCACAAAATCACGTGGTTAATCATCTTTTAATTAAAAATTCCTATGCATGATGACATATCATCGCACAAGGACTATTGTATGAAAATACACAATTTTACCTAATAAGAAAAAAAACCCACATTTTACTCTATATTCATCTTTTGAATTTAATATTCAAAAGCATTAAGAGTTGCAATTCAATGCGTATTGGTCATATATTTAAATATCAATAATTTACTATGAGTTTGGAAATCCAATATACATAAAGTATTGCCATATGCTAATAGCACATTGTAGAATGCAAGAATTTCTATCCTCCAATATAAAAAAAAAAAAATATATATATATATAGTATATAAAGAGAGAGATTTAATAAATAATTATATAATATGATTATCTCTCCTTTTTGATGGAGGCTAACAGGCATTAACAATGTACATGTCCCCCCCCCCCCCCCCCCCCCCCCCCCCTTTCTGGTTCCTTGAAGCCCAATTTAGTGGCAGGCAGCATTCTCGCATCTGTCTAACCAGAGGGTCGAATCTCTTTAATAAATGGATAAGAGACTTCAACTCTGTCTTGCAGGTGAGAGCAATATAAATTTTCTAAAAAAAGAAGTATGGCAGATTGTCATATCGATGACCCTTGCAGTAAATCAAGGGAACGAAGCACAGGGTAGCGCAGAGGGTAGCGCAGATTGGATGAGCGATTTCCTCTATCAAACGAGTGAGCTACTCCAAATGAATGAACATTCTCCGACTAATCAAAAGCCCAACTGCAAAACACAGAGAACTGCAGAACCCCATTGGAATCATAAATAAGTTTTCAATTAAATTTAATTCAATAGAGTGGACTGGACTTATGAAGATGATCCGAAATTCGACATGGAATTCTTCTTCTGGGCCCTTGTTTGCGCACTTCTCTTTCCTTTTTCTATATGCAGCACATGTTCGTTTTAACTGATTCAAGAATCCGTTTACATTAAACCAATTGTTTATTTCCTTTATTAAACAGTTAAAATCTAAATATATTTACCATATTCATTTACGTAAATTGAGGAGGTCGGTTACACCTTCACAATATTTTAGAAATTTACATAAAATCTAGTTAAAATATCTTAATTTCAAAATATTTATATTTTAATCAAGTCATTATTATCTTATTTTTTAAAACATTATATTTAATAATTATTTTTACTAAAATAATATTTATTACTTTTAAACAATAAAATGTGATTCTTATTAGTAAAAACATTATATAATAATTACTAAAAACAAAAATGTCTAAGAACTGCACGCAATCAAATGTAATAGTATAAATCTAGTTAAAATATCTTAATTTCAAAATATTTATATTTTAATCAAGTTATTATTATCTTATTTTTGAAAACATTATATTTAAATTTTATATTTAATAATTATTTTTACTAAAATAATATTTATTACTTTTAAACAACAAAATGTGATTCTTATTAGTAAAACATTATATAATAATTACTAAAACAAAATGTTAACACTAATCAAAATAACTACTCAAGAAACACAAATATAAAATATGATACTTTAGAGAATGGAGAATTAAAAATATCCTTCACAATATTTTAGAAATTTACATAAATAATATGATACTTTAGAGAATGGAGAATTAAAAATATCCTTCAAAATATTTTAGAAATTTACATAAATATCTTAATTTCAAACTTTTAAACAATAAAATGTGATTCTTGTTAGTAAAACATTATATAATAATTACTAAAACAAAATGTTCTGAATAAAACCAAACACTAATCAAAATAACTACTCAAGAATGAAGATCAAGTTAAAAAACACATTTACTATAAAATGTCCTTGCTTTATTTATACATAGCATTATATAAGCCTTATTTACATTTGGTTCAATTGAGATTATTTAAATTTGGTTCAATTGGGAAAAAGTTTACCCATTATTTATAACTCTACGATATCTTCAAAATAATCTAGTATAAAAAAGTAAAAATTTGTTGATATAACAAAAATATAAAAATTATAATCTAATTATTCAAATCTAAACTGCATTTCTTAACTAACTCAAACTTCCAATATAATTAAAAAAAAAATTCCATTTTATCATATATGAAAAAATTTCATTCATCATTACTTTCATAAATACAATAGTTAAAAGAAATAAATATTTAAAAAAAAAATCATATCAGAAGAATCCAACGATGCATGATATGGTAAAAAAGGTAAAAACTTATGCTTTGGTTCTGGCATAAATTAGGTCTTGGGTCTTTTTGGTAAGAATAGACATAGGCGATTTTCCTATTATTAAATATTCAATAAATTAGGTCTTCGGTCTTTTTGGTAAGAATAGACATAGGCGAGTATTTGGTTCAGTGTGTCCAATAAACTTTATCATCGTTCAAATTTGAACTTTGTGTGTTCACATGTTCGTAATCGACTTATGACCTCGAAAAATATGCCATAGTTCGCTTTATTTTAAGTTCTAGAGTTTTTTTTGGTGTATTCACATATTATCTCGAAGTTAATCTGCAATCATACAATTCTACAACACTGAGCCATGGATAAAAGAAATTGTTTGATCTGATAATAGTAAATGCAAAAAAAAAAATCAAAGAACTAATCATACATCTAAGGTATAATTGATCACACGGGTGGATTGTGAGAAGAAAAAGCTTGTCCATTCGTTCCAGAGATTTGGCCAGGGCTTCTGTTGAGAACAGAGAACTGAGGTGTTGTTTTAGATTTCCATGGCTTTGTTCTTTCACACTTTGATCTCCAACTGCATCGTGCATAGATTTAATATAACTCTTCGCAAACCATGAAAAATCTCCCTGAAAAATGATCTTGGCCACCTCTTTGCTGCGTTTTTAATAGCCTCTGCAAGATCGAAACAAGAAAATAACAGTTAGAGCCATTAAAATAGAGAGAAAGAGCACATATTCTTGGTCTAGCACTTTTCAAAATTCAAGTTTGAGTTAGTTAATTAGTTATTTTAGGGAAAATGAAGGAGAGTGGATCTAATTGCCTAAAGCATTTCAATCATCTAACATTTGATCCAATGGCACAAAGAGGAACACAGTGACACTTAGGAAAGTTGATTCTATGTTACACCATGCCAAACCATCATAGGAATACAACTTGAGGTTGGTTTTGTATAAATTAATGGGTCAACATTGATATTCACACCCCATCCCAAACCATCATAGGAATACAACTTGAGGTTGGTTTTGTATAAATTAATGGGTCAACATTGATATCGACACCATCTCATAATTATACAATTTATGATGGAATTTTTTGAATCTCAAGGCTACAAATGTGTCTTGGAAATTATTTGAATTGAATACACAATCCTATGTTACACCATCGCATTTCCTCTTAAGGGTGTTATGAAGAACAATAGTCTTGGTATACAAGAAAGTGAATGCCATTTTAATATGGAGACATTTTTGAAAGGAGATATTTTTCTTTATGTTAAGGTTTATTTTCTTAACTCCAAGCTTGGTTTAGCATATCTCTATATACATAAGAAAAAAATACGAAGTAAAATAAAAAATTTAAGTTATAGTTTTATATTTTATAATTACAAAATTTAGTTTCTTATTAAAATATTTCACACATTTATTTATTCAAATAAATTCTATTGTGAATATTTTTTCTCCTATTATTTGGTTATAATATTTTTTATTAATAAAGGACCTAATGCCAAATTGAAATATTACTTAAGTGAGAACTGTTATAATATATCAAAGTGGTTTTTTTTTTCTTAAAAAAAAAAAATTATACAAATTCACTTTAGTTGAGAATTGAAACACTTTTAAAGAAAATTTAATTTGTTTAAATTATTTGTTTTATATGTGGTTCAATTTCCATTACCTATTATGTCCAAACCTCATGGGGAGTTATTGAACATGGGAGCAAACTTTAGGTAAATAAATATTCACATGAGATAAGTTGGACAAACCAAAAAATTGTAATCCTAAAATTCTCTTATCTCATCATCTTTTTAAATATATATTGTATTTCCATTTATTAAAAACAAAAGGCAATATTAAGAACCTTCTAAAGTTATAAAAAGTAACTAACATGAATTATAAAAATAAAAAACTCCTAGTCACAACATAAAAATGTTAATTTTAGTTGAATCATTAAAAAAACAAAAAGTGATAACAACTCTATAGGTTATATCATTAAAAAAAAGATTAATTAAATTTTTACAAATTTACAATTTTTCACAATCAAATTTGGACAAATTTACAATTATTTATAAATGTATGAAACAATAAACAAATTAGAAAACACAAATATAAAATATGATACTTTAGAAAATGGAGAATTAAAAATATCCTTCACAATATTTTAGAAATTTATATAAAATCTAGTTAAAATATCTTAATTTCAAAATATTTATATTTTAATCAAGTCATTATTACCTTATTTTTTAAAACATTATATTAAATTTTATATTTAATAATTATTTTTACTAAAATAATATTTATTACTTTTAAACAATAAAATGTAAAACATTATATAATAATTACTAAAACAAAATGTTTTGAATAAAACCGAACACTAATCAAAATAACTACTCAAGAATGAACATTACAATATTTTAGAAATTTACATAAAATCTAGTTAAAATATCTTAATTTCCAAATATTTATATTTTAATCAAGTCATTATTATCTTATTTTTTAAAACATTCTATTTAAATTTATATTTCATTATTATTTTTACTAAAATAATATTTATTACTTTTAAACAATAAAATGTGATTCTTATCAGTAAAACATTATATAATAATTACTAAAACAAAATGTTCTGAATAAAACCAAACACTAATCAAAATAACTACTCAAGAATGAACATTAAGTTAAAAAATCACATTTACTATAAAATGTCCTAGCTTTATTTATACATAGCGTTATATAAGCTTTATCTATATTTGGTTTAATTGGGAAAAAGTTTACCCATTATTTATAACTCTACTATATCTTCAAAATAATCTAATATAAAAAAGTAAAAAATGATTGATATAACAAAAATATAAAAATTATAATCTCATTATTCAAATATAAACGACATTTCTTAACTAACTCAAGATTCCAATATAATTGAAAAAAAAAAATTCCATAAAAAATTTCATTCATCATTACTTTCATATATAGAGTAGTTAAAAGAAATAAAGATTTAAAAAAAATCATATCGGAAGAATCAAACGATGCATGATGGGGTAAAAAAGGTAAAAAATTATGCTTTGGTTCTGGCATAAATTAGGTCTCGGGTCTTTTTGATAAGAATAGACATAGGCGAGTTTCCTGTTATTAATATTCAATAAATCACATAAATCACTGTGTATTTGGTTCGGTGTGTCCAATAAACTTTATCGTCATTCAACTTTGAACTTTGTGTGTTCACATGTCTGTAATAGACTTATGACCTCGGAAAATATGCCGTAGTTCGCTTTATTTTAAGTTTTGGAGTGTTTTTTTTTTTTTTTGGTGTATTCGCATATTATCTCGAAGTTAATCTGCAATCATACAATTCTACAACACTGAGCCATGGATAAAAGAAATTGTTTGATGTGATAATAGTAAATGCAAAAAAAATCACAGAGAACTACTCATACATCCAAGGTATAATCGATCACACGTGCGAATTGTGAGAAGAAAAAGCTTGTCCATTCATTCCAGAGATTTGGCCAGGGTTTCTGTTGAGAACAGAGAACTGAGGTGTTATCTCAGATTGCCATGGCTTTGTTGTTTAACACAGAGCCGACTTTGATCTCCAACTGCATCGAATATAACTCTTCGCAAATTGTGAAAAATCTCCCTGGAAAATGATCTTGGCCACCTCTGTGCTGCGTTTGTAATAGCCTGTTCAAAATCGAAACAAGAAAATAGCAGTTAAGCGCCATTAAAACAGAGAGAAAGAGCACATATTCTTGGTCTAGCACTTTTCAAAATTTAAGTTTGAGTTAGTTAATTAGTTAGTTTAGGGCAAATGAAGGAGAGTGGATCTAATGGCCTAAAACATTTCAATCGTCTAACATTTAATCCAATGGCACAAAGAAAGTTGTTTTCAAATAAATACGTCTTACCGCGTAAAATATATATATATATATTTTTAATTGTTATTGTTAATTTTAAAATTATAAAGGTGAGACTGCGTGCTGTCGGGCCCACGGCGTTGAGAATTTTATTCATATATGTCAAATCAGTGTTATTATTCTCAAGTGGCTCTTCAGAAATTCTGTTATCAGTGTTATTTTTCTGAAACTGGCTCTTCAAAATTTTTGTCAACTTTATGGGCGACGTTGGATTACATATAATTATCACAAGTGTTGGTCGGAAATTCTATATAACTTGCCCAGCGGTCTTTAATTTTCATCGAAATCAAATTGCAGAGCATCATAGATAGATTGATTGAGGGGTTGAAGAATTAGGTGAAGTGACGATGTCTCACGTTGGTCTGTCGACGAGCCTTATTTCAGCTGCCATAGGCCCATTAATGCGCCCAGGCAAGAAATGCCCGCCGTCAGATCGACGGCGGGCATTTCCTGCCTGGGCGCATTAATGGGCCTATGGCAGCTGAAATAAGACTCGCCTTGGTTTGTCACCTTACTCAAATTTTGAAAGAGCTGCTCCAATAGGCAAAGCTTATTTTTAAATCTATCCACCCATAAATGTATTTGGGAAATAACTGCTCACAGTTAGATTGTGTACTTGCTTTAATCTTAGAGATGGTGAACATTTATTTCCCAAATGCATTTATGAGTGAATAGACTTTGAAATAAACTTTGCCAATCCAATCAACCATTTTTTCTTTCAGTTAGAAAAAATGGCAAGATGGTAAAGTGCACGTGGTTCCCCGCCCTATTCCTTTGAATTATATATATATATATATATATATATATATTGTTATTGTTAATTTTAGAATTATAGAGGTCAGATTGCGTGGTGTCGGGCCTGAGGCGTTGAGAATTTTATTCATATATGTCAAATCAGTGTTATTATTCTCAAGTGGCTCTTCAGAAATTTTGTTATAAGTGTTATTTTTCTGAAAGTGGCTCTTCAGAATTTTTGTCAACTTTATGGCCGACGTTGGATTACAGATAATTATCACGAGTGTTGGTCGGAAATTCTACATAACGTGCCCAGCAGTCTTTAATTTTCATCGAAATGAAATTGCAGAGCATCATAGATAGATTGATTGAGGGGTTGAAGAATTAGGTGAAGTGACTATGTCTCACGTTGGTTTGTCACCTTCGTCAAATTTTGAAAGAGCTGCTCCAATGGCAAAGCTTATTTCCAAGTCTATCTATTCATAAATGTATCTGGAAAATAAATGTCCACTGTTGGATGGTGTACTTGCTTTAATCTTATGGTGGGCATTTATTTCTGAACATTTATTTTCCAGATACATTTATGGGTGACACCTATAAATGCATCTGAGAAATAAATGTCCACAATTGGATAGTGTACTTGCTTTTTACTTTGATCTTCTGACGGGCATTTATTTCCCAAATACATTTATGAATGGACAGACTTGAAAATAAGCTTTGGCGTCCCAATCAACCATTTTAATCAACCATTTTTTCAGTGAGAAAAAATGGCCTAAGAGATGGTGAAGTGCACGTGGTTCCCCGCCCTATTCCTTTGAATTTAATTTATAATTTTTTATTTTTATTTTTAATTGTTAGTGTTAATGTTAAAATTATAGAGGTCAGATTGAGTGGTGTCAGGCCCGCGGCGTTGAAATTTTATTCATATATGTCAAATCAGTGTTATTATTCTCAATCTCTTCAGAAATTTTCTTATCAGTGTTATTTTTCTGAAACTGGCTCTTCAGAATTTTTGTCAACTTTATGGGCGACGTTGGATTACAGATAATTATCGCTGAGTGTTGGTCGGAAATTCTATATAGCGTGCCCAGCGGTCTTTAATTTTCATCGAAATAAAATTGCAGAGCATCATCGATAGATTGATTTAGTGGTTGAAGAATTAGGTGAAGTGACTATGTCTCACGTTGGTCTGTCTCCTTCGTCAAATTTGAACGACAGCAAGCATTCCATCCCTCGACGCACTGTAAATCATCACGGAAATTTGTGGGGCGATGATCTCATGCAAGCCCTTAACTCGCCATATGGTGTAGAGTCTTTCAGATTATTTATTTATTTCAGTGTAACAAAATACATTTACTATGACAATCTATTATAGGATTTGAAGCAATCAACCGAGTGTTATTTTCCTCTTTTTTTTTTTCTTTTCCTTGGTAACCTTGTATGGAATTGATATTGCACAGAGGCCAGAATACAGAGAACGTGCCGATGAGCTAATGAGGGAGATCCAATCTTTTTTCAGTGGCATGGAAGATTGCCATGATGATTTAATCAAACGACTTCAGATCGTTGAAAGTCTTGAATGCTTAGGAATAGATCGGCATTTTCAGCATGAAATACAAATTGCTCTTGATTTTGTTTACAGGTCCATCACTTGATTTTGTTTATGTCAATGCCAGATTTTGGGAATATATTTATTAAGAGAAAGGTTAATTGTTTGATATTTACAAATGATCAGATTTTAGAATATTCCAAAATCTACAAGCTTGACTACAGTAGGCCAACATCATATTTCAATTATCTTTATATGATTGCAAATTCTAAAAATATCCAGAATATTATATGATTGCAAGTTCTAAGAATATCGAGAATATAATAATCAAAAGAGGAGTGAATTTCTAGATATGCTACATGGGTCCAAATCACTTGTGCTTTTGCAAAAAATTTCAGTGATCCTTCACTGATTGCGGACTGACTTGACTAACAGGAGCTGGAACGAAGTTAGAGGCATCGGTCCGGGATCAACAGATTTCCTCAAGACAGATCTAAACACTGCAGCGTTGGGGTTTCGCTTGCTTCGACTGCATCGATATAATAACGTATCCTCAGGTATTAGCTGGTGCCTGCATGCAATTAATTTTGTTCTGTTTGTTGATATTAATAAACAATAATGTCAATGAATTCTAGAAATGATGTTATCCAAATTTAATCTCATGATCAGGTGTCTTCGAGAATTTCAAAGATGAGAATGGACACTTCTTCTACAGTTCAGATTACAATGTTGGAAGCTACTCTCGAGGAAATGAACAATTGAGAGGCATGGTGTCGTTACTTCGAGCTTCAAACATATCATTTCTCGGAGAAAACGTGTTGGACGAGGCAAAGGCGTTCACAACGGATTATCTCAACAATGTTTTATCCGAAAGGGAGGCGAGAGACATTGATCAAAGCCTTTTGAGTGAGGTAATTAATTGTAGTTGTGAAGTGTTAAACACCATGTTAAGGCACACACATGGTGTATGAGGAAGATGAGCACACACACACAAGAGAATCAACACAATGAAGGATAAGCGTGAGGCTTTCTTATTTTTTCCATTATACATGATGTACATTTATAATACAATGGTGTGACTCTTGGTTTCACATACCAAGGTCACTTGGACTCTATCGTGACTTTTCGCATTACACACCTACCCATGTAGGATTAGGTGTTCCAACATCCCCCCTTAATCCGAAGGGGTATGTGTGAGTCCAAGAAAATAGTTGTAATACAAATCTGCAAAGTATACATGGCAGCACTTGGGCTGAATCAACTCTCTGAAATGTTGGAAAAAAGAGGTGGTTTTAGGATGACCACAAACACTGGAACACAATACATGTTGCAGTTCCCGAAACTCTTCCAAAACTGGCAAGAAGCTGAAGGCTTCTGCTAGAGGAATTGTCCCTCATAAAAAATGGAGACCTTCGACCTAAAAGAAGGGAGGTCTACTACCTGTGATGGTTTTAGGATTACCAACAACTCTGGAATGCTTGAAGCATTTACTGGAACTCAACCAACGCTGGCAAGAAGCTGAAGGTTGCTAAGCTGAAGGCTTATGCTAGAGGAAGTGTTCCTCATATATGAAAGGGAGACATTCGACCTAAAAAAAGGGAGGTCTACTACCTTGTGATGGTTTTAGGTTATCCACCAACCAAAGATGATGGTTTTAGGTTATCCACCAACTGGAGGCATGCTCATGGGCATCCGTGTCTCTGGATACATCTCTAGATCCGGAATGACGAATTGTGGCTCAGGCTCGCTTGAACTTCTGGTTACAACTCTGAATATGGAATGAGAAATTGTGGCTCTGGCTCGCTTGATCTGATGTGGAAGCTTGTACATGACCACCATTTTCCCCCCTGTCAGGGACAAGGTGAGATGATGGCGAAAACTCAACTGCAAGTTTTCTCAATATCCGTGAACAAGTTCTAACATGTGTTGTAAACATCTGCTTGGCTGTTGATGACCATTGCCAAGAAGCGATCCATCCAAGATGAATCTTGGTTCTTGCAGGAGGCTTGTGTCTGAAGCATTTGTCTGAAGAATGAGTGTGCCGACCACAGTGCTTGCATGGATGAAGATCAAAACAGTGATCTTTCATATGGCCAACTTGATCACAGTGTTGGCATTTTTCAATCTGTTGTTGTGGAAGTGGAACAGGATCTGGAACAACTACAGGTGAACTGTCATACAAAAATCCGGCACTCTGAAATATGATGGGCTTTGTGTAGTCTGGAATATGAAAGGACACATCCTTGTCATATCCAACACTAGTTCGGTGCTGCTTGTGGACAAGCTCTTCCCAAGGTCTGATAATGGGCTTGAGAAGTGCAGGTTGAACTGCTGCATCTGCATGTAAATCTGCTCTTGTGCAAGGAACTCAATGTGAATCAACTAGAACTTTATCTTCTTTCTTTTGAAGAGAGTCCTTCTCAATCTTCTGAATAGAAACAAGTTCAGAATGGTGACTCTTTTGCTGAAGTTCGTCTTGTTGAAGCTGAGTTTCCAACTGCAAAAACTCAATCTTTTCTTGTGCATCTTGTAAACAAATCTGAATATTACAAAGAGCATTGTTGCTCATTTTTATCACATCATCAACATTTGAATGAATGAGGTCATTTAACAGCTCTAATGCCTCATTGATTTTAGCCATTTTCAACAACTTAGGCTGAAAAAAATGAAAGGGTGTCGGCTTCAACCGAAAATGCACCCGTTTACAATGTGATGCAACAAGAAATACAAGTGACTCAAGAAATTCTCAAAGTACAAAGTGTGCTCCTCAAATGATGGAGGGCAGTCGACAATCCAACAACTCAAATTCACTGATTCCAACTATGAATGAAGAGACAAATTTCACTCAAAATACAATGTCAGCTCAATACAATATTTTTGCAAAATATGTGCAGCTGAAAACACTAGTGCAAAGGGCCTTTAAAGCAGCTGAAATTTTCCTTCAAAAGAGTTGTTTTCAATGATGGCAAACTTGTCTTCAAATGTCAATTCTTCAAAAAAAATCACTCTTCAAATCAATGCCACAAATCACAATGTCAAATTTGCAATATGTATATACCATTTCCTCATGTGCCATTTCTTCTTTTACTGCTGTTCATATTCTCTTTTTCCTCTCTCTACTATTTTTATTTTTATTTTTAATTTTTTTTTAATTTAAAATTAATTAAAAAAAATGAGAATAATAAAACCCGGAGGGAATTTTAATTAAGGAAGGGGAAATATTAAAATGGGATGGGATAATGGGTGGAGGGGCTATTAAAAAAATATTTAAGAATGAATTTAAAAGGAAGGAGAATTTATTATATGATATGGGTGGGGAGAGAGATTTATTAGGATGGGATGGAGTTAGTATAATTAAAAATGGAATGTGGGAAGGGAAATTAAAATAATGGAGAGATAAGGAACTAGTTGTAATAGTGGGGAGAACTTGAAAAATAAAAGGTCGAATTTTTAAAATGGGGGAGGGAGTAGTATAGGGAGGAGGAGTATTATATAGGAGTGGAGGGAGTATTATAGTGGAGGAGAGGGGAATATTAAATGGAGGACATCATATATTAAAATTTTAAAAAGAAGTAATTGTGATGGGAGCTTGCGTATTGTTGAAGTTTAAGTCGTAGGGTGGAGTGGAAGAGTTGCAGGCGTAGGAGAGGGCACCGTATGGTGAGGAACAGTCGTGGAGTGAGGGGGTATGGGGATATAGAGTGGCCGTGAGGTTTGAGAGTACGGTAAGGAGCGTGGGCTGAGCAGTGTTTGCAGAGTGTGGCCGTAAGTAATGTGAGATTCCAGTGAGAGTGGGTCGTATGGCCTGGAATTTGAATGATTTTTTTTTTTTTTTTAACTAAAATAGAAGAGAATAGAGAGCAGATAGCAGAAATTTCAACTTTGAAAGCAGTAGAATTTTTCTCCTTTCAAATACACAGCAAATTTTTTTCTTCAAATGTATAGCAAAACAAATTCAGGAGCAGTAGAAAACTCAAAAATTTTCCAGTAGTCCAGCAGCAGAAAAATATGTAGTCCAGAAGCTCAAAAAATTTTCAATGAAAACCCAGAAATATCTTCAAAAACCCTCTCAACAGCTCAAAAATGCAGAATTTAAAAATACTCAGAAATCTTTCTAGGAAAAACCCAGAATTTTCCAGAAACTCATTTTAAACACTTTTCGAGCAGCTCCAAACTGGGGCAGAAATTAAAATGCAGAGATTTTTCAATGGAAAAATAAGCAGTGAGAAAACCTTCAGATGCACAAGGCTGCGTCTCCAAACCAATTTCTAAATGCTACAAAATCACTGAAAGCTGCTCCTCTTCAAAGAAGATTTCTGAATGCTGCAAAAAATATGACTGATGAAGGCGGCAAAAAACACTGCTGCAGAAATCTCTGAGTGCTTCAGATGTGCAGTGTTGCTCCCAATTTCTGACTGCTGCAAAAATGCCAAAAATTTTGCAGATATGCACAGGCCATAAACACAAATGGCTCACTCAATTTGGAGCAGGGCCAGCAATCGCCCGCTTTGATACCATGTTAAACACCATGTTAAGGCACACACATGGTGTATGAGGAAGATGAGCACACACACACAAGAGACTCAACACAATGAAGGATAAGCGTGAGTCTTTCTTATTTTTTCCATTATACAAGATGTACATTTATAATGCAATGGTGTGACTCTTGGTTTCACATTCCAAGGTCACTTGGACTCCATTGTGACTTTTCGCATTCCACACCTACCCATGTAGGATTAGGTGTTCCAACATGAAGTTCGAATTCAGAATTGGATTATGTAATTGAAAATTGAGAAAAAATTGGAAGTATAGATTTTAAAAATTTGGAAAAAAAATGAGATTGAAAAAGAATGAATTTCTTTTTTTGAATCTCATGTTTAAAATGGTATAGATAATTTTAGAAAAAATTGAAATGAAAAAAAAAGTTATGAAATGTTTCGTATGTTTAAGATGGTATAGTGTTGCAGTAATCAAAGTATTTCTATGGAATTCATAATTTCCACATTGAGAATTTTAGTCACTAGTTTGGAAAGTTCACCAATACTTGCGGGTTTTGGTGTAATGGCAAACCTCTTCGTAGTAGCACCTCAAATTGCCTTTGAAGGGGTGTTGATTCTCGAAGTTGAATTTGAGAGAGATGTTCAAGTAACACCGCACTTATATAGAATCCATAATTTCCACCTTAAATATCTTAATTACTTATTTGGGAAGTTTACCAATATAATGTAAGGGTAAACCTTTTCATATAGACACCTCCCATACACAAAACATTTAAAAAATAATGAATAATATAATATTCAAATATAATATTGAAAAATAATAAAATTAATTTTTCATAATATTAATAATAAATTATTAAAATTAATATTAAGAAATAAAATTATAAATATAAAATTAGGTTTCAAATGATTTCCTCAATAATTTATCTCAATTATTATTAGATATATCCTTGTAAACTTTGATAATAGGAAGGCCAACTACCAGCATAAAGATCACTAGTTATTAAATTTATGTTTATTCAATAATAATAATAGGATTAGAATTAACAAAGTAAATCATTTTTGATATTGAAATGTAAACCTTATAGTTTTATAATGGTTTTGGGAAAGATGTAAATGTGTTTGTTTCTTTCTAGGATGATCAAGCTGTTGGTAGAATGTGATGTTACTTTTTTCACCTGGTTTAGAATATGATGTTATCTCTTTTACATGGCTTTAAATTTTCTATTGTGTCCTATGAATTTATCAAATTCTTCCAACTAACTAAATTTTATGAATTTCATATTTAAGTTAATTTCATTTTTAAGTATTCGTTAAAAATTACTGCTTTTTAAGTATTCAACTCAATATTCTCCCTTTTTAAAAGAAAAACTATTTAAATTTTTTATTCAACTGAGGTATTGAAACTGTCTTTATCAATCCAAACCGAATCAACTGGTTTTCGTATTTTTTTTAAGGCCAATTAGAACGAAACTGTCTTTATCAATCCAAACCGAATCAACTGGTCTTCAAATCAACTTTTGTGTTCTCCATAACATGATCAGGTATGCATGATTATGTTTCCTCACTCTCCTGATTTAATTTTATGAACATCCTCCAGGTAAAGTACGTATTGGAATTTCCAGCGTATAGCAGTCCGCCGAGATGGGAAGCAAGGCACTTTATCGAAATATACAGACAAAACCATTCATGGCTCAAGTAATTAATAATCTTGTTGATATTTGGATTGGATGTTTTGAAGCATGACGAAAAATCATTGCCCAGCAGCTGTCTTGATAAAATTGCCTTGCTACCTGAATGGTTTTATAGGTTGAATATTAACCAAAAGATTTTCGAGTTGGCGAAACTGGATTTCAATATCCTGCAGTCGATACACCAGAAAGAGATGCAGCTAATGTCAAGGTAGTGATTAATATTAATATTATTAGTTAGGTAAGAAGTTTGATTTGTCAAGTGATTGTAAGTTGAGTAGTCAGGACGGATTGTTATGACATATCTGGGAGCCTATTTTATTGATTATGTAAAGAGATCTTCGAGAATTTTTAAATGTAAGAACTGTAACATTCATTATGAAATTCGATAGATAGGAACATGAAGAGATTTTTGATTATGTGTGCAGATGGTGGAGAGACACAGATATGGCGAAAGTGGAATTTTTTAGGCAGCGTCACGTGGAATATTACTTTTTCGCTGTCCCTGGCACTTTTGAGCCCCAGTTTTCTCAAAGCAGAATCGCCTTCGCAAAAGTTTGTGTAGCCATGACTATTCTGGACGACCTGTATGACACTTACGGAACATAGGAAGAACTCCGACCCTTCACGGAGGCAATGAAACGGTGAATTCAAATTGCAAACATTTAAGTTTTCTATTAGCTTGATATATGTAGTAGATAATTGGAGTTTTTTTTGTTTTGATTGTGGTGGGCATTTTCAGTCAGGACCTTTCCTTTATAGACTCGTTTCCAGAATTCTTGAAAATGACGTTCAAATTCATCATCAACACCTCGAATGATTGGACTGCTCAAGTTGGGAAAATTCAAGGTCGGGATATGGCAGCTTTCCTATGGAAAAATGGAGTATGTGTTTATGTTGTACTTAGTGATGAGTTTTTGATTAATTAGTTTGTGTGGACTTTAACTTCGTCTAAGCTATTAGTTTAAATTTAGTAAGAAATATTGAAAATGGTAATTAATTTTAGGGAATTAAATTATTTCGAAAAACTTTTAAACAAAACATTTTTTCATTCAATATTTGGAAAACGTCTAGTCTAAAAAAATAACAGAATGGTCCAGAATCTGGTAGAGATTTTGAAAAATTTCGGCAAAGAATATATCAGAATCTTGTTTACAGTTGTTAAATTTGGAGTGTCTTAAGGGTTTTTGATAGTGCTGAATCCATTTCCACTATCAAAAATAAATTCCAAATACTGCAACTATCTAATTTTTTAACTTTACTGAACCAAATTTCGACAAAAAACTATCGTCCAAACTATTCTGTACTCTAAATAGACAACTTCTTTAGAAAAAACGTTAACCCCACCCTAAACCATTGGAAATAATTTTGCTTTCAATTTTCTCACTGAAATGAATTAATATATTTTACTTATTGCCCGATTAGTGGAGCGATGTGTTGAGGCTTATGTGCAAGATGCTGAATGGATAACAACGAAACATGTTCCGACTTTTAATGAGTACATGGAGAATGGGAAAGCAAGTGCAGGAACGTGTCTTCTAAATTTATATCCACTTCTCTTGTTGGGTGAACTTCTTCCAGATGATATTCTCGTGAAAATATACTATCCATCCAAGATCCACGAACTTTTGGAATTGACGGGTAGACTCAGCGACGACGTCAGAGATTTTTAGGTATTTGTAAGCTTGGTTGTGATTAAGTAGTTTTTTAAGTGTGATTTTTTAGGGTTTTTTTTTTTAATTTTTTTTTTTTTTTTAATATCAAATTTTGATTTGTGTTGTTTAAACTAGTTTTTTATTATATTTATGTATTTAATACTATCAAACAAAATCTTGAAATATTTTTATTGTTAAAAGTTTACTTATCAATGAAACTTGTGATTTCAAAATTAAATAAGCAAATAAAATAGAAAACTTTCCAAAAAATCATAAGTTAATGTATTAATCAAAAATCATAAGTTAATGTATTAATGTAAAAATCAAAATTAAATAATAAGTTAATGTATTAATGTAAAAATCAAAATTAAATAAGAAAATAAAATATAAAAACACGGTATTAATCAAAATAAAATGATATGAAATAAAATGTTTTATTTTATAGTATTTATCACATATTTTTCATTTGTATTTTTTCCCAATGAAGGATGAGAAGGAAAACGGGCAGATAGCGTCGAGTGTAGAGTGTTATGTTAGAGACCATCCGGGATGTACGGTTGAAGATGCTTTACAGAGCATCAATCGAATCCTTGATCTTTCCTTCAAGGAATTGAATTGGGAATTTTTAAAGCATGACGCCGTGCCGCTGCGTTGCAAGAAGTTCAGTTTCAATTATGCAAAGTCCACGCAAATCCTCTACAGACACGGAGATGGTTTTACCTTTTCTAAAAAGGAGATGAAGGACCAAATCTTGAAAGTTCTCATTCACCATGTCCCCCTCTAGGGTTTGTTTAGAAAATACAAATGGTACAGTAAAGTGATCTGTACCAAATGTTTCTCTGTTTAGATTATATAGCTCTTTCAGGTTTTCCCATAAATGATCCCGCCGGATTCATATTCTTCATGTTGTGTTTATCTGCTGAAGGGAATTTATCATGATCCCGCCGGATTCATATTCTTCATGT
This sequence comes from Pinus albicaulis, assembly GCA_034641835.2. Classification (NCBI taxonomy): domain Eukaryota; kingdom Viridiplantae; phylum Streptophyta; class Pinopsida; order Pinales; family Pinaceae; genus Pinus; species Pinus albicaulis. Next base: position 961,492,115 of record CM076577.1, read on the forward strand.
TGTGTTTTACTGCTGAAGGGAATTTATCAGTTCACATAATGCTCGATGGATTTAATATATGTATCAGAGAATCTCATATCGACATACATTTGCAGAGATAATGAAAATCTTTTCTTGGAAAAGTTTAAAATGAGAATGAAGAATTTCTTATGATGTGTTGCAGATGAAAGAAGAACTTAGTTGTGATTGGAGATAAGATGCTGAAGAAAAAGATATGTTTCAAAGAGAATTTTTAATTTTTTTCTTTTAAAATAAATTATATGAAAAAAATATATAAATTAAATAGTTGATACTAATACAACAATATATAATAAATATCAAAATATTTTATGATAGATTTTTATATTAAATTAAATTAAATTATAGATTTATTATTATTAATATTAAAACAATTAATATTTAAGATATATAAATAAATCATTACTAATATGTAATAACATTGTTAATCATGAAAATTTAATAGTATTTTATTATGGATATTTTTAATATATAAAGAGGATTTGTTACAATCCCATAATTCTTATTATCGATTATCAATATCACATGCCAAAAATCTAGAACTCAATTCATATAAAACTTTTTTGAATGTAAAAATGACATAATTATTTTGGACATAATACTTTTGATTTGTAAACAATAACATCCACATAATATATGTTGATAATTAAATTAATATTAGCAAAACTCTATTCCAAAATAAACAACCTAATTAAATTAAATTTAACTATTTAATACTACTCTAATTTATACTCATTAAATATTTATAATAATAATAATATATTTACTTATTAATATACATAATTATTTAAATATATTATTCAAAAAATTAATTAAATATGATGAAATATTCTTATACTCAAAGAAGCTATGTTCCAATTTACCTATTATAATAAACATAAAATATTATAATATTTTTTGTGTATAACTAATTAATCTACTTTATCTCTACAAAATTTCTTATACATATAACATTTACTTATGAATATATATATATATATATATATATATATATATATATATATATAATTTAGATGAAACTATCTAAAAGTACTCATATATTCCACACAAAGGTGATTCCTAAGTTAGAAGTAGAGGTTGAGAGAATTTCTCAACCATCACAAACCAACATCTCAAATTTAAGATGTAAGCATTAATTCTAACATCCCCTCTTAATGCTTACGTTACATAAATTTATTTAAAACACAATCATTATTTATAAATTTATTTAAAACACAATCATTATTTAGCTTATTAGTAGATGCTCCATCAAGTTGCCTCATAACCCTCGTAAAGGTGTAGTCGGCAAGTTGGATTCCTGAGTCTCGTGAACTCCCGAATCAAGGAACTCCCGAATTCAATTACATGACAGTGTCCCAAACTATCGCATAACCTCATTAGAAGACCACTTCACGTCTTCAATGAATGAGAGATCCTTCCCTAGATCCGCAACTACCAAACTATCTTGACAACCATCCATATTGAGCCTTACTTCCACTGGATCTCTTAAATAGTGGCTTCAAGCACATAGTTGAACTGCTAGCCATCCTATGGACGAGCTCCCATCTACCGAAATACATGGGTGCCAACTGCTGTATTCGCGAGTTGTATAGAAGAGTCAAAGTCATCTAAATACAGAATGTATCTAGATTCAACTATTACATCATGAATTTTTTATCTGATTTTGAAAATTCATCCTCACTTAATTTACAAACAATTTATAATACTACTAAACCACAAAAATTTCAATGTGAGAAACCAATGGCACATAAAATGAAATGGTTTAATGTAGTGAGTAAGCAAATTTATAATACTACTAAACCACAAATATTTCAATGTGAGAAACCAATGGCACATAAAATGAAATTGTTTGATGTGGTGAGTAAGCAAATTCTGAACATGGTACAGTGGAGAGAAATGTTGAATCATGTCGTGCACACTCTGCCAATCCCATCTATCTGCATCTCAGAATCACAACGTCTGGAAATGAAATGAACCTCCAACTGCTACGCTTCTCATAACCTCTTTTACAACCAATGAATACCATCCCCTTGTGAATCACACCGCTGGCAATGGAGGGCGCTTTTAGAACCCCTCCACACTGACACAACACAAATAGAAACCCCTCCATTTGGCCTCTCAAGAATCGCTCCATCACATGCCTCGGATGAGCGATTCGAACTCCACCACCTCCATTTATTCACAAACTATTGTTGTCATTTATTAGCAAAGCATGCCCACTTTGTACATGATTTTTCAGTTGAAAGGAAAACATTGCATTTCATGTATGCAACATGTTAACATTGGCAAAACTACCATGCCAATAAAATCACGCACCAATACATATCTATTATAGATGATATCTTTGATATCAAAAATTGGCCTTTTGTCTTCACGTTGTGTGGAGTTTCACTGAGATGGGTGTGTGCTTGACATCAAGTAGGCATCTAATTTGTTGAACGTTGTCTGGTGGACACCGACAAACCCGAATTGCAAAAAACTATTACACTGGCATAAAATAAAATAAAAATGTTTTGCTACCTCTCACAATCCCAGTATGATCCTCGCTCCGATACCAAGATGAAACTAACTAAAAACACTTCTATATTCCACACAAAGGTGTATGCTTCAATACACATACACAATTTACATTCAAATTACTCTAATATATAGAGTTTTTCAGATTTAACTTATTCCTAAGTTAGCAAGAGAGGTTGAGAAAATTTCTCAACCATCACAAACTAACATCTCAAATATAAAACGTAAATATTAATTTTAACAAATTTTTAAGTTCTCATCTATTAATTAAAATTTATAATTTATAATTTAAAAAAAATTATATATGTATAATTTAAAAAATAACAATATATTAAATTTTATAAATATTAATTATTTTCTGAATCCATATTTTGTCTAAAAATTTAATTAATTCAATATTTATATTTTTAAGTAAAAAAAAAAAATTCATAATGACATCGGGTTTTGTAATTACCATTAAAGTACTTATGGTATCCGAAGACAATTACTATTAAAGTATCTCTTGTATCCGACGAAGACTGATAATCCACGTTATAACAATAATATAAAAACCTGTGTGTATTATGTATGTCCACTTTGCTCTTAAGGAACCGGACACACATGGGGTTACTATTTTAGTAATGGGTTTGTTTCGTTTTATATTTTAATGGTAAAATTTTTTGACATATTTGTTAATGGTTAATCAAAATTATTTTAAATTAACATGTTACTCCTAATAATATTGAAAATATTTACAACATTGTATTTCACAAACGGTTAAATTTTTCTGTTAAATTTACAAAATTTTATTTTATAAAATTAAAAAAAATAGTTATTTTTATTTTCTTTCCATTGCATAAAAATTTTATATTTGATAATTTTTTTTTTTAAATGTTAAATGCGATTTTTAATTGTAAAGTTTATAACATAAAAAGTAATTTTACATTTCATTTCATAAATTTTACAATAAAAGATTACATTGGGTAGATTTACAAATCTTTTTATGATATTTTTAGAAATATATATTACAACAAAACTAATTAAACTAATTTTTTATTTTTTAAAAATGTGATTTCCGTTTGTCATCTTTAATTAAAATAAATTTTTACAAATAAACAAATCAAATTTACATAAAATAGATATTAAATTAATTAAATTAAGTTCCTAAAAGAACTATTCAACTTAATGTTGTAATAAAATAAATTTTTACTATTCATAATAATATGGAAGGTCGATCTTACTATGCACAAATGCACAAATGGATATCTTCATAGATAATATTACTTTTACCATGGTTATAATTTCCATACTATAATAAGGTTACATAGAATTATTCCTGCATACAAGCCTTTTACTTTTCAAGTTATAAACCTTAATATAAAGCTATGGTTAATGTAACACACACACATATAGTGGTACTTTTCCATTATAAAATGAAACTTATCTTAGTTTATGGATATTCTTGGTAAACTCTATGATTATGTATAATGTAATCTAAATAATTTAATGTATCAAACCCTATGGATACCATTACAATCAATCAGATATGATATTCACTCTTCACTCATTAAGTGATTGAACTATTGATTCAAGTATGTATTAATTGGATATGGTTTTTATGCCATCTAGCTGCACCATACTCGATTCAATGAAAAATGGTACATGCATTTTAATGTTTCATCCTTGTTACTCCCACCTCCGATATTTATCATACACGAGGCAATCTTGCAGCAAATAGGTGGACTTATCTCGTCCCTCGGATCTCCGACGATCTACGGTTGGTACTGGCTTAGGGGCGATTAGGGTGGAAGCCTACCCTGCCGCCGCCCCTCCAAACCCTAACTATTTCATTCTCCCCTTGCACTCTGTCGGCTTTGCTCTTAGATATGGTTTTGCTCGGCCTTCTGGTATGCTGAGTCTTGCCAAGGTAATGAGCCTACCACCTCGTTCTAGCCGACCACTTCTAGCTTAACTCATTCCACGCTTATTCATTGTATCCTGCAATATTTTCTTTTGTAAATTTGAGGTTTAACTCTCTGTGTTATAGCCAAGATGGCTTGACTTATGTCATTACAAGGCCTCCATTGTCTCTCCATGTTGTAATTCCCTTATAGAGTTTAAGCAAGCTCTGGAAGAAAGGTTTTCAGCTGCACTCTAGTCTTCTCAGGTAACTTAACGGCTTATAGAGATTTTAATGGAGTCTGTGTCTTACATGCCTACCCCTTTTCCAAATTTAGAAGTTGGGTTCTTCTCTTTGCAGGATTTTAGCTTACCGTCGCTTTCATAATGAGGTATACTCCGTCTCAGTTGTAGTTTTCGGAATGAGACCATTATTATATATTTTGCTAAATTCTCAAGGGGGTCTATTCTGACATGTTTGTTGTCTATGTTTTTTTATAGGTATCATATTACAAACCATACCCTCTACCATACAGTTGGTTCTATCTTCACCATTCTAATTCTTCTCGAATGCTAGGTATTTTTTTTTCCTCAGCTCTCTCTGTCGAGACCAATCCGAGTTCTTTTGAATTATTCCAGTTTATGATTTGAAGCTCTGTAACTTTAACGTCTCTCTCGAGGAAGTTTAAGCTTGTCTTTACTCCTAGCCCACAGTGGCTTGGGGAGAAGTAAACTTATTTGGTTTAAATACGAATTTTGTTTCTGGTGCTGAATACCCGTTATTGTATATCTAGGTATTGTTTCGTTATTTATTGTTTGGTCTTGCGACCTATATTTTCATTTTATATCTCGGCCATTTGAATGTCTATCTTAATTCTCTATAATGTCATTCTAAAGGTGATTATGATCTTGAGAAACATTTCTATATTCGGTACATAATGGATTCAATGTATGATTATGATCCTGAGAAGGATTTCTATATTTGGTGAATAATGGATTCAATGTTTATTGAATTTTTACCACATTGTCTTTTCAGTGTAAACATTATTATTCTCCAAATATATGTGCAATTATTGACATTTCACTCTATAGGGTTTATCTATGTGCGTATAACCATTTTTACTTTGTTAAAATTCTTTTACTTGGTATGGCTAGCATTGAAGAAATAATATTTACGGTGTAGTACTTAAATATGTATACTACGGTTTTCAATACTCACACTTTATTTTCATTCTCTTCCTTCAGGAAGAATAATTTATATTGGTTTACTTCACTACAGGTCATACTTTATGAGTTTGTTCTTCTTTGGAATCTTCTTTAATAATACATAATATAGTGAGTGTATTGTCTTAGTTTAACTGTTACTTCTAGTTGTAACTTATTTTCTTTCCTTTTTCTTAAAATAAATCTATCTATCTTTCTAGGTGTCCATACCATCTATATACAAATTGGGTTTCCTCCCAAACCCTCAGTCCGTGTATATACTTTTTTGTCTCAAGTTAGTTTTCAGGATGGAACTAACTATTCTAACTATCATTTCTTTTCTTTCATAGCTTTTGCAATATTAATAACTATTATTCAAGTTCCATTATTAAGATCTTCTTTTCAGATTTGAGCACAGTTTCCTCTGACAAAAGTATTCTAGTCTAGAGCAAGAGGGTATAGTCTATTATAAATTTTAAATATTTTCTATATAGCTGATAGTTTTATAATAATATTTAATTCATTACAGAATTTATTCCTTTCTAAGAGCAAGAGGGTATAGTCTATCATAAATTTTAAATATTTTCTATATAGCTTATACTTTTCTAATAATATTGAATTCATTACAGAATTTATTCCTTTCTAGTTTATACACATAGAAACTATTCCATGCAATAACTATTCCAAAAACAAAGTACCTGTAAGAAGAAAAGGAATAATTAAATTATCTTTTCAAATTCAGAGTACCTACTTCACTTATACAGAGTTGATGGTTTCCTCCCAACCATGAGAGAGGCTATTATGTCCTCTGCTCCCCTTATGCTCCTCCTTAGTGTGTGATTTCCTAGCCATTTTATGTGAAAATGGACGTCAAGACCATTATCTATTATCTTCTTCCTTTCATATTTTATTAGAATTCCACTGGCTCCAACTAGCTCTGGACACTCTCACCTTCCGACTATCATGTTGTCATTTCTTCCTTGCATAGAACCCCTTTTCCTCATCAGGATTTTCTTTTTATTCCCAGAAGAAAGATAACTCCTTTCAATCTAACCACTTTGGTAACTTAAACACTTAACCATCAGTTTATGGAAACCACTCCATAATTAAACTTTATATATAAAAAATAAAACTATTTTTTTTCATAATTTACTTAATATACACATTAAAGCAATTTAACTTGAATAAATCAAATGTATCAATTTAAACCACATAAAAAATAAAATCCAAGTGGTACAATCTCCTCTAAATTTATGTGCTAGATCATTAGGATGTCCTCTAAGTTTATGTCCCAAAGCACTACTATGTCTTCTAAATTTTCCCACATCTTCGATGCAAATATTAAGGTTTTACCATTCACAAAAATATGCTTTACCTAGTTGATGCAAATATTAAGGTTTTGGGTGTTAACAAATCTTTATAAATGAATAAGGACGTAATCAAAATAATAAGTATCTTTGTGAGTTATGTGTCACTCTGACCCATGACTGCATATTTGGCTGCATTTAGAAGTCGGCATTAGTAAAGAGATTGTCTATGCCCGTGACACGAAGAGCCTACGAAACAAATAAGAGAATTGATCGTATCTCTCTCCACTTTTTCTCCCGCCCGACGAGTTTTACTGAAATACACCCAATACAAATTGGTGGCATGCTCTCTTTGTTCTGTGTTGATTGTATGATTGAACGGAGGCGAGTCACGAGTATTCTCTGTTGCAAATTCTGTATTGCATTGACATTTCATGATTACATAAAGGTATTCTTTTATCGAGTCATATTTAAAAGTATATAATATCTAAAATCTTGCTTTAAAAAGCTTATATACTGCACATTCAGTATGACAAATATACATTCAATATGACAACTATGATGTTTATTGCAGATTGACATTAATTCTATGATCTCAAATAAAAACTAAATATTTTTTTAAAACATCGAATTTAAAATATTTATTTTCTTAATATATGATTTTTTTTTCTTATTTTTAATTTTATATATTATTTTTTTTATTTTTTTTAAATAATTTTTTAGAAGTCACAACATTATTATGTAGCATTGCACGAAACAAGGATATGGGTGTGGAAGGAATGAGGAATCAGGAAGCTAAAATATGGGTAAAGTAGATTTTTCCAAATGCTTAAAAGTGTATTATAAAATCTGAAATATATCATATTTCTATCACCAAACTCATAACTAAACTAAAGAAACCTTTCAAAAGACATCACTATGATATTCTACCATCTTGTTTTAACAACATCCTAAAGATTATGATGAGAAGTTGTTTGGATGGGAGAGAAAAATAATGCAATTGAGAAACACATTAAAGAATACCTAAGTAATTTTGTCTTGTTGTGATTTTGGATGGACAACAACTGGATTAGGTGCTCTCATTCTTGTTTCAAAGTTTAGAAAATGAAGCTTGGAGTACTAAATAGATTGAAAATGACAACAATTTGTTTTCAAGAAAAAATGGAAAAATTTAAAACTTGATACCTATTATAATTTCAAGGAAAAGCACAAATGATATCCTAAGCTCTATTTTATTGTTATACTTCAACTCCATCTTAAAAAAATTTAAATAAATAATAAATAATTACACACTTAACTTTATGTGATAATTAAATATAAATTAAATAAAACTATATATATTCATTTTAAATTTAGATGTATCAAACACAAAATGTATTAAATTTGTCACCACATAATTTTTGTAATATAAATAAATTGATACATAATAAAGAATTAAATAATATATCTATACTTTTTTTCATTTTCTATTTTTTATGGAGGAAACAAATCAACATCTCTCTAAACTGGGTTGTTGGTACCAAGCCAAATACACATGTATACTATAGAGTTCACAAGGCTCAAAGTCAATATAACAATATTTAAGACATTATAACTCATCATGGTACTAGCAAGGTTTTGAACCTAGTTGGAAAAGATAACAACCATTATACCCAAAAACCCTATATAAATGCAATGGACAAAATATAATTTTCTTAATATCTCATAAAAATATATTTAAAATAGATTTAAAATATTGTCATTCAATTATATTATATTTATTATTAATTTAAATTTATATCAATTTTTTTTTATGTTTTATTATTTTAATTATATTATATTTTGATATTTTTAATTAAATTATATTTAATTTATTTAAATATAATCCATATAACCTTATATATATTGATAAATTATTAGAGAGATATATTATTGATAGAAAATTTACCAAAATAAATATCATTTAACAATTTTATATATAATTATTAAACCAATAATTTAAGAAGGTTCACTTTAGAAACTTAAAAAGTTAATAATGATAGTTTCAATATTAAATTTCATGAAATAAATTTATATATTAATAAATTATAACAGAAATATATCATTGATAGAAAATTTACCAAAATAAATACCATTTAACAATTTCATATATAATTGTTAAATCAATAATTTAAAAAAATTCACTTTAGCAACTTAAAATAATAATAATAATAATTTCAATATTAAATTTCAGAAAATGAAAAAAAAAAAAAGCAATTCTACATAAACTTTAAAACATTTATAATTATATATTAAAATTTTAAAATACAAAAAATAACTAGAAAATTTAATGATTAAAAAATTAAAATTATAAAAATTTAATGATTAACCGTTTAAGATTTTAATTTAATTATATATATAATTGAATGTTTTTTTCATAATTTTATCTATTTTTAAATTTATAATTTCCATGTACTATTTAGTAGTTTTTTAGTTATTTAAATATAGTTATAATAAAATATTTAATATGTAAATATAAAATAGTTAAATGATAAAACATATAGTTTAATTATTTTATATTTTTGTTTTTACTAAAAATTTAAGAGAGGGTTGTATTTTAGATTAAATTTTTTTTTATTTAATTTGTATTTTCAGAATACATAAAGAAGTACCATTTTAAAAAAAATTCTAAATCAATTCAAATAATTATTTCGTTAAACTTTAAATAATATTAATTGTAAAATCAATCTTAAAAACAAAAATTTAAAGTACTTAAATTACTTTTATGATAAAAAGCTTTCTAACACTATATTAAATTTCAATCAAATTAACTTAAAAAAGGTAGTATAAAAATAATAATGTTGGATAAAATTATTAAAAATGGTTAATATGATTAAATAAACCAATCCGATCTAATTTTAGAGAAATTGAGAATATAATTAAATATATTAAAAAATAATGTATTATAAAATTACCATTAATCCTAATTTAAATGGTTAATTCTTTTTTTTTATATAATTACTTTAAAAAAAACATTATATTTAATTTGTTAAAATAAAAACAAATTTATAAATATATAATCTGAAATTTCATTATGAAATAGAAAACAGTTTATAATCATTATTATATTAAGAATGTAAATAATGAAAAGTGATTTATTTTATAATATTGTATATGATGATGACATTAATGTCCTCTAAGATATTTATAACTTATTAGTCATGAAGAAGATAAGATAATAATTGGAATTTTTTAACATTTTATTTCTATACTTAAAAAGAAGTGACATAGATCACTATAGTTTTATTAAGTTAAAAAATTAAAAAAGAAATTGTAACTTGATAAGTATTTTGAAAACTAAGTAGAATGTGACAATAAGATGGACAATCTGGAGGAAGTGTTTTTGGTTCAGTCATTTTACAATTGTATAGGTGATAGACTCTTTCATCATCACCCTGAATTTTGAATAATTTTATCTATAGTCTATATTGTTTTTTTTGTATTATTTTATTATTTTTAAATGTAACTTAACATGACAATATATGTCATACTTTGTTGTAGAGCACTTCTTGGCACAACCAGTATGAGGAAATATTGTCATGTAATGTTACATTTAAAAATAAAAAAATAATACTTACATTAACAAATTAAAAAATAGTAATAACAAAAAAGATCAATGTCAACCACAAATAAAATCTTCAATTTCAAACTTAATTCTAAATTAACTTTATATAGAGAGATAAAATAATTGAAAAATAAATAAATAATAATTTACTTTTCATTAACTCATTCACTACCTTATGAAATTGAGAGATGACATGTAATAATATTATTGATATTACATAATGTCAAATTAATTTTATGTTTATTTGACCTCTAATATTTACTAAAAAAATATTAAAAATATTAAAATATTTTAACACCATAAATAAAATATTTTAATATCTATATTAAATAAAATAATTTTATATTTCAAATATAACTATCATTTATAGAATATAATATAATTTATTATCTCATATAATATAATATAATAGAGTATAATAATATTATATTATATTGTCTATAGTGACAGGGTGCTGTGTTAAGGAACTCACTTGTGAAAATCTCACTAGTTCAAAGTCATGCTAAGGGTTGGTGCCATCTAGGTTGAGTGTTAGCACCATTTAGCTTGGCTGTGATCCCTAGGTGATTTTGATAGCTTAAATGATTCTCGACGAAAATCACTCTGTGACAGCTACATTTAGTATTAACTAGTTGTTAACTAGTTAAATGACATTTTATTATTTTAAAAAAAGAAAAGACTAAGACACATAATCTTTTCTTGAAAAGTTTATTTTGTTTATTTTATTATTTTGAAAAATAGAAATTATTTATGGAAAGTAGTTCTGCAAAAAATTAAAAAAATGATGGTAAAAGTATTCCAAGACAGAGAGGTGGTTGGGAGAGTTTTGAACAGTTACATGTTCCTCTCAGGATAAGAGAATGATCCCAGTGAGGAATGGGGGTTTTGTTCGTGATCTAAGGTAGAGAGTGGAGCATTTTCCTAGCTCGTAGAGGCCAGTGGAAATCACTCAGCGTTCCTCAAAGTATATGGTACTGACTGGACAAGGGTCCTGAGGTCACAACATAAACTACTGTCAACTTGTACCTCCTTAGGAGTTTAGCATGAGGGCAAGAGAAGGACGTAATCGTCTCTCTTGTTGGTTGGGAGGAAATCAGCACTGAACTGCACATCCATATAAGTTTCTATACAAAACTCAGTGAATTTTGAAAACAGGAAATGATTTTATTGTTTGTATGTACAGTTAAGTGTGTAGATAGAAGTAGAGTCAAAGATTCTGTGAAAGATAAACGATGATAAGGTTTAGAACTCCATGTACTGTAAGATTTTGACAGTATTATATTATAGATTTCTATCCAGTTATATGTGAAGGTTATAATGAAAATTTCTGGGTTTGAAGAATGTGAGGCTAGTGGAATTGAAAAATATAGAGGAATTGTAATATCATGGATATACAACAAAGCTGTGAAAGTGAACCTAATAGTAGCTTTATTTTTAAGATAAATTTTGAATCTTTATCTAAGGGAAATATGTTATTGCAAAAATGGCATTTGCATGAAAATAAAACAGAAAAATAGCACGCACTGAGTAAATACCATCATAGCCAAAAAACAAATCCAGAACTATGTTATTTTATATCTGTAGAGCGAACTGTTAGTTCTGGGCCGAGGTAAAACCTTAGCCCAAAACTCATCGTTTCTCGTAATTTAGCTATACTCGCACAAATTTTGGTGGTCCAGTCACTCCAAAACTATATGCCTAAAATTTCCTGATGTGGAACTAAAAACTGTTTTGGAAATAAACAACTCTGCGAAAGTTCTTGTTTCTTTAATCATAGAATTATAAAAATAACCAAATATGAAAATAATGATAAGTATACCAAATACACAGAAATAATGTAGCATGGAATGAAGTGTAGAACGATGCAATAACATTCAGTCCAGCCAGAGGCTTGGGGTTCATAATACATAAAGAATGAATAGTAAAAACTGTGCTTGAGACCTAAAGTCTAACCAGAGACATTTCATAAGAATGTAATCAGATGAATAGCAGTTACAAAGCAGGAGAAAACATCATTTAAACAAGTATGTGTGTGTGTGTGTGTGTGTGTATATATATATATATATATATATATATATATATATATATATATATATATATATATATATATATATATATATATATATATATATATATATATATATATATATATACACGGAAGAAAAAACAAATTCAACTCTAGGATTTGCATAGTCTGTAAATTATAGAAGCATGGGGTGAAACCCTTCTTTGAACTTGAACAGAGGAAACTAGCAAAAAAATTTCGCAAGTAACAAGACTGGAAATAGCATAACCAGTTTTATAATTATAACACAAATGCAGAGAAGTTTCCTATGTATGCTTTACAAAATAGGCTTCATATTTTCGAAGGGTTTGGACTGTCAAATATCCAGTAGGTAAACCTTACGATAACTTAGAATCTAGAACATGAATCCAAATAAATGAAACACTCGGTCGATGCCCAAGTAGAAGCAGACCACCCCTTGCCGGAAGAGGACGAAGGTTGGTTTATAGAGATGGAATACCTGGATAAGTGAAGGTTTCATCTGTCAGCAGAAAGAAACAATATCCCAGTGGTGACCGGAACAGAGGGATTATGGTGTTGTTGGAAAGAAAATTTACTTGTAAGGAATAGAACAAAACAAACCAAGGAACCGGTGAGAAGTGACAATGGTTTAACATGTAGACCTAGCTCATAAAACCTGAAGGGTTACAATCACTGAAAAATGCAAAAAGGAAGTCAAGTTACCTGTGAAGAAAACCGGCCTCAAACACAGAGCATTGAGCTATAAATGAAATAGGATTGGGTGAATAGAAATGTATTAAGGAATGAAATTTTGAAATGCAAAACCAGTATTAAGAAATGTTTTTTACCTCAGACGAAGGCCGAAGTAGAGGCTAGCAGAAGCATTATCTAGCCATCCGTGACTCTGCTAAATTCTAGTGAAATGGGTCGGATGGAGTCGAGCATATATCCTTTCATGGGCATGAAAGAACATCTTCCTATTCTCCGCCATCACCATTGGAGGAGGAAGCTTCAAAAAAACTAGCGGCATGAAACCTTAACTAGTCGAGAAGGGGAAAATCATTTGACAGTGCAAATGAGTAAGGGCTAGGGTTTTGTGGAGGTTAATCCAAGTCCTCTTCTGTCGAATCCCAAAGCCATTGATCACCGTAGATCCACCATAGATCCGATGACATGAGGTCGAACAGATGTACAACCATATCACCTAGTAACCAAAGAAAATTGCAGAAGGGGCAAGGCAATAAATGGTCAGGACAAGTGGTAGGGGAGTGGTACAAAAACAAATCTTGAGACCATTGATTTGGAATTAAATAGAAAAGAACCACAATGAAAGTGAAATAGTGCATCGTTTATATAAAGTGTTACATATCATAATGTTGAATTTCAAATTTAATACGAGAATTTAAGTGAGTGGAATATGTAAATCTAATATGGTTAGAATGTAAATTTTTTTTATCATGTATATTACAAGTGGTATTAGAGCAGCGTTCGCATGTTGGGACCCTAGGGGTGATCTAATGATTTTAGCTGTGTGTATACTGATGCACAGAAAGGAAGCTTAACAGTAGACATTATGAGAAGGGGACCAATGCAACAACCACCCCAGAACACCAGATAACCCTAACCATGAATAGAGATGAATCCTGAGATGTGGATTAAGCTGATTGTGGAACACCAACAAACAAGTATACTACTGGAGGAACATCAACACCAAACTAGCATGATGCTGAACATAATGTAGAAGCTACAAGAAGAAATGGTGCAGGTTCGAAGTGATAACGAATGTTTGATGCAAGAGCAAGAAAAGATACTCAAGAGCCTTTCAGATAGGCAGAATCAGGGAATGGAACAACCCAGTTCTGATAGAGAAATGCAAGAAGGTAATGAACGACAAGCAAGAGATCACACCACTAACAGAGTTGAAAGAATCCCTTCACAACGAAGCAACAAAAACATAAAATATAATGAAGTAGAGTTTGGCAATGTGTCAGACCAGAAAGAAGTTAAGAAGCAAAAAGTGGAGCTTCAAGGTGAGTTTTGAAAAATAAAACCACCTACATTTGACGGGGAAGCTGACGAAGTGGCAGAGGCTTGGTGGATAAATATGAACAAATATTTTCAAGTGTACGAGTACAACAACAACCTAAAAGATAGATTGGCCATATATCAGTTGAGAGAAAAATCCACTCTGTGGTTCGAGGAAGTAAAGAATGTTCGTAGCATTGAAGACCAAGACGTTACCTGGGAATCATTCCAGCAATAATTTAAAGATAAGTATTTAACATAATTTTTTTATGGTGAGAAATCTAAAGAATTTCATGACTTGAAACTGGGGCAGATGACCATGGATAAGTATATCACTAAGTTCACCTCCCTATTAAGATATGTTCCATACCTCAAAGATGAAAAGGCTAAGGTTCAAAGATTTCTGAGCAGTCTGCCAACTCATATGAAGGAACGAATTGAGTTCGTAAATCTTAGAACCATGGACGAAGCCATTCATAAGGCACGAATGTGCTATCAACAGTCCAAGGCAAAAGGGGAAGTTGGCAAAAGTTGGCAGCCAAGAAAAGGACAGAAAAGCAGCTCAAACTTCAAGGGTGCTGAAAATAATAATTTTAAGAATTCTGCACGAAGTTCTGTAAGCATGTTTGGTAGAAATCATCAAAGAACTTGGTGGCTAGCTGAAGAGAGGCCTACAGAGGCATCTAGCAAACATGAGCAATGGAAAGTGACCAAACCGCCTCTACAGTTTTGGGGGTGTGGTGAGGCACGTTATTATAAAATTTGCCCACAACAAGTGAGAAGTGAAATATTTGCAAATTTGCAGGAGGCTTCTATAGTAGGCGATGTGGCTCGGAACATACCTCATATCAACGCAATGTTGGAGGATCAATAGGCAGATTATCAGCCAACAATAATAGAGTTGGAAGCTAAATTATTGTCTCAATCTGTTTCTATTTTGGTAGACCCAGGTGCAATTCTAAGTTATGTTAATCCCAAAATAGTGGAAGTATTTAAGTTAAAAGGTCAGAAATTCAAAATTCCTTGGCTGGTATAGCTAGCCACTGGAGAAAAAGGAAAAGTAACTGTCAAAATTCCAAACTGCACGTTGGAAATTGCAAATCAGCGGTTAAATGTGGACCTGAAAATATTTCCATTAGGGTCCTATGATGTTTTGCTGGGTATGGATTGGCTAGAAAAACATTTTACCCTGGTGGACTGCAAAGAAAAGTTTATTTATTACATAATGTAATATGGAACACGCAATGAGATTCAGTGAATCAAGAAACTGCTACAGCTACGTCCTATTATAGCATCCCAAATGAATAAGTGTATGAGGAAGGGATGTCAAATTTATGCTATCTAGGTGGGATATGCTAATTCCAAGGAGAAGTCCCCTATGATGGAGAACATACCAGTGGTACAAGATTTCATGGATGTCTTTCCAGAAGAAATACCTAGATTACCACCAAGAAGAGATATTGGTTTTACCATTGAATTAATGCCAGGCGCATCACCTGTGTTAAGGGCTCCTTACAGAATGAGTGTTCTAGAATTAACTGAATTAAAATGCAGTTACAAGAACTGTTGGACAAAGGATACATTCATCCAACTATGTCCCCTTGGGAAGCACCCGTGTTGTTCATAAAGAAGAAGGACAAAATGATGCAAATGTGCATGGACTATAGGTAGCTCAACAAGTTAACAATTAAAAATAAATATGCTTTACCAAGGATTGATGATCTGTTCAATCAGGTGAAAGGGGCCACAATTTTTTCAAAAATAGATTTAAATTCTGGATATCATCAGATCCGAATCAAGGATGAAGAAATTTGTAAGACTACTTTCCGAACCAAGTACGGGCATTATGAATTTGTGGTGTTACCCTTTGGGTTAACAAATGCACCAGCAACACTTATGAGGTTAATGCATGGTATATTTCATCCTTTCCTGGATAACTTTTTACTCATATTTATTGATGATATTATAATATATTGTAAGAATCGGGAATAACATAGAGAACATCTAAGGATTGTGTTGGAAATGTTAAGGAAACAACAGCTGTACGCTAAGCTTAGCAAGTGTGATTTATTTAAAACAGAAATCCAGTACTTAGGCCATGTTATTTCAGCAGAAGGGATTGATGTTGATCTAGAGAAAATCAAGACAATCATGGAATGGAAGGTACCCAAAAATGTGGGGGATATTCAATCATTTATGGGATTGGCTGGATACTATTGAAGATTTATTGAAGGATTTTCCAAAATTGCTTTCCCAATTACCTCTTTGTAGAGAAAAGAAAAATTATTTAAGTGGAATATTAAGTGCCAAAACCATTTTGAGAGGTTGAAGCAGCTATTGACCACTGCACCAGTGTTGAGGGTAGCTGAACCCAACAAAGAATTTGAAGTTTGTACATATGCTTGTAAAGAGGGAGTTGGGGCAGTTTTATCTCATGAAAGAAAAGTAGTGGCTTATGAGTCAAGAAAGTTGAAGGAGCATGAACTAAGATATTTAACCTATGATCTAGATTTAACAATAGTAGTACATGTACTCTGGGTATGGAGACACTATTTTATGGGAAAGAAGTTTATACTAAAGATTGATCATAGTAGTCTAACCAGCTACTTCAAACAAGCTGATCTAAACTCCTGGCAGGAAAGATGGAATGCCTCCCTGAGTTTGATATGGAAATTAAAAACGTAAAAGGTAATCAAAATTGAGTGGTAGATGCCTTAACTAGGAAGTTGCATTGTGTTTATGAGCTTTACTATAATCAACTTGAATGCAAATTCTTGGATCAAGTGAAAGAAGAAGCACATAAGGATCTTGAATACCAATTCCTATGGCAGTAAATGGAAGAGACCAAAAAGCAAGGAAACACTTCTGAATATGGATTTAATAAAGAAAAAATGCTAACCTTTAGAGGAAAGATATAGGCACCAAACTGTGTGGACCTAAAGGAGCTAATTATGAATGAATATAATCGGAGTAATTATGCAGGACACCCACGATACCAGAAAATGTTAACTGCTATTAGAAAAGTATATTTCTGGCCTGGTATGCGTAAAAACATTGCTGAATATTTAAATAAATTTTTGGAGTGTCAACAGGTCAAGGTGGAGCATCGACATCCTGCAGGATTGTTACAGCCCATATCAGTACTTGAATTGAAGTGGGAGGTCATATCCATAGACTTTATTACAGGTTTACCATGGTCAAAAAGGCATAATGGCTCCATCATGGTGGTGATCAATAGGTCGAGTAAGTCTGCACATTTTATAACTATACAGTCTACTTACAAGACTGTACAGATAGAAGATATTTTTATGAGAGAAATATTCAGACTAGACGGCATTCCAAATACTGTTATTTCAGATAGAGATGTGAGGTTTACTTTGGCATTTTGGAAAACTTTGCTTATAGGTCTGGGGACCCAAATAAACTTTAGCACTACTTACCATCCCCAGATGGATGGTCAAACAGAATGGGTAAACGAAATTTTGGAAGACATGTTACGCATGTACATGATGTAGCAACCAACCAAGTCGGAAGATTACCTACACCTAGTTGAATTT
Organism: Pinus albicaulis; assembly: GCA_034641835.2. Taxonomy (NCBI): domain Eukaryota; kingdom Viridiplantae; phylum Streptophyta; class Pinopsida; order Pinales; family Pinaceae; genus Pinus; species Pinus albicaulis. Next base: position 961,510,229 of record CM076577.1, read on the forward strand.
TCTTACAACAATGGTTAACAGGAATCTCTTAAGATAAGTCCTTTCAAGGCTCTATATGGGTGACAATGCCTCACTCCCATTAATTAGAGCAGCCCTGAAACTAAGTTAATGCTAGGGCTAGAAATTTTGGCTAAAATGGAATCAGAGGTAAAGAAGATCAGGAAAAATTTGAAAGCTGCACAAGATTGATAGAAGAATTATGCAAATAAAAAGAGGACTTATCGAGAATTTGAAGTGGGTGATAATGTGTATGTGAGGATCAAACCCAAGAGGAGTACCTTAAGGTGGACCTCTTGTGCCAAGTTAGCCCCAAGTTCTATGTACCCTTCCAAATTTTGGAAAGGGTAGGACCTGTAGCATATCGGCTAGTTTTACCCAGCCAGATCCAGGTACACAATGTGTTTCATGTGTCCCTGTTAAAGCGATATGTGCATGATTCGAATCGTGTAATTCATTGGCAGAATATTCAGGTAGGATAGGAATAAAATAATCCAAACTTAAAGCATGAATTTTTATAAACAATTGACAAGAAAATTTTCTATTTGCAGGTAGAATAGGACAGCGAGTTTCTGGTAGAGCCTTAATGCGTACTCGACAGGAGAGAAATTATGCTCCTGAAGTGAGTCATCACCTAGGTTAAAGTGCAGTGGAAGCACTTCGGCCCAGATGAGGCTACTTGGGAGGATGAGGGATCTATACGTGAGGCTTACCCAAAGATATTTATTGAGCTAAATTGAAACACCAAGGAAGATGTTACTTCTAGGGGGGGAAGTTGTGACATCTGCATTTAGTATTAACTAGTTGTTAAGTAGTTAAATGACATTTTATTATTTTATAAAAAGAGACACTTAATGTTTTCTGGAAAATTTTATTTTTATTTTATTTTATTATTTTTAAAAATAGAAATTGTTTATGGAAAGTAGTTCCATAAAAAAAGTAAAAAGTTGATGGTAAAAGTTTTCCAAGACTGTGAGGTGGTTGGGATAGTTTTGAACAGTTACCTGTTCCTCTGATGATAAGAGACTGATCCCAGTGAGGAATGGGGGTTCTGTTCATGATCTAAGGAAGATAGTGGAGAATTTTCTTGAGCTGGTAGAGACTAGTGGAAATCACTTAGCGTTCCTGAATTTTTTTGTTATTGACTCAACAAGGGTCCTAACATCATAGCAGAAACTACTGTCAACCTGTACCTCCTTAGGAGTGGAGAACGGGGAAAAGAGAAGGACTTAATCGCCTCTCTTGTTGGTTGGGAGGACATCAGCACTGAACTGCACATCCAGATAAGTTTCTGTGAAAAACTCAATGAATTTCAAAAACAAGAAATGATTTTATTGTTTGTATGTACAATTAAGTGTGTAGATAGAAACAGAGTCAAAGAGTATGTGAAAGATAAATGATGATAAGGTTTAGAACTTTGTGTACTGTAAGATTTTGACAGTATTAAATTATAGATTTTTATCCAGTTATAAGTGAAGGTTATAATGAAAATTTCTGGGTTCGAAGAATGTGAGGCTAGTGGAATTGAAAAATATAGAGGAACTGTAATATCATGAATATACAACAAAGTTGTGAAAGTGAACCTAATAGTAACTATATTTTTAAGATAAACTGTGAATCTTTATTTAAGGGAAATGCGTTATTGCTGAAATGGCATTTGCATGAAAAGAAAACAGAAAAATAGCATGCACTGAGTAAATACCATCATAGCAAAAAAAAACTCCAAACTTTGTTATTTTATATCTGTAGAGGGAACTGTCGATTATGGGCCGAGGTGAAACCTCAGCCGAAAACTCATCGTTCCTCGTAAGTTAGCTATACTCGAAGGAATTTGGGTGCTCTGGTCACTCCAAAAATATATGCCTAAAATTACCTCATGTGGAACTAAAAACTGTTTTGGAAATAAACAACTCTGCGAAAGTTCTTGTTTCTTTAACCATAGAATTATAACAATAACAAAATATGACAATAATGATAAGTATACCAAATACATAGAAATAATGTATCATGGAATGAAGTGCAGAACGATGCAAGAACACTCAGTCCGGCGAGATTCTCGGGGTTCAAAATACATAAAGAATGAATAGTAAAAATTGTGCTTGAGACCTAAATTCTAACCAGAGACAATAAGCATGTAACCAAATGAACATAAGTTACAAAGCAAGAGAAAAAATCATTTAAAAAACTATGAATATATATATATATATATATATATATATATATATATATATATATATATATATATATATATATATATGAAGAAAAAACAAAGTCAACCCTTGGATTTGCAGAGTCCGGAAATTATATAAGCATGGAGTGAAACCCTTATTTGAACTTGAATAGAGGAAACCAGTAAAACATTTTTGCAAGTAACAAGACTAGAAATAGCATAACCAGTTTTATAATTACAACACAAATGTAGAGAATTTTTATGTGTATGTATTACAAAATAGCCTTCATATTTTCGAAGGGTCTTGACTGTGAAATATCCAGTCAGTAAACCTTACGATAGCTCAGAATCTAGAACATGAATGCTAATAATGAAACACTAGGTCGATACCCAAGTAGAAGTAGACCACCCCTTACCATAAGAGGACTAAAGTCACTTGATGGAGACAGAATACCTGGATAACTAAAGGTGTCATCTGTCAACAGAAACAAAATATAGCACAGCACTCACCGGAATAGAGGTATTATGGTGCTATTGGAAAGAAAATTTACCTGCAAGGAACAAAAGAAAACAAACCAAGGAACCAATGAGAAGCGACAGTGGTTTAAAAAGTAGAACTAGATCATAAAACCTGAAGGGTAATCACTGAAAAATGCAAAAACGAATTTAAGTTACCTGTGAAGCGAAGCCACCTCAAACAAAAAGTATTGAGCTATAAAAAAAATAGGATTGGGTGAGTAGAACTATATTAAGGAACAAAATTGTGAAATGCAAAACCAGTATTAAGAAATTTTTTCACCTGAGAGGAAGGCTGGAGTAGAGGCTAGCAGAAGCATTATCCACCCATCCGTGACTCTGCCAAATTCCAGCAAAATAGGTTGGTTGTAGTCGAGCATCTATCCATTCATGGGCATGACAAAACATCTTCCTAAACTCCGCCATCACCATTGGACGAAGAAGCTTCAGAAAAATCAGCAGCATGAAAACTTAACCAGTCGAGAAGGGGTGCAACATATGATGGTCCAAATGAGTAAGGGCTAGGGTTTTGTGGAGGTTAAGACAATTCCTCTCCTGCCGAATCCCAAATCTATCAATCACCGTACATCTGCCATAGATCCGACCACGTGAGGTCGAACATATGTACAACCATATCACCTCGTAGCCAAAGAAAATCGCACAAAGGCCAAGGTAATAAATGGTCAGGACAGGTGGTAGGGGAGTGGTACAAAAACAAATCCCTAGACCATTGATTTGGAATTAAATAGAAAACCACCAAAGTGAAAGTGAAATAGTGCATGGTTTATATAAATTGTTACATATCATAAGGTTGAATTTCAAGTTTAATACGAGAATTTAAGTGAGTGGCATATGTAAATCTAATATGGTTAGAATGTAAATTTCTTTATCATGTATATTACACACTCAAACATAAATTAGGCATGTGAGAAATATAATATTATATTACATTTTAAATCACATATGAAAATATATTCATATTTTAAACTTAATTCTAAATATAGTTTATATAGAAAGATAAAATAATTAAAAAATAAATAAATAATAATTTAATTTTCATTAATTCATGCACTGCCTTATGAAGTTGAGAGATGATGTGATATTGCATAATGTCAAATTCATTCTATGTTTATTTTACATGTAACATTTAATAAAAAAATATTAAAAATATTAAAATATTTTAATACTTATATTAGATAAAATAATTTTATATTTCAAATATAACCATCATTTATAATTTATAATATAGTATAGTATAATAGAATATAATGTAATATAATATAATAATATTGTATTATATTGTTTATAGTGACAAGGTGTTGTGTTAACGCATTCACTGGTTCAAAGCCATTCCAAGGGTTGGTGCCATTTAGATTGGATGTGATCCCTAAGTGATTCTGATGACTTAAATGACTCTAGATGACAATCACTCAAACACACATTAAGCATGTAAGAAATATAATATTATATTATATTTTAAATCACATACTAAATATATACATATTTAATTAATAAAAAAAATATTACCTACTTCAATATAATTAAATTATATATAGCTTATACAAACTAGTGGCATACTCTTTTTGTTATGTGTTGATTGTATGATTGAAGGGAGGCTAGTCATGAGTATTCTCTGTTGCAAATTCTATTTTGCATTGACATTTCATAATTACAAGAGAGTATTATTTTACCTAATCTTATTTAAAATTATATAATTTTTAAAATTTTGCTTTAAAAAGTTTATATACTCCACATGCAACTTATAGAATATGCACATTCAACATGACAAATATACATTCAATATGACAACTATGATGCTTCCTCCACATGGTCATAAATACTATTAATCTCAGATAAAAAGTAAATATTTATATTTTTTTTTCTAACATTAATAATCTTATAAATCACTTTTTATTTTCTTTTAAACTACTTTTTTAAAAAGTCAACATTATTATGTATTATGGCGGATATTTTTTTTTTAATAAAACTGGTTAACATACATTTTTTTCAAATTTCTTGGTAATGTAAATGAATGGGATTCCCCTTTTTTCAAATGTCTTTGTAAAATAACTTAATGGGATTCTTTTTTTTGGTTATTAAAATATTTACATATTTATTACATTTTTTTATAATTTTTTTTTTTTAATTAATCATGTATTCTATATCTTTGAATTACACTTATGCATTCACCAACCTATTATTTATTTATTTCTTCTCAAGTTATTTGCTCTAAATATATTTATATCACACTTATACATTAATGTATATATTTTATTTTATTGTTTTTCTATGATTTGCTCTAAATATACTTTTCAGAATTGATTGTGTGTTACCGTGTAATTTTTTTTTTTTTCAAACTGTTTTTGTTTGTTTGTTTGTGATTACATGTTTTAAACGTATTAACTTATGTATTTGCATAAAATTCATTTTTTTTTGACGTAACAAATCCTTTCTGCAAAACTTGCAAAACCTTTAAACAATTTACATATACAATGAAGATTTTAATTTTATGTTTTTAGTTAAATTTTGATAAATTGTTGTTGTCCAAAAAATTATGAAATATTGAAAATTGATTTATTTATACAATACATGTTTTTTCTAGCAACAAGTGATTTATGATAGGTTTTCTCACCCGAAAAAAAAATATGTTTTTTATGTTTTCTAAATTTTTAGATTATTGTAATAATTAAATTAATAAATTATTTTTTCTTTCTGGAAAACACTTCCCTTCCAACCCATCACTTTATTGTTATAAATTTGATTTTTTATAACCATGAAAAAAAAACTCAATAATTTACTTATTCAAAATCCCTTCAGCATTTTTTTCTCTAATTTCTCACTTAGAGAGAAAAGATAAATTTCAAATTCCAAACCCAGTTACAAGTATATTAAATCAACATATAATTTACTTACATTATACATGATGTGGATGTTCTCGCTACCACACCACCACTGAGGAAAGAATTACAAAGTTACATGATGTGGATGTTCTCGCTACCACCACCACAACCGAGGAAAGACTTGAGGCTACTCTAACACCCAGGATCGGACATGCTTTTGAGCACGTGAATTAGGTACATTCAGTTTGTGGTTCATCCACTTTCTTTTCATGAAGAAAGTCTTATTTCTTGGGTGAATGGCTTATTAATGTTCCATTAGGAAATCGATGTACAAATATCATTCTCCATAGTCATGTGAGTCATGCCATGCATACCAGGTAAACAAGTACACAGAGGACAAGCTACAATGATGATGTGACAACTGGATTAGGTTTCCAAGAATATTTCTTTTGATTTGGTTTAAAGGAAGATTATATATTTATTTATTTTAATGAAATTAAATGACTAAATATGGTTATTTATGTTTTGAATAATTAAATTAATTATGGAATGTTTTCCATAAACAATGATGATAAAGTATTCCAAGATCTTAGAGTAGTTGGGAAAAAGCACTTAAAAACAAGTACTTATCTTTTGAGGATAAAACATGCATTCTAGTGAGGAAAAGGGGTTTTCTGACTGAAGGAAAAATAGTCAGAAGGTTGAAGGAAGAGAGTCAATCCAAAGCTAGTGGTAACAAGTGGAAACTCAGCAACCCTAAATTCTGGAAAGAAAAGAGTACTGAACTGGAGGTCTTGAGGTATCAACCAAAATTACTACTAAATAAGCCCTACTCTGGTGCAGAGCATGGGAGGATATGAAGATGTAATAGCCTCTCTCATGGTAGGGAGGAAAACATCAACAATTTCAAAGTGAGATAAGTAACCAGTCTACTTAACAGTAAGGAGATAAGTAACCAGTCTGCTTAACAGTAAGGACTAGGAAACTGTCTATGATTTTTTGGTTAGAAAAATAGATGATTCTGTAAATAATGAAAAGGAATTAAATTTAGAAGAAGTAATTGTGTTTAGATGATTCTGTAAATAATGAAAAGGAATTAAATTTAGAAGAAGTAATTGTGTTTATCAATTCCTTATCTTGTTATAAGAATTTGTATACAGGTAATAATAGGAAACTATGCCTGTTGAGTTACACATTTTTTTGAGATGTGGGGAATTATTAGTAACCTTTTAGTACAGATTTAATTCTATACTTCATCCTCTGAAATAGGGTACACCTTTTTTTATAAGAAAAGACTGGTTATAGAATTTAAATAGAGAAAAAAACACACCGAAACAAACTAAAAAATCTGTATTAATGTAAAAATTGTTAGCTTAGTCCAAAGTAGATACTCTCGACATAACAGGTTACACAGACAAAGAGTTAAAGAAGTAACACAAAAAAATTGATGATCTGGACATCAGCTTAAATAGTTAAATGGAGCATATAAATTTCACCAACAGAAAGAGAATAAAGTAATCAATATCAGTTTCTCATAGCATTTATAACTCCTAATTTTGACAGAACAATATATGGCCAGAATATTTGTATTTATTACTGGTTATGAGTACAAGCGACAGAAGAACTAAACTCTGTACATAATTATATTATTGAAAAGAAGGAAAATCATACCATGTAGGAAGGAGAAATCATAGAAAATTGTAGATAACAATTAATAAACTAAAACTTTGTATATGTACTATGAAAACAGAAATGAAGATAAATTTCTATACAAAGATTCAAAGTTTTGAATATATATATATATATATATATATATATATATATATATATATATATCCAAAAAGAAAAAAGCTACAATAGATGCGACCAGGCTCTATGCCAAAAATAAATTAGCAGGGTAGCTTCTTAATAGGAATAATATTGTGATATACAAAATAATACGCTTGTCAAGTCAAAACAAATTATCTCGGAATTTGGCCCAAGAGTCTTTTACATATAACCAAAATAATTTTTGAAATGGGAAAGTTATAACATTAACATATCCCTTAAAACAAGGTGAAGCCCAATGTAATTACACCATAAGAGAAATTCAAAACATAACTACTAAATCATTAAAGAGAGCTGGTTCTGCGAATCTCGGAAGTTGGTTCCAGAGAGCAGAAAAGGGGGATTTTCATTTAAAGTGAACAACTAGGCTCGAGGACCACTATACCTGTGTTAGTGATGATAACTGGCGTTATGAAGACGAAACAACTACTGATATGCAAGATAATCTATGGCAAGAAATGAGGCCATACCTGCGAAGAGAACCATAAGGGAACTTAGAGTTTACATTTAACAAAACCTCAACCTGCAAGTAAGAAGAAAATATTAATGATTAAGTTAGGGGCTCAACATATTTTACCTCAGCCATGAATTCAGAGGGAGGTACGACATCGTAACTCTGTGCAACTTCAGACAAAACGAAAATGCAAATATCAAACCATAGAGTTGACAAAGGACCAAGTTAATACCTATTAAAACATGACAAGGTGTTAATTTATCTCACTTGGGGTTTGCTGAAGTCGAGGAAGCCTCTCTCAAATGGAAACCTGGAACCCACATCAACATATTTACACCGCATCAAAACTACAAACATAAACACCCGAAAATATTCCTTGGATAAACAAATGGAGGGCATGGTAGGAATACAAAGATGAGGAATGAGCTTAAAATGTTACAGATAAAAGAAAACGCAGAGTAAATCAGTAGATAGACTTCGCATTCACCGTCTAAATGTCACAAAATGAAGGATTCATCAAATTACCTGAGTATATGTTGTAGAGAATACAAGAGCTGAAGGTGTGAGTAAGCATCAAGGTAATACTATAAATGACGATGGAGGAATTGCAGAGCAAACATCTACCACCTCCTGAGGACCGAATGAATGAAATAGTTAGGGTTGGAAGCATGGTCAATACCATAACCCAGTACCAATCAACCTCGACAGTCGATTCCTTACCATAGATAAAATGGGCAAAGGGTTGATAGATGTCTGATAAATGGGATGTAAAGAAGACACGTGGATGAGGAAATATCTGTGTGGTACAATGCATCTTTTCCCAATCCCAAATCATTTAAAACCTCAAAAAATTTGGTTAATAATTCCAATCAAATGTCTAGTGAAATGTATCATAAATATCATAGTATTAATTCAATAGATCGAGATTGACAGACCCATGGGCTTACCATATAAAATGAACATTATTCTTATAATAGAATAGGGTTAAATAATTAATGCATCGACTGAAGAGCCTTGTAATATGTATATGGTTATACATAGGGTCATAAGGATTTATGTGAAATTGTTTTATGAAAATTTGATTATGTCATTTAGGCATATAGTAATAAAGTTGTAATTACAATGTTTATGTTGGGGTTTAATATTTAAAAAAATTCTAAGATCACCAGAAATCATGGTAATAACGATTAATATATATATATATATATATATATATATATATATATATATATAGTTGTTACAAGTGGTATAAAAGTGGCGTTCATACAATGGTACCCAAATGGGTCATTTAAATAATAATCATTGTGTGTAAATTGTGCACAGGAAAAGGATCGATGCATCAAGTACCCCAGAATGTGGGGAAAACTACACCCCAAACCAATCTTGAAATGAAGCTGGAAATGTGGATACAGTTGAATGTAGACGAGCACCAACAAACTAGTAGATTACTGGAGGAACAAGTTCATCAAACGAGTACAATGCACGACACTGCAGAAGCTACAGGAAGAAATGGTCTGGGTAAGGAGAGACAATGAAATACTAATGCAATAAAATGAAAGGATATGAAAAATCCTTTCTGACAGGAAAAATCAAGTAATGGTGCAACCCAATCTTGAAAGAGACACTTAGGGATAAAATGAACAACAACGACAAACTAATGAAAGAATAGAAGGGAGTCATTCACAATGAAGCAATTGAAACAAAAATTATAATGAAGTTGAATCTGTTAATATGTCCGATTAGCAAGAAATAAAGAAACAAAAAGTGGAACTAAAGGGTGAGTTTCAAAAAATCAAACCACCCACTTTTGACGGAGAAGTTGAAGAAGTGGCTGAGGCTTGGTTAATTAATATGAAAAATTACTTTCAGGTCTATGAATATAGATTTAAACTCAAAGCTCGTTTGGCTATTTATCAGTTGAGGGAGAAAGTTACTTTTTGGTGGGAGGAATTAAAAAATGTTCGAAGTGTCGAAGACCAGAACATGACATGGGATGAATTCCAACAATATTCAAGGATAACTATTTAAGACAACGTTTCTATGATGAAAAAATCTCATGAATTCCATGATTTAAGACTCAGGCAGATGAAAATGGATGAATCCATAACTAAGTTCATATCCTTATTAAGATATGTGCCTTACATGAGACACGAGAACGTTAAGGTTCAGCGGTTTTGGAGCAGTCTACCTGCCCACATGAAGGAAAAAATCAAATTCGTGAATCCAAGGAAAATGGACGAGGCAATTTGAAAAGCATGAATGTGCTATCAACAGTACAAGGTGAAAGGAGAAATAGACAGAAACTAGCTACCAAAGAAAGGATAGAAAAATAATTCAAATTATAAAAATACTAGGTCTAGTAATTTTAAAAATTATGCAAGAAATTCAGTAAGTAAGTAGTTTCAGATAAATCACCAGAGAACAAAATGGCCTACAGAAGAGCAAGCCATAGAGGCTTACAGTAAGCCAGAACATGGACTAGCCCAGAAACCTCCCCTACAATGTTGGGGGTGTGGCAAGGCACATTATTACAAGAACTTCCCTCAACGTGGAAGAAATGAAACAACAGGTAACCTGCAAGAAGCCTCTATGCACTTGTGCATGTACACTTGTTCACTGCAATTGTGTATCTACTGTATATATATAACCGTTGTGAAATTTTAGCTCCCCAATAACTCTCAAACTCTCATGTTATATAAAAATTAATCTTCTTCTTATTATCTGCTGGAAAATTAAATAAATGTAGGTTGAAGATTTTATTTTCACATCTAATGGTTATCAAAACCATTCAACCCAATTGCAATCTCTGATTTGGGAAATTTTGAATAAATACAGGAGCTTTTCTTAACCAAGGGTTATAACGCCATATCAAAAACATACATGGGAGCATTTCTTTTCCTTAAAAACGTGTGGTTATGAATCATGAAATGGGAACTAATTGTGGAAGCTTCTTATTTCAGAATCTATGGTTAAAACCATAGCAATAAACCCATAACGCACGTAAATGCTCTTCCCTTTTTTATACACCAACCAATCCTTCATATAATATGTCAAATTAACATTTGAATATTACAATTGGACCATTGTAAAACTTTAACTTTCAATCTTCGTATGCAGCGTTTCCTCTATATATTATTTCTCTTATGGTTTATGAAAACTATACAAACCCCAGATTTCATTTGCGAAAGCTTTCACTTTATAGAGCTCTTAATGTATTTGGATTTTGGATTAAAACCCAAATTGTAATATGGTTCCACAACATATATTAATTCAATTAACAAACTTCATCCCCACGGCTTTTAATCAAGGCTCCATACATTACTGAACTTTGCATATGTGGAACTGTTATTCTCCTTAGACTGTACAATTACGATTATGGGCTAAACCTACTTTAGGAATTATACTCGATCAATACTTGACTTTGCAATATAGTCCAAGTATGACGATCATAATATTTTCAACACTTAGGTTTTAAACCTTATAATAAAGCCTCCTCATGAAGCCAACATTTCAATCCATGCATTATACACTCAATTATAATGGTCAACATACTCTCATTTTTCGACTACAACCATATTGTAGGAACCCCCTTATACAAAGAACCATTTGAATTGTATCAAGGTTTCGAACAATACTTACACTTATGTTTGTCCGTAACATTATCCATCCAACACATGTATTAACACTCAATAATATTTTGACTTAACCTCCAAAGCTGAAACTATTGTCCACGACGTACATCAATATTGATATGTTAACATATATGGCCACCTCCGTTCACATATTAGGAACATTATAGTAAAGCCCCCACCTTTGGATTAAAACCCAAACGCTGGCTAATATCAATGTTAATAATAGCCATATAGAGGACATTGCATCAGTGGTTAATTCCTTTGGGGCCCCACCATTTCTCACTATATAATTGAGCCTTCGCAATGAACAAAATAACAATTGGGGCTCAACAGTTAACTTACTTTTCCATCCGATGGAGAATGACTCGTCGTGCTCCAACCAACAAATCCGATGGCAATCACGTGATTAAGTTACACAAGGGTTAACCCGCAGAACTTACGCGATGAAGTGGGTCCCAATGGTTAATTCACCCCTCGCATCTGACGAATCCAGTGTTGTCACGCTCAAATCAATAATCCAACGGCATATGATGAATATCGTAGTTTTTTTTTTTTTGTTTCGAGCTTTAATGCTCCAAAATAACGCAATGTAAGCAGTTTTCCAATACCAGCCTTCTCCACGAGTCAGCTAGCGACATATATCGTATTCAAAAAGTGAAATCCACTTACTGCCTTCAAATTTACGTGATACTGCTTGGTTTTATCCTGAAACCACTTTAATTGTTCATTAATCAGGGTTCCATTTATTAATTCAAGGTTCCATCTGTGCGCTATCAACAATTCAATTCTTTGCGTTATAACTTTGTTTCATCAACAATTCAACACTACGCTTCCACATGTTAAAACACACAGCTCTATCAGATTCACACTATGCATTCAAGGTCCGATCAACCTTGGACTCCCTTTTTACTGCGCTTACAAGGTCACTACGCCCAACTCTTATATGACTCAATTTGACATCAGTCTTGATGTCTGATACGAACGGGACTTCTTCACCCATAATAAGGGTATAACTGATTTGACAAAGACTATATCTTAAAGGTAATCAGTCTCTCCATGCATATACAAACCAAATTGACTTACAAAGGTGGAATCCTCCAGGGTTTGACAATAATACACAAAAGGAAATTAAACCCAAATTATAAAGCATACATACTACGCATTTCCATTTTTCATGAAATTCAAAACCACCCACATAGAAATTTAACCAATTAATACCCAGGCATTCATGAACAAGTTCCTTCATTCATATATATACAGTGGAATTACTTACAAAATCTCTTGCCTTGGCCAGATATTCAATTTAATGGCCTTCCCTATGCTACTCTGTCTCTACAGACTTTCCAGGTCTATAGCTCTATGCAGCTCTATGCAGGACTTCAACATCAATTGGTTTACAGGAACAAACCCTGTTTTTCCAGACTGAATCGCTCACACACTCTGCTGCTCTCCAGTTCTGCTACTTCTGCTATTTTTCTTCTCTCTTTGCCTTGTTGCTATTTTAGGTGCTCCTCCTTTACCATCTCCTTTGCCATCAATGACAACATTTCCAATAGTCTCCCCCTTTGGCACTGATGGCAACACATCCACCAATAATCCAATGCTTCCTCCAAGTCTTCCTATGCCTAGCTTCTTTTGCTTGCTTTTCCTGCCCCTTTGACATCAATGGAAAAGGGTTGCACATCTCTCAGTGTAGAATATATCTTTGCATTTCCTCTCTCTGAGATGTGTTTAGGCCTTCTTCTTCTGACTTTGTACCTTGCTGCTCCAAACTGGTGTACAAGAGTTGTTGAGAGAACACTTTTGAGGATTATTGAACTTGAATATACACTATAAATTGATACAATCCCAAAGTATAGTCTCCTTTCACTAGTATAAAGCTGAAAGTGAAGATAATGACACTTCATAGAACATATTGTACTAGCCTTATCTAATCAGAGATGCATGATTGGATCAAAAGTAAAATACTAAGAATGCTTCAAATATACTTCAGTCTCTAGAATGATCTTCATCAGAAATCCATATATGTTGAGGAAGATTGTATACGGAATAAGTCTTCTTCTACAATACACATCTGTAGTACAACACCTATTCAATTATGATGATGATGCCAATATATCTTTTATAACTGTGGTTCACCTTTCCTGCCTGTTGGTGATGATATGAGCTAGGACGTTGATAATGATATTACACTTAATAGCTGAAGGTCCTTGTTGTTGTTGTGAACAATAAATCAAACCAGAGTTTACAACTTATTGTGAGATTAGATGATATCTTTCAATTTAAGAGACCAAATACCAACTTTACTGCTTGTACAATGTACTTTCAAACCAAACCCTTGAGGTTAGATGCATTCAATGTATTGGTCAGTCTCACTTATCAACCATGCAATTTTCTTTATGACATAAGGGGGGTATGTATGTCAATGATCAAACTCTTTTCAATGGTGAAATACTAGCAGTTCTTTTCTACTGAAGCATGCTTGAGATGAATCAATAAAAGACTTTTGAGCTTCAACTGTTAGATTAACACAACTATTCTGTCATGATGATTTTCAACAAAAACATATTCAAGATGTTTGATTGAAATCTCAAAAAACAGACTTCACACAGTTTTATGACTGATCTTAAGGAAGAGGCCATGAAGATATATATGTACTGACTTCAGGAAGGCATGCAATTATATATAGAAAAAGATACTACTTCAATGCTCAAAATACTACTTCAAGTGTAAACAAGATAATGATTCTTTTGCCCTGTTATTGTCCTTTTCATGCTTTAGTAATGTGAATAACATAGGGAATACTACCTTGATGTTCTCTTACCATAATCCTTTGTTCTTGAGGACCTGTACCATACTGCTGCTCCACTGATAACACTTGGTATTCTGTTGATAGGCATGTTGCTTCTACCAAATACCAATTGATACTACTTTAATAAATCATGTAGCGATTTCACTTTAGCTTGCACATGAACCCATAGTTTCTACTATTGATCTTTCCACTGTTCACACCAACAGTCATCAATATACTGATTCGGATCTTGTCATTACTAACCATTCTTCTTTTTCAGTAATTCTGTTCAAAGGAAATCCATTGCATGTTCCTTTCTAGGACTGCTCTAGAATCATTGCTGCTTTAAAATCAATTCAACGGTTCTAATATAAAGATCTTTGGGAAGGCATCTTCGATTTATTTTCTTTGAATCTTCATGGGTTGATTACTCAAATATTTATTACTTACTTAAATACACTCCTCCAAGGGGACTTTTCATAGATGAATGATGTAATTACATAATGATGATGGGCACTTCTCTTTCTCATCCTTCTTAATATGATTCATTGTTAATTCTAGCAGTATGAAGCACAATGTGATCATCACTTAATGTGCTGATGTTTTCTTAGCTTACATGTTCATGGTTGAAGTTCTCTTTACTACCATGGTTGCTTGATGCCTTCTCTTCTTCCATCAATCTGTCAGCTATTGAATACTTCAAATAATCTTCTTCCTCTATAGTTCTCTGTTAGAGGAATTTTCTTTTCCCTTACTGATCTTATAGCTGTTCTCATACTAAGGAGCTCTTCTCAGACTGCTTTCATGGGGTCCATTTATGAACTGCTCTCCGCCTGGGATGTGGCTTCATATTTATCACTGGATGGATTTTTTCTTTGCTTCCTAGAGCATCTCCCCCTGAAACTGTGATAGATTCATTATGTTATTGAGGGAATAAGCCCCCCCTTTCTCTTTTCCTTCCATACTTTATTGGGGTTCTTCATAATGTCTGCACTTCTTTTGGATTCATAGTTTTGTTTCATTTTCTTTGATTCCATCATCTGTCTAGAGTTCTTTAATGTATATGGCAGATTACAGTCCTTTGCTTTGTGACCAAGCTTGAGGAATACATAACATCTTATTTTTCCAAGGTACATTTGAGCTGATGTATAATATTTTGTTCCTCCTTTTGAACACAATTTACATTCAACATATTTATGTAGAAAATTATTGCATGCATAACAGTAGCCATGGAAATGATTTGTGTACCTGGTGAAAGATTGTCTTTTCCATTTTCTTGCTTCAGGTAGTCTTCTCATTTGCTGCATCTTTTGCTGGTTGAAGTTGATAGGCCTTATCTTACATTGTGCTGCAATATGTCCTCGCTTATGACAAGAAAAAAATGTGATATTTTTCATAGGAGGAAAGAATCTCCTTTGACATCTTCCAAATTTATTCACTTCATAATCAAGAGTGTATGAGCCTTTTTCAGCTGAATTTTTCATCCTTTCATTATCTGTCCTTTCATGTTGCTGCTTGTTTTTGTTTGTTTCTTCACAAATGTTGTTCTTGTTGGCTTCTGCTCCTGCAGGAATCTTCTGAGCTGCTTCATTTTCCTTTACAGCTTTTACAAAGATGATATTCCTATTATCTTCTACCTTGGACTTACTTGTTTCTCCTTCATAGCCTATCCTAGTCTTTATGAGAGGAGACTTTTGAGCATTTAGAATTTGGTCCAACTTTCCAGAGATTTTCATTTGTGGAGTATTCATCAATAATTCTCTTTGGTCTTTTTCTAATTTATTTCTCAGGCACACTACTTCTTCTTCCAGTTTCTCACATTCCAGACTTTTCTCTTTCATTTGTTGCAGCAGAGTGTCTTCAACTTTCCTTGCTTCTTCAAGTTGTGTCTTTAGGCCAATAATTTCTTTCTTATCTTCATATTCTTTCTCATCACATATTTGTACCAATGTCTTAAGGTCTTTGTTTTCATTCTTCAATATTTCTATTTTAGTCAGGGCTGTGTCAAGTTTGGCTTTTTCCTCAGCTGCAATTTCTTCATGGTTCTTACTACCATTCACACTAGCAGGTACCTCATTTGATTGAAAATTTTCCTTTTGACAGGAAGTTTTCTTCTTCTTAATTCTCTTCTCCTTCTGGAAAATGCAATCCTTAGTGTCTACTCCATGCATGAAATGCAATATTTCCCAAATTTCTTTTGCAGAGGTTAAATCCATTATTAACTCAAGATCCTTGTTATGAAGATTGTTGTATATCACACATTTTTCCTTGGCATTTCTATGTTGTTCTTGCACCGAGGGAGAGTCTGTGCAGTAATCATCACATACGAGTTTCCATACCTCAGGTGCGTTAGCCATTAACTCTATTTTAACCTTATCTCTCCATTCAAGAAAGTTTGTTGTACTTAACACAGGTACATTTTGATAGTCCATGACTCAGCTACATCTCCTTCAAGCTATTAGGTTTACACCAAAGGAAACTGCTCTAATACCAATTGTTGAACCCTTAGTTAAACTGAGAGGGGGGGGGGTGAATCAGTTTAACACATTCATGGACTTTTAAAACCTTTCATTAAACTTTATTAACACCTTCATTTCATGATCAACATAATATGTGAGCAATCTTAATTTGTGGGCAGTAATTAATAAGCAGATCAGATAATGTACCAGCAGTCTTAATATGTGAGCAGCAAGTATTAAGTAGAATAGATATACCATATCAACACATAAACATCATGCACATAGACACCAGATATAAGTGGAAACCCATAAAGGAAGAAAAACACATCTTATTATTGTTGTGATGCAAAGGCAAGCTCCAACTACCTCTCACCACTGATTTTCTGTAGGCACCAACCTACAGGAGGCTCCTACCTCAATTCTGCAAGCTACAACTTGCAAGGAAGCTCCAACTCCCATCAATTTTCTATAGGCACCAACCTACAGGAGGCTCCTACCTTAGTGTAACACCCCAATTTATGTGTTGAAATTTTAAAGTTGGACATTTGAATTTTAATCCTAAGGGGAGTGGACCCCAAAGGATAGATACATTGTGGATGTAATTCAATATTTAGTTGAAGAAATAAATAAAATTTCTGATGTGCATATAGACCAAGAATGAGATTTAGAGACCACTTGCTAAATCCATGAGGATGGATAAGGCAAGTATTCCCCTAAAATCCTTCAGAAATCCTTGAAGGAATTATTTCCAATTTAGATTTTGAGAAAAAAATCTAAATTTCCCCAATGATGAGGAAAGTAGTTGGGAAGAGGTGAAAAGCTGGAAAAGCTGAGGAAAAGCATAAAACAACTTTAAAGAATCCCAAAAATGGGAAGCCTAGGCAAACAGGAATAAAAGCATCCTGCTATTTTGGACGCAGAATTAGAAACAGGCTTGGGGAAAATAGCTTAAATAAGCTGCTCCTAAACAGATCAAGAGGTTGATCTGTGGTGGAATTGGTCTCAGCTCGGGGGTGAGTTCTGAGAGGAAGCAGAACTCTACGGTTGGGAGGTTGGTCTATTGCATGAATGGTATGTCTTTACATTTGATGCTCTTCTATTTAAATCAGGATGAATTGGCTACATATAAAATTTAATGAAATGGTATGATTGATTTTAGTACTACATTTAACAAAATCTATCTTTAGGCATTCACCTTCCAGACTTTGTTTAGTTGTAGACCATAAATCCGTAGAGTAGAAACCCACAGAAATTCTAAACCAAAGACGGTTTAAATCTGAGGGTACTTAGTCTCTACAGAAAATTAAATATTAATGTGTATTGCATATAGTTATACAAACGAAAAGTACATGCTCATATGTATGCTAGAAACAAACATTGTATTAGCCTTTCAGTTTACATGGTACAATAAAATAGAAGAAAAACATTTGAGTATGCATTCTGAAATTTTGTAGTTAAGAAGAAACTTCTAATCTATAGAAGTACTATACTATTTATAGCCTTTAAGGTGGATATGGTATTCTTGATTTACTTCAAATCCCTAAACTAACTATATAATAACAAACCTTAAATTTTAATTAATGTCCACTATTCAATTTACTTGTGAATATTTATATGCAAAATGACCATAAAGGAAAGGCCGAGAGTTAACACAATAGCATATGTCAATATCAAATTATAAATGAGTAGTGGTTATAAATAACATGAGTAGGAACAATATAACGATGAAATTAAATGAGTGGTCAAACTAACTCATTATATAAACATACAATAAACTATCCACGAAGGATCATAATGAAACCATTTCAAGTGTCTATTATGCATGTATGATATGTCAACGTGCGAATGGCCTGGAGTACCTTCGCTGCATATTTTATCGTGGTAACATTACAAACACGAAACTCAGGTCAGCGTCGAATCAAAACGTTGTTAAAAGAAAAATACGACCTCTACTTATGGTAGAACCAGTCGTTATAGACTTCAACAAAACAAAAACAAAAACAAAAAAACTAAACCATAACTATTACGCTTCCACGACTGCTTAAACGACCAGTTTCTAAACCCAAACGGGAAGTCAACAAAAAAGAAGGAGGAAACAGAACTATTAACCAGAGTCATAACCGAGGCAAAAATCTCCGGAAGATAAAGCACGTAGTAGCCGTGGGGTATAAATGGGCGCTGTAAATTACTATACCGAAGTAGTCAATTTTATATCACCTGTAGCATATAAAGTTTCTGCTACGTCAATAATCGTTCGGAAATTTGTAAAACGATGATTTAACCTGGTCATAAAAATAGGGCGTAAACATTTAAAATCTCGTTCTACATAAAAGGCCTAGGATTATAAGAGTGAAATACGAACCAACATCTCATTTCGCAATTGTAAATAACAGACCCCGGCACCATTTAACCCGTGTTGTGTTAACCGATGTTCGACATACAGTAGAGCAAAATGAACGACAAAACCTCTAACAGTAGGAACGTTAGTAAACCAGAGTTCTTCCAGTTACTCAGATCATATTGGCTGTGGAATATAAAAAGGGCAAAACAACTGTACTATGGGGCACGACATTGATAGAATAGCAAATCTAAATTCTTTCTATGATAGTTGACAAACGTAGCGCGCCCAAATCGCTCCTGGAAAAATCGATGCATAGGAAACCTGCACAACAACCGCCGGAAATGATTGTTAGCAGAACATAGGGATAAATACCGAGAGCAGGAATCTAGAACAAGAACAAGAAAACAAATGCAGCCGCGTCATAAAAAGAGGAAGAAAATGGCAAATAAAAGTATTAATAGGCTGATGCTAGGGTAAATGCCCCACGAGGGTAGGATACTCGCCATGGATGAAATCTGGAGAGAAGAAAACGAGCTTGCGGCTGGATAACTAAAATTCTTCACCTGTCATCAAGCAGAACCACGAACACGATCTAAAACCTGTCCTGCATTCATGAAACAAACAGGAAGTGCGTTATAAGAATAGCTGGTAACAAAACAACAAATGCGAATGACTGGACAGAAAAGAGATGAAGAAGATATTCAACGTAGAAGGAAATCCATAACTAGCTGAATGTTGAAGAGGAATAACCAGGTAAGGAGGTATTACCCATTGTTGTCTGTAGAGCGCGAGCCGACTATGAAAGTTCATAAATCCTTAACTCCGAGGGGATTGAAACAACGAAAGGAATGATTCGAATAGTAATGAGCTCTGGTGGGGTGAAAGGATTTTAATAGGAACCAAACCCTAAATCGAAATCGAAAAACGTACTGGAAAAATCCTGTTCAAGAGTTGCGCATGTACACTTCAGCGATCTCGAGTTCCACGAAAAGCCTGAAGGGGATTACAAAGATCAAAGCTGAGCCGCAACCTCGGTACCCTTCTGTCAGTTTAATATTATTTAAATTCTGTTTAGAGTACCTGGGAAGCTGGCTGCCGGCGAATTCGTGAGATTATCCCCATCGAAAAGACCCTCCCCAATTCCCTCTCCAGCTGTTGTTTAAACGCGGTTTCAGGACAGGAGTGGTTGTGCAAGTTGTGAAAGGAGTGTCACCGTCATGAACCCTAAGCACGTCAATCGGAAGAGTATGGCGACCTCTGTTTGTACCTTTTCTTTTGTGTAAGCACGCAACATTGTCACGCCCAGAAAACCGTCATCTACACAAATCCGGCTCAAGAAATCTTCCATACGCGGGAGGATAGGTGGCGAAGCATGGGATAGAGCGCAGTTTAGGGTTTGACCGAAACAATGGTTGCGTGAATGTGGTATTCGTAGCAAACCCTAGCCGTGAAATCGGCTTACTCACACGCAAGGCTGACTGCAATGTCAGGGTTACGATAAGTTAATAACACGTAAATCGTGAAATTTGTAACCATGCAGGTAAGGTTATCATATGTAACCATTATGTGATACATCAAACTTATTACAAAGAGTAATACATGAAAACGATAGACGTGGGTTTTATCATTTATAACCATTATGCAATATATCAAACTTGGTACAAGGATAGCACACTATGTGTTCACGAAATTTTAAGATATGCATGTCTAGTCAATCTATCGTTTCACATGTTTACATATCTTAAGGTCGAGGTATATTATTTGGAGCTCTAGTTTAAATGCACGAGCACCTAGGGTAAAACCTTTTTTACCCAATTTTTGGGTATAGACTTTGGATATATGAATATTTCAATTTGTAATGATAAATGATCTAAAGGTTAATATAGTAAATATGGTAATGACAAAGGGCCTTAATGTTAATATAGTAAATAGATTAAGAGAAGTTTTACCCCTTGACCCTAATCAAAGTTCAAATAGTTGAGAATGGAGAAACCATAGAATGAATTGATGTGAAAAAAAAATAAAAATTGGGTGGTGTGACACTTAGTCAACTACAAATAACATTTATCAAGCTACAACTTGATGTGGAAGCACCAACTCCCATCTATTTTCTGTAGGCTACAACCTACAGGAGGCTCCTACCTCAGTCAGCTACAACTGACATATATCAAGCTACAACTTGATAGGGATGCTCCAACTTCCTTACTCTTTCAAAAGAAAACACTTACTAATTTACCTTAGATATTAGCTCTATTTTGTTCCTTCTTTTCTGATGTCCATCAGTCCTCATATCTGCCCTGTATCATCTTTGCATCTTCTCGGATTCTCTATCAACTCCTCCTTCTTCTCTGCCTCACTACTTCATTTCTGCATTCTCTAACATCAATATGCATATCAATGTGACATTATTTATAGAGTTTATCATATGACTGTTTGTATCCCACAGGGAATTCAAAGTGAACAGCCATGACTCTTTGACTTCTGCCTTCTCATTACTTTATCCAACTCATTCAGAGGAATATAACAATATGTATACATTTCAGTTTTACAATGGAGTTTTGTTTTCCTACCGGAGACTTGCCAATGCATCACAAACAATAAAAATAATTTTAAATCATTTACATTCAAAATTTCAGTTACATAAAACAAGTTCACTCAGTCCTTTTTCTGGCACTAGGCTTGCTGTGCTTTTTGTCTTTTCTGTTGTTGTCATGTAACTGTCTTGCATACCTCTGTTTACTGCAACTCTGTGCACCTGTACATGTACACCTGTTCACTGCAATTGTGTATCTACTGTATATATATAATTGTTGTACAAGTTTATCTCCCCAATAACTCTCAAACTCTCATTGTATATAAAAATGCAGCTTCTTCTTATTATCTGCTGGAAAATTAAATAAATATATGCGGAAGATTTTATTTTCACATTTGATGGTTATCAAAACCATTCAACCTAGTTGCAATCTCTGATCTGGGCAATTTTAAATAAATACAGGAGCTTTTCTTAACCAAGGGTTATAACCCCATATCAAAAACATACATGGGAGCATTTATTTTCCTTAAAAACCCGTGGTTATGAATCATGAAATGGGAACTAATTGTGGAAGCTTCTTATTTCAGAATCTATGGTTAAAACTATAGCAATAAACCCATAACACATGTAAATGCTCTTCCCATTTTTATACACCAACCAATCCTTCATATAATATGTCAAATTAACATTCGAATATACAATTGGACCATTGTAAAACTTTAACTTTCAATATTCATATGCGATGTTTCCTCTATATACTATTTCTCTTATGGTTTATGAAAACTATACAAACCCCAGATTTCATTTGTGAAGGCTTTCACTTTATAGAGATCTTAATGTATTTGGATTTTGGATTAAAACCCAAATTGTAATATGGTTCCGCAACATATATTAATTCAATTAACAAACTTCATCCCCACGGCTTTTAATCAAGGCTCCATATAATACCAAACTTTGCATATGTGGAACTGTTATTCTCCTTAGACTGTACGATTGCGATTATGGGCTAAACCTACTTTAGGAATTATACTCGATCAATACTTGACTTTGCAATATAGTCCAAGTATGACGATCATAATCTTTTCAACACTTAGGTTTTAAACCTTATAATAAACCCTCCTCACGAAGCCAACATTTCAATCCATGCATTATACACTCAATTATAATGGTCAACATACTCTCATTTGTCGACTACAACCGTATTGTAGGAACCCCCTTATACGAAGAACCATTTGAATTGTATCAAGGTTTCAGCCAATACTTACACTTATGTTTGTCCGTAACATTATCCATCCAACACATGTATTAACACTCAATAATATTTTGACTTAACCTCCAAAGCCGAAACTATTGTCCACGACGTATATCAATATTGATATGTTAACATATATAGCCGCCTCCATTCAAATATTAGGAACATTATAGTAAACCCCCCACCTTTGGATTAAAACCCAAATGCTGGCTAATATCAATGTTAATAATATCCATATAGAGGACATTGCATAAGTGGTTAATTCCTTCAGGCCCCCACCATTTCTCACTATATAATTGAACCTTCACAACAAACAAAATAACAATTAGGGTTCAGTAGTTAACTTACTTTTCCATCCAATGACGAATGACTGGTCGTGCTCCAACCAACAAATCCGACGACAATTGTACAATTAAGTTACACGAGGGTTAACCCACAGAACTTACACGATGAAGTGGGTCCCAATGGTTAATTCACCACTCGCATCCGACGACTCCAGGGTTGTCGCGCTCAAATCAATAATCCAACGGCATATGATGAATATCACGTTTTTTTTTTTCATTTCGAGCTTTAATGCTTCAAAATAACGTGATGGAAGCGGTTTTCCAATACCAGCCTTCTCCACGTGTCAGTTAGCGACATATATCGTGTTCAAAAGGTGAAATCCACTTACCGCCTTCAAATTTATGCGATACTCCTTAGTTTGATCCTGAAACCACTTTCACTGTTCATTAATCAAGGTTCCACTTATTAATTCAAGGTTTCATCCGCGCGCTATCAAAAATTCAATTCTTTGCATTATAACTTTATTTCATCAACAATTCAACACTACACTTCCACATGTTAAAACACACAGCTCTATTAGATTCACACTGTGCATTCAAGGTCCGATCAACCTTGGACTCCATTTTTACTACGCCTACAAGTTCATTGTGCCCAACTCTTATATGAATCAATTCGACATCAGACTTGATGTCTGATACGAATGGGACTTCTTCACCGAGAATAAGGGTATAACTGATTTGACAGAGACTATATCTTAAAGGTAATCATTCTCTCCACACATACACAAACCAAATTGACTTACGAAGGTGGAATCCTCCAGGGTTTGACAATAACACAAAGAAGGAAATTAAACCCAAATTATAGAGCATACATACTACACATTTCCATACAATTTTTCATGAAATTCAAAACCACCCACACAGAAATTTAACCAATTAATACTCAGGCATTCATGAACAAGTTCCTTCATTCATATATACAGTGGAATTACTTACAGAATCTCCTGCCTTGGCCAGATATTCAATTTGATGGCCTTCCCTATGCTACCATGTCTCTACAGATTTTCCAGGTCTGTAGCTCTATGCAGGACTTCAACATCAATTGGTTTATGGGAACAAACCCTGTTTGTCTAGACTGAATCACTCACACACTCTGCTACTCTCCAATTCTGCTACTTCTACTATTTTTCTTCTCTCTTTGACTTGTTGTTGTTTCAGGTGCTCCCCCTTTTCCATATCCTTTGCCATCAATGACAACATTTCCAACATGTTTACTAGGAGTAAAGTGGACTCAATCACTATTTTCTAGGAAGCTGTTGGTAGCTGCCATGTAGAATAAATAGAGCAGAGAGAGAGCTAGGAAGAGTTAGTCGATTCTTTGATTCCATTTTGGGGCTTTTGTTGCAAGCTATTAAGATTTTTATTATACTCAGTGATTAGACTTTCAGAAATGTAACAAGGCTATTTTCTTCCTGAAATGAACAGACATATTCAATTTTACTGATTTAGTTCCAGAGAGCTGGGCTCGTGGGTTAGGGCCCAACCCATGTGCCTCAACTTCTCTATCATTGTCATCCTTTCCTTTTTGTTATTTAGCTATTTTTATTTATGATATTTTCATTTCTATTATAGTTGTTGTTGTACATTTAATCCACTTATCTACGCTGTAGAATAGATGATAAACACTATAAAACTATGAGTCAGCCTTCCCCTCTCATCTCTGTCAATAGAATTCAAGCAGGGTTGACCTTCCCACAGGCAAAAAAATGCTTTTTGTTCACTGTTTTTGTCATGCCTTTTTTCTATTTTTCTATGCAGATATCTGCAGCTTTGTTTGCAGGAATAAGCATCAAAATCCCTAGGAAGATCATGAAGCCATCCCGCTTCATTTCCTAGATCTATTTTCACGTCTGATCACTACTATTGTGCCTCCATTTCCCTCCTTTTTCTCCTATTTTCATACGTCACCCCTTTTCATTCCCAAAACGTTTGAAAATAATTAAAATTAGACCTCCACCCTCTCTCCTCGAAACTCTCGCTCGCCGCACCTCGCTCCATCGCAAATTGAAAATCACTTGTGATCTTTGTTAACGCTCTCCCCTTCCATGCTCGAATGTGATATCCTTTTCTACTTCCATTTGCTTCTCTTTTATTAAAAAAAATCAAAAACATTAGAAACCACATTTTTTCCCTTTGGACATACCATCGCTCCTTTTCGCAATCACATTTCCCATTTGGTCCTTATTCACAGCTTTTGCTTCTTGACCCCGATTGCGATATTCAATTTTTCATCCTTTCTCCTTCTCTCCTCATTTCTATGTCAAAAACCTTTGAAAGAACCTTTCTCTGCCTTTATCTAAAAATCCCTTCAGTTTATCTCACTTCGCAATTCCTGTTGGCCTTCGTTAACACTTACCGCTCCCTTCTACCGATTGAAATATTATTAAAGCACTCTGCCAAATCCTACCACCACATCATTTGACTGATCACCTTTTCATATTTCCCAATCATTTCATTTCACAATTCGGCCCCGCACCTCACTTACTACCTTCCTCCCCTAAACCCCGATTGCAAAATACCGCAATCACACAAGAACATCACAATAGAATTTCGCATCGCATTCGGTATCACATTTCGTACTCAACATTTCCTTCCGACTGCACTCCCGCTTCTCCTCCAGCCTTGCAACATTACGATATTGCGATATCGCATATCACATATCGCACTGCCATCCCTCCATCACAATTCCACCACCGTGCTTTCCAAAGCCTCCCACTCCAAAGCAATTTTTTTATATTATGCACTTTAATAATGTCCAAACACTTTTTTCACTCCTCTAAGCCTTGTTTCATGTGTTTAAGCCTTTCATGAGCCCCTTTAACCCTTTTTCCTCTGAATTGCAATCAACACATTTTTAGTTATAATTAGATCATGAATACCTGCATTGTTAGAAGCATGGTATATAGATCACTAGATAAGTATAGTGTGTTGCTCCGTTTGGCTAGCTCAATGCAATTTAGTTTAGTTTATTTTATGTCATTTCCTTTCTGCAATTTAGTTTAGTTTCCTTCCTGTCATTTCTTTTTAGTAATTTAATTTAGTTTCCTTTCTGTCATTTCTTTCTACAACTTAGTTTAGTTTCATTGAAGTGTGACAGAATTCACTGAGAACACTTAGAAATAGCACTGTTGTGCATATAGCACTGTCACCTCTAAGTTTGTATGAAACCCATGTTGATAAATTAAAGTAAGGAATCCCTTGGGAATTGCAGCACTCTTGGTGCAATACCGTGGCTCACCACTTTCGGGCGTTCTTGCAAAGGAGGTGTCTAGTAGATGCTTTGATTTTGTTTTTAGCATTATTTTCTGGTTTCCTTTCTGTTCATGCCATTTTAGAAATATTGAAAAAAATACAAAAAGATCTTATTTTAATGCCTCATAGGAGTAGGGATACTCAGAATTATTATTTTTTAAATACTTTTCCAATACCAACCCCCCCACTTGACCACGTGGTGTAGTAAGAAACACATCACCATACACTTTTGAAGGTGGAAGAGATGGATGGATATGATGAAAATGAAGAAGATATTATTGGGTTTCCCCTTCAAGATATGGGCATCAATGTACATATGAAGAACATCCCTCCATATTTCCTTCCCAAATTCCATAGTATGAGGGCAGAGGATCCAAAAACATTTCTCTTTGAATTTGAGATACTTTGTAGGTCTTCTGGCTACTTATCACACTCTCAAAAACTGAGACTGTTTCCTGCAACATTGAAGGATAAAGCTATTAAATGGTTCATGAATCTAGGTACTAATTCAATAAGATCATGGAATGATATGAAAAAGATATTTCTAGAAAAATACAAAGATCGTGATCTTAGAGAAGAAATTTTTAGAATGAACCAAGAAGAAGATGAGAGCCTTGATGATCTAGTAGAGAGGTTCATGTATAATTTTAAGAGGGAAAAATTGCATCATTTATGATTTGACACACTAAAAGCCCTCTTACTTAGAAAAATTAGGGATGAGTGGATTGATCTCCTTAATCTCATGAGTAAAGGAGATGTATATCAATTTTCATTTGAAGAAATTTGTGAACCATGCAAGCGCATATCAAGAGGAAGGGAAAGAGTAATTAATTCATCATCATGATTGGTAAGGTAATATGAACTTTGAAGTGAACAAGTAGAAATGTTAAGAATGAAAAATGAGCAAAAATAATATGTTGATATTTTTGCTATCCATGCAGAATCATATGCTACTAAATTTGTTTCATCATTCCCCAGGTTTAAATAATTTTACTAGGAAGCCAATGGAGCAAGGCAATCACTAAATAAGCTATGTTATGTAGCTCCAAGGAGACCCTCACAGCCTAGTAAACTTGATATGATGCAAGGACCCACTTCAAAATTTCAAGCTTATTCACATCCATATCAAACTAATTGGGACACACTCCCTCCTTGGAAACCTTTGCCATCTCAACCCAAAAACCAATATTGGAAACATTGTTGGCAAGGTCCTTATTGGGAAAATCCTCAACATCCTCAATATTTCCCTCAATATTCCCCATAGCCGACCCCATGCTATCCCTACCATCCACCTCCACCACAACCATAGCCTCAACCACATCCATCTCATATATCCACCCCCACTCAACTACCTGTACCACCATTTCCGAACCCATACAATGAAGTATCTCATCTCACTTACAATGTTGAGGTAGAACAATACCAAACGTATCCTCCTAATCTAAATGATCTGCATCTTAGTGCAAGAAAGGTATTACAAAGAAGATATTTTCTTAATTTCATTGAAGGAAAACATCAAGAATAAGAAGATTCAAATGAGGAGATCAAAAGATCAAGGGTTGCACTTGATGAAGAGAAGAAATTAGAATCAAATGTTGAGAAATTTCCCTCATGTTTGCCAGCATTTCCTCAATGCATTCAAGAGAACAATCAACAAAAAGGGGAATACTTGACTGCCATAATAGAAGAGGACATCCAAGGTTATCCAACTCAGCCAGTGAACAAGGGGCATCAAAACTATATTGACATATGGTTCCAAACAGTCATTAAGTTCTAGCAACACACTCTTCTCCAACTGTACTTGATACAATCCCAGTCAAAGAAATTCATCTCTCATTTTCAGGTACATGTGAAAGCATGTATTCCAAGTGTCCACATGATTTTATCTGTCATATTGATGTGTAAATGGCTCCATTGGAACTATTCCTATACTTGAAAAATGTTTTTTATTTTTCAATTAGAGTAGGAAAATGAAAAAGAAAAAAAGAAAAGAAAAAAAGGGGAAGAATAAAATTTCAGGTGAAAACCTCTTTTGAGGTGTTTGAGATTGGCCCACTGATTGAAAACCTCCATGAGGCAGTCATTGGGTTGGGAAAAAAAAGAGAAAAATAAAATATCCTAGATGAAAAACTCCTTTGAGGCACCTAGGAAGACCTACTAGTGGAAAATCTCAAAGAGGCAGCTAGTAGGCCTTATAGAAAGAAAAAAATATGCATTTCTCCATGTATCTATCTCTAATGAATGCAAGTGCTCTCCAAACTTTGCAAGCCGAAAAACAACAAGTTGGCACAAAAATAAAATTCAGTCAACACCTTGGTTAAACGTAGTCAAACTTGGACTTCCTCCTCCTTTGCTCAGAAGCTCCAAAAGGATCTCAAGTAGATTATCACATGCAGCTTCAGAACCACCGAAGACAACTTTAACAATCATATCAATAGCTTCAATATCACCTGCAAAAATAAATCAATGGTAAGGCCCAAATATGCAATCATCTAACCCCTTCTTTGAATCTAGTTTAGCTTAATAAAACATTTAAAAGTGTGAGAAGGAAAGTTTTTTATATGGCCAAAATGAGTAGCAGAGCAACCTCGGCCTTATCTAGAACTAGACTCACTTTTTCCACCAAGAAAAGGAACAAGACAAAAGTAAAAAGGACTTGAGAAAGTGGGCAACAAGCAGTTCATTGTAATAGAAGACAAGGAGTGCCAAGGGATAACGAAGGGCAAACTCAGTTCACAGAAAAAAGAACTGCGAGTTTACTTTGCATGCAGTAAAAAAGAAAAATTAATTAAATAAAAAGAAAAAAGAAAAGAAAAGAGAGAACAAAAAAAAAAAAAAAAAAAAAAAAAGGTGTATCCACCACCTCTTGGCATGCAAAACATATTTCCTTAAGGCATCTGAGGACCTCCATGAAGCACCTACAAGAAGAAATGCAAGAATAATAGAAAGAAGATTAGCAGGAGGAGCAGCACATGGGCTAATAATGTAATACCCCTAGTTTCTATGCTTTTTAATTGACATTTGAATAAGTCCAAAGGGGAAGTGGACCCCAATGGAGAACTAGTGTGTGAATTTATTTTAAATTTAATTAATACAAATAAATGGAAAATTTATGTGTGCAACGACTAGATTGAGAATTGAGATCTAAAACCTAGATCCATGAGGATATGGATAAGCTGATGAGACTTTCCCACACCTTACAGAAATCCTTGGAAGGAATATTACCAAAATTAAATTTAGAGATAAACATCTATTTTTCCCAATGAAGAGGAAAGTAATTGGGAAGAGGAAGAAAAAGTTGGAAAAGCAGAAAAGACAGCTTTAAAGTACCTCAATGAGAGAAAACCCTAGGAAAAACAGGAAGAAAGCATCCTAAAATTTATGGACGCGGAAATTGGAAACATGCTTAGGAAAGCACAACTTAAATATGCAGATCTAGGATAAACAAGGGGTTCTCTATCGCTGGGAGCTAAGGTCTTGGCTCGGGGGTGAGTTACAGAGAGAGAGCTCTACGGTTGGGTGTAACTAGTCCGAATAATTGGTATGCACACCAAACTAGAATTTTATTGTTGATATGGATTTTGTATATGTGTCAATAATTATCTGTTGAGAAAATTGTTAATGTATATATATGTGAAATTTCTGAAGGTAAGATTTGTAGATTTTAACTATTTTGTATATCATTTAGTACAATGATCTATAAAAAGGGTTCATACATTTAACAGATTCTGTTACAATAATAACAAGGAAATCTATATGGTTTTATGGACAATTTCGAGTTAGTTCCAACACCCAGAATGTCTAAATCTACTGACATATTTAAATCTAAGGTTACAAGTCTAACTAAGAATTTCTAGATTGTAGTACCATAAACAAATGACTATTACTTTTTGATTTGAAATTCGAAGAAAAGTATCACTAACTCTAATGTAAATTCAGATTTGCAGAATTGAGGTAGGAAGCTCTATACAATGTAAAAGTATATAGGTATTATTGCATTAAAAGCAGAACCTAAACTTAGAAATAGTAAGATAGAAATACAGTCAATACATAAAAGGAGTCCACCATTTTTAAATAGAAGTCTGAATTAAAAATTGGAAATACAGTTAAGGATTCATGTTATGAAAACATGTGACACAATTATACATAATATGGTTGCATATATCAAATCAAAAGTCCTTAAGTATAGTTGAGAAATAAATAATTTATTTCTATAAGATTTTGATTTAGAGTGTTGTTATATAATTCTATCCTAAATAAAAGTTTACTTTACTCAAAATTGAATATTAGGAAAAGCAATGGAAAAAATTATTAGGATAGCATATCTAATTTATGTATATTGGCTATAACAGAAATTTATTGTATCATAGCTTATAAACGCATAATGATAGTGATATTGTGGGTATAGAAAGCCATATACAAATTATATGCATTACAATATAAAGTAGACTAGACATCATACCAGTGTAAATTATGGTCTTCTTAGAAAAAAAATTAAAAACCTTAAGGAAGGAGTTACTCAAAAATAATTTTGATATACATATGTATGCAGCTAACAATTGATGGTCTTATGTACAGGATATAGAAAAAAAAAAATTTCAATAAAATTGTATGTATATTTATAGCCTTACATATACTGTATAGTTGGTATAATAGATAATTGTTGTACTAACTAGCATGCAAAAGGCATTAATATATTTGATGCAACTTATTATTTGAAAAACTAATATAAACAGAATTTGACCATTACACCCTAGACTATGTATTTAATAGGGAGAAACTCATTGCAATTAACCCCAAATTTGGCTACTATTAAAGACTCCAATTTGGTGTTATTCATAACAAAGAATATAAACCATTAAGGGTAACTAGTATAAACCAACTGATGAAGCAAAGTTACATCTATAAGAAGCTACTGAGTGTCATTAAATTAAAATCAATAAGAATGATATACAGTTCAATTTGAATACAATGACATACTTTTGAAGTGAAAATTAAAAATGTCAACACGCAACCCATACCGTGATGGGGAAATGAGGCCCAACGTAGTCATCATTCCATATATTAATTTTTAATTTAAAAAACAAAAACAACAAGGGAAAACTCCATAAAATCCTCCATTCCAAATCAAATGGTAGATGAAGACCAACCTGTAGGGACAGAGTGGGATTTGTTTCTAGCAACACTAGAAACCCCAAAGTAAGATGTAAAATGCGAACATCACAAGCAGGCTATAGTAAGGTAGTATGATTAACTGCACACATAAAACCGAGGAATTAGATAAATGTAGACAAAGAAGAGATATGAATATAAGAATAAAAAGATGTTATTAACAACAGAGAAAAAAATTCGTTAATACCTTAATGGTATGAATTCCTCACGACCCTAGAGATTTAATTAAACCACAGATATCGAATTAATAAGAGAACTAAATTTGTTAGAACGATGTTACTATGCTATCGAGATTAAACTTGCAGAAAAGTGTATACCAATCGAATTATGAACTTAATGTGCATAACCGTACACGAAAAAAGTAGTCTATTCTACCTAAGAATTTAATTATAAACCATACAATGAAACTCATATTACGGTAGGGTGAAATCGCGAAGTTGGGAAACACTTTTTGGTGGATGGCTAGAATTTGGGAGAAATTTTTAATTTCTCATCCGAGAAAATAGTCAACTCTATTTCTCGACCGAGAGTTTTAAAAACTCTGGTCCGAGAGTTTTATTGGGTTTAACTGGAGTTAAAAATATCTCGGACGAGAGTTATGCATTTTCTCGTCCGAGAGTTTTATTGACGGAAACTCTCGGGAAGACTTTCGAACGAGAGTTTAAAAAAGTCTCGTATGAGAGTTTAAAAAACTCTCGTATGAGAGTTTTAAAAACTCTCATCCTAGAGTTTTTTCAACTCTCATCCGAGAGTTTTATTCCTATAATAAAACACAAAAATTATTAAGTTTTTAGAATTGGTACTTTATATAATTTAAATAGTACTTTATTAAAATTAAAAAATGATAAAAAAATTAAAAAAATTATAATTCTATTTTAAATTATTTTATTATTATTAATGATAAAAAATACATGAAGATTTAATTAAATAAAATTTGTTACAATATTTTGTAATATCAATGTTATATAAAAAACTAAAAATATTGTATATAAAACTAATTGATATATTAATATAAATAAAATAAAATTCTAAAACATAAATCAAAATAAAAACAACTATATATAATTTATATAATATTTTTTTTTTAATTAATGAATAAATTTAAATTTAAAAAGAAATTGACTAAATGCAATGAGGTGATAAAGGAGACAATGCATAGCACCTTAATATCGTTATAAATTCTTGGAAATCTCGAGAAATTTTTGAAGTGAGATGAGCTTCTTGGAATGGGTCACTTTATCTTCCACTTTAGTTTCACACAATTAACTTGAAAGGAAGTCTATTTTCCTAGGTATGGATGTAAGGGAATGAACAATATTATTTGAACATTGAGTGAGATGCCCTTCTTGGAATGGGTCCTCCTATATTCCACTTTAGTTTCACAACATTAAATTGAAATGAAGTTTATTTTCCTAGGTATGGATGTAAGGGGATAAAGAATATTATCCGAAAAGGAAATGAATGTTAAGTGTGACATTCCAAGCATAAGTGTATGGGATTGGAGAATTATGTTATTGCAGAAAACTAACCCTTGACCCCTTAAACCCTAATTCCTAACCCCTAAACCCTTAACCCCCTAAACCTTAAACCTCTAAACCCTTAACCCCTAACCCATTTACCCCCACTAAACCTCTAAATCCCTAACCCATTTAACCCCTAAACCCTTAACCCATACCCCTAACACGTTAACCCCTAACCCATTTAAGCACCTAAACCCCAAACCCCCTAACTCCTAACCCCTAAAATCCTTAACTGCTAAATCCCCTAACCCCCTAAACCTCTAAACCAATCCTAACCCATTTAACCCCCTAAACCTCAAAACCCCTAACTCGTTAAACCCTAATTCCCAACCCATAACCCTTGACCCCTTAAACCCTATTTCCTAAACCCTAAGCCCTTAACCCCTAACCCCTTAAACCCTAATTCCCAACCCCTAACCAATTGAACACCCTAAACCCCTAAAAACCTAATCCATTTAAGTGTTTATTCCATTTAACCCCCAAAACCCTAACCCCTAACCCTTAAAATCCTTCATTGCTAAATCCCCTAACCCCCTAAACCTCTAAACCTATAACCCATTTAACCCCCTAAACCATAAAACTCTAAACCCTTAACCCTTAACCCCTTAAACCCTAATTCCCAACCCCTAACCAATTCAACACCGTAAACCCCTAAAAACCTAACCCATTTAACCCCATTAACCCCTAACTTCTAACCCCTAAAATTCTTAACTGCTAAATCCCCTAACCCCCTAAACCTCTAAACCAACGATAACCCATTTAACCCCCTAAACCCTAAACCTATAACCCCTTAAACCCTAATTCCCAACCCATAATGCATTCAACCCCTTAAACACCTAAACCTCTAACCCATTAACCCTTGACCCCTTAAACACTAATTCCTAACCCCTAACCCATTTAACCCCCTAAACCATAAACCTCTAAACCCTTAACCCCTAACCCATTTACCCCCACTAAACCTCTAAACCCCTAACCCATTTAACCCCTAAACGCTAAACCTCTAAACCCCTAACCCATTTAACCCCTAAAACCTCTAAACCCTTAACCCCTACCCCTAACTCGTTAACCCCTAACCCATTTAAGCCCTTAAACCCCAAAACCCCTAACCCCTTAAACCCTAATTCCCAACCCATAACCCTTGAACCCTTAAACCCTAATTCCTAACCCCTAAACCCTTAAACCCTAATTCCCAACCCCTAACCAATTCAACATTGTAAACCCCTAAAAACCTAACCCATTTAAGTGTGGATTCCATTTAACCCCCAAAACCCTAACCCCTAACCCCTAAGATCCTTCACTGCTAAATCCCCTAACCCCCTAAACCTCTAAACCTGTAACCCATTTAACCCTCTGAACCCTAAACCTCTAAACCCTTAACCCTTAACCCCTAAAACCCTAATTCCCAACCCCTAACCAATTAGACACCCTAAACCCCTAAAAACCTAACCTATTTAACCCCATTAACCACTAACTTCTAACCCCTAAAATCCTTAACTGC
Source organism: Pinus albicaulis (assembly GCA_034641835.2). Taxonomy (NCBI): domain Eukaryota; kingdom Viridiplantae; phylum Streptophyta; class Pinopsida; order Pinales; family Pinaceae; genus Pinus; species Pinus albicaulis. Next base: position 961,544,827 of record CM076577.1, read on the forward strand.
TAAATCCCCTAAACCCCTAAACCTCTAAACCAACCCTAACCCATTTAACCCCCTAAACCCAAAACCTATAACCCCTTAAACCCTAATTCCCAACCCATAACCCATTCAACCCCTTAAACACCTAAACCTCTAACCCCTTAACCCTTGACCCCTTAAACCCTAATTCCTAACCGGGCTAACCCATTTAATCCCCTAAACCCTAAACCTCTAATCCTTTAACCCCTAACCCATTTACCCCCACTAAACCTCTAAACCCCTAACCCATTTAACCCCTAAACCATAAACCTCTAAACCCTTAACCCATACCCCTAACCCATTTAAGCCCTTAAACCCAAAACCCCTAACCACTTCAACACCCTAAACCCCTAAAAACCTAATCCATTTAAGAGTGGCTCCATTTAACCCCCAAAACCCTAACCCCCAACCCCTAAAATCTTTCACTGCTAAATCCCCTAACCCCCTAAACCTCTAAACCTGTAACCCATATAACCCCCTAAAACCTAAACCTATAAACCCTTAACCCCTAACCCCTTAAACCTTAATTCCCAACCCATAACTCTTGACACCTTAAACCCTAATTCATAACCCCTAAACCCTTAACCCCCTAAACCCTAAACCTCTAAACCCTTAACCCCTAACCCATTTACCCCCACTAAACCTATAAACCCCTAACCCATTTAACCCCTAAACCCTAAACCTCTAAACCCTTAACCCCTACCCCTAACCTGTTAACCCCTAACCCATTTAAGCCCCAAAACCCCAAAACCCCTAACAAATTCAACACCCTAAACCCCTAAAAACCTAACCCATTTAAGTATGGATTCCATTTAACCTCCAAAACCGTAACCCCTAACCCCTAAAATCCCTCACTGCTAAATCCCCTAACACCCTAAACCTCTAAACCAGTAACCCATTTAAGCCCCTAAACCCAAAAACCCCTAACCAATTCAACACCCTAAACCCCTAAAAACCTAACCCATTTAAGTGTGGATTCAATTTAACCCCCAAAACCCTAACCCCTAACCCCTAAAATCCTTCACTTCTAAATCCCCTAACCCCCTAAACCTCTAAACCTGTAACCGATTTAACCCCCTAAACCCTAAACCTTTAAACCCTTAACCCCTAACCCCTTAAACCCTAATTCCCAACCCCTAACCAATTCGACACCCTAAACCCCTAAAAACCTAACCCATTTAAGTGTGGATTCCATTTAACCCCAAAAACCCTAACCCATAACCCCTAAATCCTTCACTGCTAAATCCCCTAACCCCCTAAACCTCTAAACTTGTAACCCATTTAACCCCTTAAACCCTAAATGGGGTTAAACGTGTAACCCATTTAACCCCCAAAACCTCTAAACTTGTAAATGGGTTAGGGGTTTAGAGGTTTAGGGGTTAGGGGTTAAGGGTTTAGAGGTTTACGGTTCAGGGGGTTAAATGGGTTACGGGTTTAGAGGTTTAGGGGGTTAAGGGATTTAGCAGTGAAGAATTTTAGGGGTTAGGGGTTAAGGTTTTGTGGGTTAAATGGAATCCACACTTAAATGGGTTAGGTTTTTAGGGGTTTACGGTGTTGAATTGGTTAGGGGTTGGGAATTAGGGTTTAAGGGGTTAGGTGTTAAGGGTTTAGGTGTTAAGGGTTTAGGGCTTAGGAATTAGGGTTTAAGGGGTCAAGGGTTATGGGTTGGGAATTAGGGTTTAAGGGGTTAGGGGTTTTGGGGTTTAGGCGCTTAAATGGGTTAGGCATTAACGGGTTAGTGGTAGGGGTGAAGGGTTTAGAGGTTTATGGTTTAGGGGTTAAATGGGTTAGGGGTTTAGAGGTTTAGTGGGGGTAAATGGGTTAGGGGTTAAGGGTTTAGAGGTTTAGGGTTTAGGGGGTTAAATGGGTTAGGAGTTAGGAATTTGGGTTTAAGGGGTCAAGGGTTAAGGGGTTGAATGTGTTATGGGTTGGGAATTAGGGTTTAAGGGGTTATAGGTTTAGGGTTTAGGGGGTTAAATGGGTTAGGGTTGGTTTAGAGGTTTAGGGGGTTAGGGGATTTAAGCGATTAAGGACTTTGGGAGTTAGAAGTTGGGGTTGAGTTAGGGGTATGGAGTTAAGGGGTTAAATTTAGGGGTTTGGGGGTCAAATGGGTGCAGGGTTGGTTTAGAGGTTTAGGGGTTTGAGGTTTAAGCGGTTAAAATGGAGTTCTGAGTTTAAACACTTCAGGGTTAGAGGATTTAACATTTTGAAAGGATTTAGGGTTATGGAATTAGGGTTTTGAAGGTTATCCCTGCAAATGGGTTGGGTTTTAGGGGTTTTAGAGAATGTTGAATTGGTTAAGTAAGTTTGGGGTTAGGGATTAAAGGTTTGGAGGTTTAGGGTTTAGGGAGTTAAATTGAGTTACGGGTTTATAGGTTTTAGAGTGTTAGAGTTGTGATGAAGGATTTTAGGAGTTAGGGAATAGGGCTGAGGTTAAATTGAATCCACACTTAAATGGGTTAGGTTTTTAGGGGTTTAGGGTGTTGAATTGGTTAGGGGTTGGGAATTAGGGTTTAAGTTATTAGGGGTTAAGGGTTGAGGGGTTAGGAATTAGGGTTTAAGGGGTCAAGGTTTATGGGTTGGGAATTAGGGTTTAAGGGGTTAGGGGTTTTGGGGTTTAGGAGCTTAAATGGGTTAAGGGTTAACGGGTTAGGGGTAGGGGTTAAGGGTTTAGAGGTTTATGGTTTAGGGGTTAAATGGGTTAGGGGTTTAGAGGTTTAGTAGGGGTAAATGGTTTGGGGGTTAAGGGTTTAGAGGTTTAGGGTTTATGGGGTTAAGGGTTTACGGGTTAGGAATTAGGGTTTAAGGGGTCAAGGGTTATGGGTTGGGAATTATGGTTTAAGGGGTTAGGGGTTAAGGGTTTAGAAGTTTAGGGTTTAGGGGGTTAAATGGGGTATAGGTTTAGAAGTTTAGGGGGTTACACGATTTAAAATCGAAGGATTTTAGGGGTTAGGGGTTAGGGATTTGGGGGTTAAATGGAATCCACACTTAAATGGGTTAGGTTTTTAGGGGTTTAGGGTGTTGAATTGGTTAGGGGTTTTTGCGTTTAGGGGCCTAAATGGGTTACAGGTTTAGAGGTTTAGGGTGTTAAGGGATTTAGCAGTGAGGGATTTGAGGGGTTAGGGGTTAGGGTTTTGGAGGTTAAATGGAATCCATACTTAAATGGGTTAGGTTTTTAGGGGTTTAGGGTGTTGAATTGGTTAGGGGTTTTGGGGTTTAGGGACTTAAATGGGTTAGGGGTTAACGGGTTAGGGGTAGGGGTTAAGGGTTTAGAGGTTTAGGGTTTATGGGTTAAATGGGTTAGGGGTTTAGAGGTTTAGTGGGGGTAAATGGGTTAGGGGTTAAGGGTTTAGAGGTTTAGGGTTTAGGGGGTGAAGGGTTTAGGGGTTATGAATTAGGGTTTAAGGTGTCAAGAGTTATGGGTTGGGAATTAAGGTTTAAGGGGTTAAGGGTTAAGGGTTTAGAGGTTTAGGTTTTAGGGAGTTATATGGGTTACAGGTTTAGAGGTTTAGGGGGTTAGGGGATTTAGCAGTGAAGGATTTTAGGGGTTGGGGGTTAGGTTTTTTGGGGTTAAATGGAGCCACTCTTAAATGGGTTAGGTTTTTAGGGGTTTAGGGTGTTGAAGTGGTGAGGGGTTTTGGGGTTTAGGGGCATAAATGGGTTAGGGGTATGGGTTAAGGGTTTAGAGGTTTATGGTTTAGGGGTTTAGAGGTTTAGTGGGGGTAAATGGGTTAGGGGTTAAAGGATTAGAGGTTTAGGGTTTAGGGGGTTAAATGGGTTAGCCTGGTTAGGAATTACGGTTTAAGGGGTCAAGGGTTAAGGGGTTAGAGGTTTAGGTGTTTAAGGGGTTGAATGGGTTATGGGTTTGGAATTACGGTTTAAGGGGTTACAGGTTTAGGGTTTAGGGGGTTAAATGGGTTAGGGTTGGTTTAGAGGTTTAGGGGGTTAGGGGATTTAGCAGTTAAGGATTTTAGGTGTTAGAAGTTAGTGGTTAATGGGGTTAAATGGGTTAGGTTTTAGGGGTTTAGGGTGTCTAATTGGTTAGGGGTTGGGAATTAGGGTTTTAGGGGTTAGGGGTTAAGGGTTTAGAGGTTTAGGGTTTAGGGCGTTAAATGGGTTACAGGTTTAGAGGTCTAGGGGGTTAGGGGATTTAGCAGTGAAGTATTTTAGGGGTCAAGGGTTAGGGTTTTGGGGGTTAAATGGAATCCACACTTAAATGGGTTAGGTTTTTATCGGTTTATGGTGTTGAATTGGTTAGGGGTTGGGAATTAGGGTTTAAGAGGTTAGGGGTTGGGAGCAAGGTTTCAGAAATTGAGGTTATGGGTTGGAAATTAGGGTTTAAGGGGTTGGGGTTTTGGGTTTAGGGGCTTAAATGGGTTGGGGATTAATGACTTAGAAATTGGGGTTAAGGGGTTTAAGTTTAGCGTTTAGGGTTAAATGGGTTAGGGGTTTATAGGTTAAGTGTTTAGAGGTTAAATGGAGTTCAAGGGTTTAGAGGTTAGTGGGGGTAAATGGGTAGGGGTTAAGGGTTTAGAGGTTTAGGGTTTAGGGGGTTAAATGGGTTAGGGGTTAGGAATTAGGGTTTAAGGGGTCAAGGGTTAAGGGGTTAGAGGTTTAGGTGTTTAAGGGTTGAATGGGTTATGAGTTGCAAATTAGGGTTTAAGGGGTTATAGGTTTAGGGGGTTAAATGGGTTTGGGTTGGTTTAGAGATTTAGGGGGTTAGGGGATTTAGCAGTTAAGGATTTTAGGGGTTAGAAGTTAGGGGTTAATGGGGTTAAATGGGTTAGGTTTTTTGGGGTTTAGGGTGTTGAATTGGTTAGGGGTTGGGAATTAGGGTTTAAGGGGTTAGGGGTTAAGGGTTTAGAGGTTTAGGGTTTAGGGGGTTAAATGGGTTATAGGTTTAGAGGTTTAAGGGGTTAGGGGATTTAGCAGTGAAGGATTTTAGGGGTTAGGGGTTAGGGTTTTGGGGGTTAAATGGAATAAACACTTAAATGGGTTAGGTTTTTAGGGGTTTAGGGTGTTGAATTGGTTAGGGGTTGGGAATTAGGGTTTAAAGGGTTAGGGGTTAAGGGTTTAGGGGTTAGGAAATAGGGTTTAAGGGGTCAAGGGTTATGGGTTGGGAATTAGGGTTGAAGGGGTTAGGGGTTTTGAGGTAGAGGTTTAGGGGGTTAGGGGATTTAATAGTTAAGGATTTTAGGGGTTAGGAGTTAGGGGTTTTGGGGTTTAGGTGCTTAAATGGGTTAGGGGCAGGGGTTAAGGGTTTAGGGGTTAAATGGGTTATGGATTTAGAGGTTTAGTGGGGGTAAATGGGTTAGGGGTTAAGGGTTTAGAGGTTTAAGGTTTAGGGGGTTAAGGGTTTAGGGGTTAGGAATTAGGGTTTAAGGGGTCAAGGGTTATGGGTCAAGGGTTAAGGGGTCAAGGGTTAGTTTTCTGCAATAACATAATTCTCCAATCCCATACACTTTTTCTTGGAATGTCACACTTAACATTCATTTCCTTTTCGGATAATATTCTTTATCCCCTTACATCCATACCTAGGAAAATAAACTTCATTTCAATTTAATCTTGTGAAACTAAAGTGGAATATAGGAGGACCCATTCTAAGAAGGGCATCTCACTCAATGTTCAAATAATATTGTTCATTCCCTTACATCCATACCTAGGAAAATAGACTTCCTTTCAAGTTAATCGTGTGAAACTAAAGTGGAAGATAAAGTGACCCATTTCAAGAAGCTCATCTCACTTCAAAAATTTCTCGAGATTTCCAATAATTTATAACGATATTAAGGTGCTATGCGTTGTCTCCTTTATCACCTCATTGCATTTAGTCAATTGTTTTTTAAATTTAAATTTATTCATTAATTTCAAAAAAAATATTATATAAATTATATATAGTTGTTTTTATTTTGATTTATGTTTTAGAATTTTATTTTATTTATATTAATATACCAATTAGTTTTATATAAAATATTTTTAGTTTTTTATATAACATTGATATTACAAAATATTGTAACAAATTTTATTTAATTAAATCTTCAGGTATTTTTTATCATTAATAATAATAAAATAATTTAAAATAAAATTATAATTTTATTATTTTTTATCATTTTTTAATTTTAATAAAGTACTATTTAAATTATATAAAGTACCAATTCTAAAAACTTAATAATTTTTATGTTTTATTATAGGAATAAAACTCTCGGATGAGAGTTGAAAAAAATCCAGGAGGAGAGTTTTTAAAACTCTCATACGAGATTTTTCTAAACTCTCATACGAGAGTTTTCTAAACTCTCATACGAGAGTTTTCTAAACTCTCGGCCGAGAGTTTCATCGGGTAAACTCTCGGGCGCAAACTCTCGTCTGAGAGTTTTTTAAACTTTCAGCCGAGAGTTTGGCCATGCATTTAAATGTAACTTTAGGTGGGTTAAACTCTCGGTTGAGAGTTTTATAAATTTCTCATCCGAGACATTATCTCGGCTGAGAGTTTTTGGTCAACGAAAAACACAGAAAATTCTGCAGTTTTCAGGAACCTGCAACTTTGGAGGGGCAGAACACCTACAAAAAAGAATGTTATATGTCGGACCAAGTACCATTAGATTCATCTCTTAATCTAGTTTCTGATGATATGAGATTTATGGAGTTTCATAAAAAAATTCAATTTTTTTATTAATTTTTTACTAAACTGTGTCACTATGGAATTTCATTGTTCGAAACATTGCACTGAATGAAAATTCAATAACTTTCAAATGAGGACACCAAAAAATTTAAAAAAATCATACTGCACTTCCTCTCCCTGTCTACTTCAAAAGGGTACTCTCATTTTTCTTATTGACGATCACATTGAAAAGAAAATCAAAGGATCATAAAATGTACTGAAACATCACTATTTTTTTTCTTCGTCCATTTCAAAAAATAATAAAAAATAGTGATTTAATCCGAAAATTACCGAAAAATAGTCTGTGCACTAGTGCAATATATGCAGATTATGATGCTATGGTTTTTTTCCAAAAAATGAATAACCTTCCCTAAAAAAGGTAAAGGATCATAAAGTGACTATTTATGTTTGCCTAAAAATTTCAAGTATATGCAGTTAGTAAACAAGAAATTTATCCCTCTATATTTCAATATTTTTTTTCTTTTAAATATGGGTATGGAGGTAAGACAATTCTCTACAATTCTTGTTTTTATGTCAAAGCATAATTTGCAATAAAAATATGAGTTTAGTGGAGTTGAAGTTGAAAAACATAGAAAATTACAATTTTCAACGTCAAAAAAGGGCAAAAAGTGTTTCCCAACTTCACATTTTCACCCGGTAAATAAATTGGCATTGCTTTAACAAATCGTACCCTGAGATTGGTACGCCGAAGACTGCGAACTTCATAATGGAAAGAAGCACCCAAGGCCGAAGAAAACTAGACTTCCTGCCATTTTAAGGAAGGAAGAGCCCTTCTCGGCTTAATGCAGAACTATGAAAGTTCATAGAAAACCAAATGAAATGTTCCAAAAGCAATCAACTCCATGGAGTTTGGGAAGTTAATGCAGAGTTATTAAAATATCCATCTGATAAGGGGTACCCAATGGTTCTGCACGTTAATAGATAACCAACCCTCTCATTTTCTGAGCACGTCCAACAAGAGTGTAGTTCACAAGCTGCAAGCATTCAAATGAGAAAACTAAAACATAAATCAAAATGTTATATCAGGTAAAAGCCCTAAAATTGTACGTGGATCCTAGCCTTCCACATGGTGACTGATCTAGGGTTCTCCCTTGGATTGGTGCTGTCGGATTCATGCAAAAATAGTAGAGTGGATGAGCATGATGGAAAGAAATATGTTAATATCCCGAGGATTTAATCGACAGAGAAAATTAGTATCAGTTCTCGAAAAATTAGGGTGATATTAAATTCGTAAGTACCAGATCACATGAGATACCCCTGCAAACATTAGATGATATGGATAGGGTACGTCTTAAATATTACCATTGAATGCCACCTAGGATCTTAATATTGGGACCAGCGGGAATATAGGCGTTAGCATTAATTGGCATTAAAAATTTAGCAGCCCAATGTTATGTCACTAGTGGACATTTAATTATCCAATCTCGAATTTAGGACATGGGACCATTCATGGACGAGAACTTAGGTCATGGACACAAATTCAAAGCTACGAAGTTTAAATTAATAAATGGTAAAGTTGAAAGTAAGGGAGAATTAATTGTATATAAGAAATAACATAGGAAGTGCCAAAGTATTGGACTATACCCATATATTGTCTATAGATATAAAGAAATTAAAGTGTGGGGTTCGCGAATATTTAAAATATGGGGTTAAATAAATTCGTTAGAGTATAAGTGATAATTAGAATATGGGATTTTATATATTAGTCACCCTCATGGATAACCATGACCACAATGGGATAAAAAGAAAAAGGTTAAAAATAGTTAACTATAAGTAAAGAGGGTTACATAAATTTTAGGAATGAAATGAGTTAACATTTGAATAATGCACCAAGGGTTGCACAGAACTCTAAGTATATTGGTAAAATGAATTTATAGAATTCAGGGAAAGAAATTGATAGTGGTAATAGTAATGATAGAATCTCGTCGAATTGTGACGAAACAAGAAAAGACGAAAATGTGGAATTGAGTTAGTGTCTCACCAAATTGCGACAATGATCTAATTGTACAAATAGAGTACCGTAAACTTGCGATGAATACTTATGAAAAACTGTTAATAAAATCTAGAAAAAAAATTGTTAAGTGAGGGATATTACAAATGGTATCAGAGCATTAGCTAAAACACTGGGGAACTTATGTGCCCAGACAGAAAATATATGCTGTTGTAAAATTTTATGAAATTTAGTTTTTGCTAATGATAATTTCTTGTACAGTGAATAGTACTGAAGTATACAGCTGCGAACCATGACTGAAGGGGATGAGTTGTATGTAGATCTGGGTGGTGGAGAAAACATGCTAGATCCAAATGCTCCATCGATGCTTATGTTGCATAGAATGAAACGAGACATGGCACAACTTAAAATCCACAATGAAAGGCTATCTTTTGCCAGTGAGGAGAAAGACAGATTAATAAGGGAATTAACTTCTCAGAATAGCCAAGAGGGTGAAGGTTTCGGAAGGAAGAGAAAGGGAATGGTCAATTTCTCAGAATATTCTAAGGAAGATGATGCATATAGATAGTAGTCTAGACAAAAGAAGGAATTATAGGGTGAATTTCGTAAAATTAAACCTCCCTCCTATGATGGAGAGAAAGAAGAAGATGCTGAAGCATGGCTTCTGAATATGATAAAGTACTTTCAGATTTACGAATATGAAAGTAACTTACGAGCTAGGCTGGCTATTTATCAGCTGAAAGATAAGGCTACCTTGTGGTGGGAAGAAACAAAGATGGTTCATGCCATTGATAAGAAAATGGTGACTTGGGAGGATTTTCAAGTCAAGTTTAAAAATCGATACTTGATTGAACACTTCTATGATGACAAGGCAAAAGATTTTCACGAACTCAGATTGGGACAGGTCACGATTGATGAGTTTGTAACCAAGTTCACAAATCTGTTACGATATGTATCTTATATTAGAGAGGAGAAGGAAAAGGTACAAAGGTTCCTAAATTGTCTTCCCACTATTTATAAAGAAAAGATAGAGTTTTATAACCCAAAAATGATGGATGAGGTGGTGCGGAAGGCTAGATTGTGTTACCAACAATTCAAGGGTAATACGAAGCAAGGAAAGAATTGGTCAAACAAAGGTGACTTCAGTGGAAAAAAAACAAAACCAACCTATCTGAAAAACTTTAGGAGAAACCACCAAAGGAATAATTTCAGTAAAATTGGTGAAAATAACACTGCTCAATCCCAAACTGGGTCCAAACCAATGAATGGAAATAATAAGAGGGAAGAGACTATTAAAATGAAAAAACCTTTGAAGTGCTGGGGTTGTGGAGAACCTCATTTATTGAGGGACTATCCAGATTGAAATATTTAGATAGTACAAGTACTAATAGAGGAAACTACAGTTAATGATGTATCCATGAACATCCCCAAAATCAGCACCGCCTTAGAAGATCGTCAAGAAGAAAACTAGTCCACTATGGTGGAAATGGAAGGTATGATTGCTGACCAATCTGTTACAGTTTTAATAGATCCAGGTGCATCTTTGAGTTATATCAGTCCTCAAGTGGTAGAAAAATGTAAATTAAAGTCAGAAAAGTTTCAGCAGTCTTGGTTACTCCAGTTAGCCACTGGTACGAAACGAAAAGTAACTCATAAGTTACCCCAAAAATCCATAATTCTGAATGGATACCAAACATAATTAAATCTAAATATTCTTCCATTAGGGTCATATGATATAATTATAGGAATGGATTGGTTATAGAAACAAAAATCTATGATGAACTGTTTATACAAAACCTTACACTGCATAGACAAGGAGGGAAAACCTATTATAATCAAAGGAAAGCCTAAACCCATATCTGTGAGGAAAATTACAGCCCTTCAGATAAAGAGAATTGCTAGAAAAGGGTATTAGGTGTATTCTGTTCATGTAGAGGAGTTGGGACAACAAACAGAGGAAAATATGTTAAAAACATTACTAGTGCTAAGAGAATTTAAAGATGTTTTTCCAGATGAAATCCCTCATCTTCCCCCTACGAGAGAAATTGATTTTTCAATTGATTTAGTGCTAGGAGCAACTCCATTTTCTAGAGTCCCATACAGAATGAGTACTCCTGAATTAATGGAGTTTAAAATGCAACTACAAGGTTGTTGGAGAAAGGCTACATCAAACCAAGTGTATCCCCCTTGGGAGCACTGGTACTGTTTGTGAAAAAGAAAGACGATACCTTCCGAATGTGTATTTATTACCGTCAATTAAACAAATTGACAATAAAAAAGAAATATCCATTGCCTAGGATAAACGACCTCTTCGACCAAGTTAGAGGGGCCATAGTGTTTTCCAAGATTGATTTAAGGACTGGTTACCATCAGTTAAGGATTAAAGATGAGGATATCAGTAAAACAACATTTAGAACCCAGTATGGACACTATGAATTTGTGGTCCTACCATTTGGGTTGACCAATGAACCTGCCACGTTTATATGTTTAATGAATAGTGTCTTAAATAAATACTTGGACAATTTTGTGCTAGTATTTATTAATGACATTTTAATCTATTCAAAAAGTAAAGCAGAGCATAAAGAAAATCATAGAATTGTTTTGCAAACACTGAGAGAAAACAAATTGTATGCTAAGTTTAGTAAATGAAAAAATTTCAAAGAGAAAATTCAATACTTAGGGCATATAATTTCAAAACAAGGGTTGGTGGTAGACCTAGAAAAGATAAAAGAAATCAGAGAGTGGCTTGTACCTACTGATGTATCAGCTGTAAGATCATTTATGGGAATTGCAGGATATTACTGGAGGTTTGTAGAGATATTTTTATCCTTAGCCCACCCCATTACTTCCTTGCAAACGAAAGAAGTAAAATTTGAATGGACTGAAAAATGTCAAAATAGCTTTGAGAAATTAAAAATCAAACTTACTACAACACCTATTCTAAATATTTTTGACCCAGATCAGGAGTTTCTAGTATGCACAGATGCTTGTGCTGAAGGATTAGGGGGAGTACTATTACAAGAAAATTCTATTATAAACTATGAATCTATAAAACTTAAGAAGCATGAACAGAATTATAATGTTTATGATCTTGAGTTAGTTGTTGTAATACACGCTCTTAAGATGTGGAGACACTATCTTCTAGGAAAGAAATTTGTGCTGATGAGGAATCAGATCAGCCTAAAGTATTTCTTCACTCAACCAAACTTGAATGCTAGGCAAGCTAGGTGGTTGTCTTTCCTGAGTGAATTTGTCATGGAAATAAAATGAATCAAAGGTAAAGAAAAGAAGATTGCAGATGCCTTAAGAAGAAATTCTTGGCAAAGTATGAATAACATTGGAAGTAGTGTTAACTTTGACTTAGAAGCACTGATTCAAGGAGTATTGAACCAAGACCATGACTATGAAAAACTTCAAACTCAAATGATGAAAAAAAATGAAAGGGTTTACACAAAATCAAAATGGGCTAATTTGTTATAGAGATAGATTGTGCATTCCTAATGTAGACTCCTTAAAGAAAGAAATTTTGGATGAATATCATAAAAGGCCATATTCTAGACATCCTAGATACTAGAAATTACTCACAGCTTTCAAAAAGAGCCTATTTTGGCATGGAATGAAAAATGATGTAGCAAGTTACTTGGCTAGATGCATGGAATGTCAACAGGTAAAAGTTGAACATCGTTGTTCAATCCTTTACCTATTTCAAAATGGAAATGGGAAACTGTTTCTATGGACTCTATAACTGGTTTACCAAGAACCAAATATCAGCACGACTCTGTGATGGTTGTAGTGGATACTTTAACTAAAGATGCTCATTTTATACCTGTTCAGTCTACCTTTGGGACAGCTCAAGTACCAAATGTATTTATGAAGGAGATTGTAAGACTACATGGGCTTCCTAAAATGATATTTTCAAACAGAGACACAAAATTTACTACAGCATTTTGGAGGAGATTGTTTGGAGGCATGGGCACTAAATTAAATTTTAGTACTACCCACCATCCCCAAACAGATGGTCAAACTGAAAGGAGAAACCAATTTCTAGAGGATATGTTAAGGATGTATGTTATAGATAGGCAAACCAAATGGGAAGACTATTTACACTTAGTAGAATTTGCCTATAACAACAACTACCAAGCATCCATAAAGATGAGTTTGTTTGAAGCACTGTATGGCTAGAAGTACCATACCCCCTTAATTTGGAGTCAACTTGAAGATAAATTGATACTTGGACCAGAAGCTTTACAAGAAATGGAATAATTTGTAAAACCGATTTAGAAAAATATCAAGACAGCTCACGACAGACAGAAAAGTTATGAAGACAAAAAGAGAGGTCACCAAGAATTCAGTGTGGGTGATCATGTCTATCTAAGGATTAAGCCTAATAATAGTACTTTGCACACTAGAAGTTGTGCAAAGTTAGCCCCATGATATTGTGGACTGTTTGAAGTGCTAGAAGGAGTGGGACCGGTGGCCTATAAATTGGCCTTACCCATTCAGATTAAGGTTCACGATGTGTTTCATGTCTCTTTATTAAAAAAATATTTACATGATTCTGGTCACATTATTGATTGGAATATGACTCAGGTGGAACCAGAAGGGGAATTATTTCTAGAGCCATTTCAAATCTTGAAGCGTGAAGAAATTGAACTTCGGAACCGGACTGTAGCCAAGGTAAAAGTGCAGTGGAGACAATTTACACCCAAAGAGGCTACTTGGGAACGAGAAGCAAATATGATGGAAAAATATTCATCACTGTTTACACAGTGAATTGTTAATTTTTTTGTCAACACCGAGAATGGTGTTTATTTTTAAAGGGGGAATATGTAATACCCCTTGTTTATATGCTTTTTAATTGACATTTGAATAAGTTCAAAAGGGAAATGGACCCCAATGGAGAACTAGTGTGTGAATTTATTTTAAATTTAATTAATAAAAATAAATGGAAAAGTTATGTTTGCAATGACTAGATTGAGAATTTTGATTTGAAACCTAGATCCATGAGGATGTGGATAAGGTGATGAGACTTTCCCACACCTTCCAGAAATCCTTGGAAGGAATATTACAAAAATTAGATTTGGAGATAAACATTTATTTTCCCTAATGAAGAGGAAAGTAATTGGGAAGAGGAAGAAAAAGTTGGAAAAGTGGAAAAGAGAGCTTTAAAGTACCTCAATGATGGAAAGCGTAGGCAAAACAAGAAGAAAGCATCCTGAAATTTCTGGACGCAGAAATTGGAAACATGGTTGGGAAAGCATAGCTTAAATAAGCTACTCCAGAACAGGCAAGAGGTTGTCTATCGTTGGGAGCTAAGGTCTCAGCTCTAGGGTGAGTTACAGAGAGAGAACTTTATGGTTGTGTGGAACTAGTCAGAATAATTGGTATGCACACCTAACTAGAATTTTATTGTTGATATGGATTTCATATATGTGTCAATGATTATCTGCTGAGGAAATTGTTAATGTATATATATGTGAAATTGTTGAAGGTAAGATTTGTAGATTTTAACTATTTTGTATATCATTTAGTACAATGATCTATAAAAAGGGTCGATACATTTAACAGATTATGTTACAATAGTAACAACGGAATCTATATGGTTGTATGGACAATTTCGAGTTAGTTCCAACACCCAGAATGTCTAAATCTACTGATAGATTTAAATCTGAAGTTAGGATTCTAACTGAGAATTTTTGGATTGCAGTACCATAAACAAATGACTATTACTTTTCAATTTGAAATTCAAAGAAAAGTATCACTAACTCTAATGTAAATTTAGATTTTTAGAATTGAGGTATGAAGCTCTATACAGTGTAAAAGTATATAGGTATTATTCCATTAAAAGAAAAACCTAAACTTACAAATAGTAAGATAGAAATACAGTCAATACATAAAACGAGTCCACCATTTTTAAACAGTAGTTTGAATTAAAATTTGGAAATACAGTTAAGGATTCTTGTTATGAAAACATGTGACACAAATATACATAAGATGGTTGCATATATCAACTGAAAAGTCCTTAAGTATAGCTGAGAAATAAATAATTTATTTCCGTAAGATTTTAATTTAGAGTGTTGTTATATAATTCTTTCCTAAACAAAAGTTTACTTTACTCAAAATTGAATATTAGGAAAAAAAAATGGAAAAAATTATTAGGACAACATATCTAATTTATGTATATTGGCTATAAAAGAAATTTATAGTTTCATCGCTTATAAAGGCATAACGATAGCAATACTGTGGGTATAGAAAGCCATATAAAAATTATATGCATTACGATATAAAGTAGACTAGACATCATACCCAGTGTAAATTATGGTCTTCTTAGAAAAACAATTAAAAACCTGAAGGAAGGAGTTACTCAAACATAATTTTGATATACATATTTATGCAGCTAACAATTGATGGTCTTATGTACAGGATATGGAAAAAGAGAATTTGAATAAAATTTGATGTATATTTATAGCCTTACATATGTTGTATAGTTGGTATAATTGATAACTGTTGTACTAACCAGTATGCAAAAGGCATTAATATATTTGATGCAACTTATTATTTGAAAAACTAATATAAACAGAATCGGACCACTACACCCTATACTATGTATTTAATAGGGGGAAAGTCACTGCAATTAACCCCAAATTTGGCTACTATTAAAGACACCAATTTTGTGTTATTCATAACGAAGAATATAAACCATTAAGGGTATCTAATATAAACCAAATGATGAAGAAAAGTTACGTCTACAAGAGGGTACTGAGTGTCATTAAATTAAAATCAATAAGAATGATATATAGTTCAGTTTGAATACAATGACATACTTTTGAAGTGAAAATTAACAATGTCAACACACAACACATACTGTGTTGGGGAAATGAGGGCCAGCGTAGTCATCGTTCCAGATATTAAATCTTAATAACAAAAACAAAAACAAAAAGTGAAAACTCCATAAAATCCTCCATGCCGAATCAAACGGTAGATGAAGACCAACCTGTAGGGACAGAGTGGGATGTTTTTTTAGCAACACCAGAAACCCCAAAGTAAGATGTAAAGCGCGAATATGACAGGTAGGCTATAGTAAGGTAGTATGGCTACCTGCACACATAAAATTGAGGAATTAGATAAATGTAGACAAAGAAGAGATATGGATATAAGAATAAAAAGATGTTATTAACAACAGAGAAGAAAATTCGTTAATACCTTAATGGTATGAATTCCTCACAACCTCGAAGATTTAATTAAACCATAGATATCGAATCAATAAGAGAAGTAAATTTGTTAGAACGATGTTACTATGCTACCAAGATTAAACTTGCAGAAAAGTGTATACCAATCGAATTATGAACTGAATGTGCATAGATGTCCACGGAAAAAGTAGTCTATTCTACCTAAGAATTTAATTATAAACCATACAATGAAACTCATATTTCGGTAAATAAATTGGCATTGCTTTAACAAATCGTACTCTGAGATTGGTACGCCAAATATTGCAAACTCCATAATTTCCAGAAGCACCCAAAGCTGAAGAAAACCAAACTTCCTGCCATTTTAAAGAAGGAATAACCCTTCTCAACTTAACGCAGAACTGTGAATGTTCATAGAAAACCAAATGAAATCTTCTAAAAGTAGTCAGCTCCATGGAGTTTGGGAAGTTAACGCAGAGTTATTGAAATATCCATCTGATAAGGGGTACCCAATGGCTCTGCACATGGATAGATAACCAGCCCTCTCATTTTCTGAGTGTGTCTAGCAAGAGTGTAGTTCACGAGCTGCAAGAATTCAAATGAGAAGACTAAAACATAAATAGAAATTTTATATCAGGTAAAAACCCTAAAATTGTATGTGGATCCTAGCCTTCCACATGGTGACTGATCTGGGGTTCTCCCTCAGATCGGTGTTGTTGGATTCATGCAACAAGGGTAAAGTAGATGAGTACGACGGAAATAAATATGTTAATATCTCGAGGATTTAATCGATAGAGAAAAGTAGTATCAGTTCTCGAAAAATTAGGGTGATATTAAATTCGTAAGTACTAGATCACATGAGATACACCTGCAAATAGTAGATGAGATGGATAGGGTACATCTTAACTCTTACCATCGAATGCCACCTGGGATCTTAATATTGGGAGCAGCAGGAATATAGGCGTTAGCATTAATTGGCATTAAACATTTAACAGCCTAATGTTATGTCACTAGTGGACATTTAATTATTCAATCTCGAATTTAGGACATGGGACCATTCATGGACGAGAACTTAGGTCATGGACACAAATTCAAAGCTACGAAGTTTAAATTAATAAATGGTAAAGTTGAAAGTAAGGGAGAATTAATTGTATATAAGAAATAAAATACGAAGTGCCAAAGTATTGGACTATACCCATATCTTGTCTATAGATATAAAGAAACTAAAGTGTGGGGTTAGCGAATATTTAAAATATGGGGTTAAATAAATTCGTTAGAGTATAAGTGATATTTAGAATATGGGATTATATATATTAGTCACCCTCATGGATAACCATGACCTGAATGGGATAAAGAGAAAAAGGTTAAAAATAGTTAACTATAAGTAAAGGGGTTATATAAATTTCAGGAATGAAATGAGTTAACATTTGAATAATGCACCAAGGGTTGCACAGAAATCTAAGTAGATTGGTAAAATGAATTTATAGAATTCAGGGAAGGAAATTGATAGTGGTAATATTAATGACATAATCTCATCAAATTGCGATGAAACAAGAAAAGACGAAAATGTGGAATTGAGTTAGTGTCCCACCAAATTGTGACAATGATCTAATTGTAAAAATAGAGTATCTTCAACTTGCGATGAATACATATGAAAAATTGTTCATAAAATCTAGGAAAAAAAATTTGTAAAGTGAGGGATATCACAAATAAATAAAAAATGAAATAAGCCAGCATGCATGAAAATCCATAAGGTAGGGAGGATAAATAGGTTGCGCAAAGGATGAGAAACAATTTCAATAGGGGGTGAAGATGGGCCTCTAAATTAGACATAAAATAAGGCCCATCTAACCTTTCTTAAGCCCATCTACCTTCCTTATGCACATGAATATATATATTAAATCTCTCCTTCTCAACTCAATAATGTTTTCTTATGCTTCAATATTTTCTTAGGAAGGTTTAAAGGTAATTGCATATTTGTGCCTACTATTGGTTATTTTTTTAGAATTGTGAGAATGTTTTGCAGATTATGTAGATTTGGAGAAGGAGATGATTTAGGGACTTTCTCCCTACCACTAGAAGATCAAGATTGGGTAATAAATGAGCACAATATCAGGAAACTAGGGAGAAATCATGGAGAGATTCAAGGGGGTTTTCCACCCTCCTTAACTCTCAAAGGTAGCCAAAGGATCCTCATGAGATCCCCTCCAACAATTTGAATTCCAGAGTCATCCAAGTGACTCAAGACCAAGTGCACTCAATCCTTGTATTTTTGGAGTCAAGTGGACTCAATCACCCCAAATATTCTCTCTAGAAATTTGAATTCCAGAGGAAACCAAGCAACTCAAAGAGGAGTTCACTCAATCTCTGATTACTTGGATACAAGTGGACTCAATCACCCCAAATATTCTCTCCAGCAGTTTGAGTTTCAGAGGCAGCCAAGAAACTCAAAGGGGAGAGCACTCAATATTTATTTACTGGGAGTGAAGTGGGCTCAATCACTCTTTTCTATGGTGTTGTTGGTAGCTGCCCTATAGAATAAATAGATCAGAGCTAGAGCTAGGAAAGTTGGTCGATTCTTTGATTCCTTTTTGGAAATTTTGCTGCAATCTATTAAGCTTTTTATTGTGCTTAGTGATTAGACTTTCAGAAATGTAACCACTGTATTTTCTTCCTAAAATGAGAAGACAGACTCCATTTTACTTATTTAGTTCCAGAGAGCTTGGCTCATGGGTTAGGGCCCAACCCATGTGCCTCAACTTCTCTTCCATTGTCATCCTTTCTTTCCTGTTATTTAGTTAGTTTTATTTATGATATTTTCATTACTATTATAGTTTTTGTTGTAGATTTAATTTTCTTATTTGCATTTATAACTCCTAATTTTGACAGAGCGATATATGACCAAAATATTTGTATTTATTACTAGTTATGAGTACAAGCCACAAAATAAATAAACTAGCTGTACAAAATTATATTATTGAAAAGAAGGAAAATCATACCATGCAGGAAGGAGAAATCATAGAAAATTGTAGATAAAGATTAATAGACTAAAACTTTGTATATGTAATGAGAAAATATAAATGATTATAAATTTCTATACAAAGATTCAGAGTTTTGAATATATATGTATATATATATATATATATATATATATATATATATATATATATATATATATATATATATATATATATATATATATATATATATATATATATATATATATATATATATATATTGACGTGACCATGCTTAATGCCGAAAATAAATTAGCAGGGTAGCTTCTTAATAGGAAGAATATTGTGATATACAAATAATATGGTTGTCAAGCCAAAAAAAATCATCTTGGAGTTTGGCCCGAGAGTATTTTACATATAACCAAAACAATTTTTGAAATGGGCAAGTTTTTAACATTAACATATCCTTTAAATCAGGGCAAAGCCCAATCTAATTACACCAGAAGAGAAATTCGTAAGAGAACTACTAAATCATTAACGCGATCTGGTGCTGCGAATCTCAGAAGTTAGTTCTAGAGAGCAGAAAAGGGGCATTTGCATTCAAAGTCAACAACCAGGCTTGTGGAGCCTTGTACCTGTGTTAGTGATGATAACAGGTGTTATGAAGATGGAACAACTGCCAATATGCAAGATTAGCTATGGAAATAAACGAGGCTATACCTGTAAAGAGAACCATAAGGGAACTTAGAGTTTACATTGAACAAAACCTCAACCCACAAGTAACAAGAAAATATTAACGATTAAGTCAGGGGGTTGGCATATTTTACCTCAGCTGTGAATTCAGAGGTAGGTCCGACATTGTAACTATGTACAACTTTAGAAAAAATGAAAATGCAAATATCAAACCACAGAGTTGACAAAGGATAAAGTTAATACCTATTAAAACATGACAGGGTGTTAATTTATCTCACCCGAGGTTTGTTGAAGTCGAGGAAGTCTCTAACGAATGGAAACCTGGAACACACATCAACATCTCTACACTGCAGCTGAAATAAAAACATAAACACCTTAAAATATTCCTTGAACAAACAAATGGAGGGCATGTTAGGAATTCAAAGATGAGAAATGAGCTTAAAATGTTACAAATACAAGAAAACACAAAGAAAATCAGTAGTGAGACTACACATTCACCGTCTAAATGTCACAAAATGAAGTATTCAAAAAATTACCTGAGTATATGTTCCAGAGAATACAATATTGCTAAAGGCACGAGTAATAATCAAGGTAATAATAGCAATGGTGGCAGAGGAATTGCAGAGCAAGCGTATACCACCTCGTGAGGACCAAATTAACGAAACGGTTAGGGTTGGAAGTGTGGTCAATGCCCTAACACAGTACCGATTAACATCCACTATCAATTCGTTACCATAGATCCAACGGGCAAAGGGTTCATAGATGTCTGATAAAGAGGATGTAAACAAGGCAAGTGGAGTGGGAAGATCTGCGTGGTACCATGCATCTTTTTCCAATCCAAAATAATTGAAAACCTCAAAAATATTTGTTAATAATTCCAATCAAATCTATAGTCAAATGTATCGTAAAGATCAGAGTATTAATTCGATAAATTAGGACTGACAGACCCACGGGTTTACCATATAAAATGAACATTATTCTAACTATAGCATAGGGTTAAATATTTAATGCATTGACTGACGAGCCTTGTAATATGTATACAATTATACATAGGGTCATAACAATTTATGTGAAATTCTTTTATGAAAATTTGATTATGTCATTTAGACATATAGTAATAAATTTATAACTATAATGTTTATGTTGGGGTTTAATATTTAACAAATTCTAAGATCACTAGAAATCATGGTAATAAGGGTTTATATATATATATATATAGTTGTTACAAGTGGTATCAGAGTGGCGTTCATACGCTGGGACCCAAATGGGTCACTTAAATAATAATCATTTCCTATAAATTTTGCACAGAAAGTAGAAAGGACATAATGAGAAGGAGATCAACACATCAAGTACCTCGGAATACGAGGGAAAATACACCCCAAACCAATCTTGAAATGAAGCCAAAAATGTGGATATAGATAAGTGTAGACCAACACCAACAGACCAGTAGATTAGTGGAGGAACAACATCATCAAACGAGTAGAATGTAAGAAAATGTAGAAGCTATAGGAAGAAATGGTCTCGGTAAGGAGGGACAATGAAATACTGATGCAAGATCATGAAAGGATACACAAAATCCTTTCCGACATGTAGAAATAAGGAATAGTGCAACCTAGACTTGAAAGGGACACTCAGGGAGAAAATGAACAACAACGGCAAACTAATGAAAGAATAGAAGCGATTCATCCACAATGAAGCAATAAAAACAAAAATTATAATGAAGCTAAATCTGGTAATGTGTCTTATCAACAAGAAAAAAGAAACAAAAAGTGGAACTAAAGGGTGAGTTTCGAAAAATCAAACCACCCACTTTTTTCAAGAAGCCGTAGAAGTGGTTGAGGATTGGTTAATTAATATGAAAAAGTACTTTCAGGTCTATGAATATAGCAGTAACCTCAAAGCTCGCTTGGCTATTTATCAATTGAGGGAGAAAGCTACTTTGTGGTGGGAGAAGTAGAAAATGTTTGAAATGTCGAAGACTAGAATGTGACATGGGATGAATTCCAACAATATTCAAGGATAAGTATTTAAAAAAATGTTTCTATGATTAAAAAATCTCAGGAATTCCATGATTTAGGACTCAGGAAGATGACAATGGATGAATCCATAACTAAGTTCATATCCTTATTAAGATATGTGCCTTACTTGAGACACAAGAACGCTACGATTCAGTGGTTTTCAAGTAGTCTACTTACTCACATGAAGGAAAGAATCGAAATCGTGAATCCAAGGACAATGGATGAGGCAATTCTAAAAGAATGAATGTGCTATCAATAGTCCAAGGTGAAAGGAGAAATAGACAAAAACTGGCCACCAAAGAAACAATAGAAAAATAATTCAAATTATAAAAATACTAGGTCTAGTAATTTTATAAATTCTGCAAGAAATTTAGTAAGTAGTTTCGGAGAAATCACCACAGAAGAAAATGGCCTACAAAAGAGCAACCCACAGAGGCTTCTACTAATCCAGGACATGGACGATCCTAGAAACCTCCCCTACAATGTTGGGGGTGTGACAAGGCACATTATTACAAGAACTTCCCTCAGCGTGGAAGAAATGAAACATCAGATAACCTGTAAGAAGCCTCTATGGTGGGGGATGTGGCTCGAAATATACCTAGAATTAATGTAGCTATAGAAGACTGGAAAGCAGACTACCAACCAACAATGATAGAACTATAAGGTAAGTTATTTTCACGAATTGTTTCTATTTTGGTTGATCGTGGTGCCAGTTTAAGTTATGTAAACCCCCGAATACTAGAAAATTGTAAGTTACAAAGCCAGAAATTCAAAAGCCCATGGCTGGTACAACTAGCTACTAGGGCAAAGAGAAGAGTTTGTGCCAAGGTTCCAAACTGTTCTTTGGAAATTGGAAAACAACAGTTAAAAGTAGGACTGAATATTCTACCTTTAGGATCCTATGACATACTACTAGGTATGGATTGGTTAGAAAGACACTGGTCTTTGGTGGACTATAAGGAAAATATCATATACTTCAGAGAGGAAGATGGGACACGCCAAGAATTGCAATGAAATAAGAAACCTTTTCAATTACGTCCCATCACAACATCTCAGCTGAGTAAATGCATCAGAAAAGGATGCCAAATTTATGCCATCCAAGTGGGATTTGCTAAATCTAAGAAAAAAACCCTTGTGCTGGAAAATATACCAGTGGTATAGTACTTCATGGATGTACTTCTAGAAAATGTACCATGTTTACCTCCAAAAAGAGAAATTGATTTCACTATCGAATTAATTCTCGGTACAACACCAGTTTCAAGGGCACCATATCGTATGAGTGTACCCGAGTTAACAAAATTGAAAATGCAACTACAAGAACTATTGGATAAGGGGTATATTCAACCAAGTGTATCCCCTTGGTGAGCACTAGTGTTGTTCGTAAAGAAGAAGGATAGAACCATGCGAATGTGCATGGATTACAGGAAGCTCAATAAATTGACAGTCAAGAATAAATATCCGCTGCCATGTATAGATGATATATTCCATCAAATGAAGGGAGAAACTATATTTTCAAAGATAAACTTAAGGTTTGGATATCACTAGATCCGAATCAAAGATGAGGACATTTATAAAACAACCTTTTGCACCGTATATGGGCATAATGAGTTTGTGGTACTCCCGTTTGGCTTAACCAATGCAGCAAAAACATTCATGATTCTGGTGCATGACATATTTCACCCCTTTTTGGGCAAGTTCATTCTTATATTTATTGATGACATTAATTTATTCAACAACCATGGAAGAGAACAAGGCACACTTAAGGCAAGTGCTAGAGATGTTGAGGAGACATCAGATGTACGCCAAGTTCAGCAAATGTGACCTTCTCAAGGAACAAATACAATACTTAGGCCATGTCATTTTTGTTGAAGGTATAACAGTAGATCTCGAGAAAATAAATACTATCATGGAATGATGAGTACCCAAGAACGTGGCAGGTATCCATTCTTTTATGGGATTCGCTAGAGATTATAAACGTTTCATCGAAGGATTCTAAAGAATTCCTTTCCTATTACATATCTGCAGAGGAATGGAAAGTTGTTTAGATGGACCAACGAATGTCAGGCTAGTTTTGAACTGTTAAAACACTTGCTGACTACTACCCTCGTGTTGAGGGTAGTTGACCCCAACAAGAAATTTGAAGTATGCACCGACGCTTGTAAGGAAGGATTAGGAGAAATATTATCCCAAGAGGGAAGGGTTGTTGCATATGAGCCAAGAAAATTAAAGGAGCATGAACAACGATACTCAGCATATGATTTGGAGCTGACAGCAGTATTGTACGCACTTAAGGTGTGGAGACACTACTTATTGGGAAAGATATTTGTGTTGAAGACAGATCACAGTAGTTTAACCAACTATTTTAAACAAGCCATTTTAAACACTAGCTAGGCAAGGTGGAATGCATTTTTAAGTGAATTTGATTTTGACATTCAGCATGTTAAAGGCAAAGAAAATCATGTGACTGACGCCTTGAGCAGAAAACTGCATTGTGTATAGGAAAATTACTTTAATCAGGTAGAATTTAAATTTCAGGATCAGATAAAAGAAGAAGTTGAGAAACATCATGAATACCAGTTCCTATGGCAACAAGCAAAGGAAGAAGAAAAACAGGAAAAATCATCGGATTATGGGATTAGCAAGGAGCATCTTTTAACTTTTAAAGGAAGACTATATTTTTTAAATCAGATAACTTTGAAAGAGATGATATTGAATGAATATGACCACAGTAATTATTCAGGACACCCGAGATACCAAAAAATGCTAACAACAATCAGGAAAGTTTATTTTTGGCCCTGTATGTGGAAGAATATTGCTGAAAATTTAAACAAATGTCTAGAATGTCAATATGTTAAGGTGGAGCATCAATATATAGTAGGATTGTTGCAACCCATACTTGTACCTAAATGGAAATGGGAGGTTATATCATTAGATTTTATTACTTGTCTACCAAGATCAAAAAGGCATAATGATTCCATAATGGTGGTGGTTGACAGACTGAACAAGGAAGACCACTTTATACCTATGTAGTCCACTTATAAAATGGTGTAGATTGCAGATATTTTCATGAGGGAAATTTTTAGGTTGCATGGAATCCCAAAAATGGTCATCTCGGATCGGGATGTGAAGTTCACATCAACATTTTTGAAGGCGCTATTTACTGGATTGGGAAAATAAGTTAATTTCAACACTCCTTATCATCCACAGACAAATGGACAAACTAAGCGAGTAAATCAAATCCTAGAAGACATGTTGTGCATGTATGTAATGCAACAACCTACAAAATTGGAATATTATCTACATATGGTAGAATTCACGTACAATAATGGTTACCAAGAGTCTCTTAAAATGAGTCCATTCGAAACCTTATATGGGAGACAATGTCACACTCCCATTGACTAGAGAAGTCCAGAAACCAAATTAATGCTTGGACCAAAAATGTTGGCTGAGATGGAATTGGAAGTAAGGAAGATTAGAAAAAACCTAAAAGTTGCTCAAGATCGACAGAAGGTTTATGTGGATAAAAGGAGAACCTATCGAGAATTTGAAGTGGATGATCATGTCTATGTGAGAATCAAACCCAATAAAATCACTCTAAGGTGGACTTCTTGTGCCAAATTGGATCCCAGGTTCTGTGCACCTTTCCAAATTTTGGAAAGAGTAGGACATGTGGCCTATCGATTGGCATTACCCTATCATATATGGGTGCACAATGTGTTTCATGTATCAATACTGAAACAATATGTGCATGATCTGAGGCATGTAATACATTGGAAAAAATTCAGGTAGGATAATATTGAATACCAAATCTCTAAAAGAAAAGAGTTTTATGATCATTAACTTAAGTCCTTATTGAATGTAGGTCAAACTGGATAGTGAATTTCTAGTATACCTCAACGTATTCTCGATCAGAGAGCAATAGCGGTCCGAGGTGAGCCATCACCCAAGTTAAAGTGAAATGGAAGCACTTTGGCCTGA
Source organism: Pinus albicaulis (assembly GCA_034641835.2). Lineage (NCBI taxonomy): Eukaryota > Viridiplantae > Streptophyta > Pinopsida > Pinales > Pinaceae > Pinus > Pinus albicaulis. Next base: position 961,570,302 of record CM076577.1, read on the forward strand.
AGGAGGCTACCTAGGAAGATGAAGGATTTCTACATGAGGCATTACCAAAGCTATTTTATAACTAGGAATAAAACATCTAGGACGGTGCTTACTTCCATAGGGAGAAGATGTGACAACTGGATTAGTTTTCCACAACTATTTTTGTTGATTTTGTTTAAAAGAGAATTATACATTTTTTTTAAAGAGATTAAATGAATGAACATTTTTATTTTTGTTTTGAATAAAGAAATTAATTATGGAATGTTTTCCATAAATACTGATAATAAAGTATTCCAAGATCTTAGATTAGTTGGGCAAAAGAAGTTTAAAACAGTTACCTTTCCCTTGAGGATAAAAGGTACATCCCAGTGAGGAAAAGGGGTTTTGTGACTGAAGGAAAAAAAATCAGAATGTTGAAGGGAGAGAGCCAATCCAAAGCTGGTGGTAACCAATGGAAACTCAGCAACCCTAAATTTTGGAAAGAAAAGAGTACTGGAGTAGAGGTCCTGATGTCTCAACCAAAATTACTACTAAATAATCCCTAATCTAGTGTGGAGCACGAGGGGAGACAACGATGTAATAGCCTCTCTCACGGTAGGGAGAACATCATCAGCAGTTTCAAAGTGACATGTAACCACACTTCTTAAAAGTAAGGACTAGGAAATTGTCTATGATTTTCTGGTTCGACAAATAGATGATTCTGTAAATAATGAAAAGGAAAATTAAATTCAAAAGAATTGACGGTTTTTATCAATTCCTTATCTTGTTATAAGAATTTGTATACCGGAAATAATAGGAAACTATGAGTGTTGAGTTACATATTTTTTTTATATGTGGAAAACGTAATTATTAGTAACCTCTTAGTATAGATTTTATTTTATACCTCATCTTTTGAAATATGGTACACCCTTTTGTATAAGAGAAGATTGGTTATAGAATTTAAATAGAGAAAAAAGCACACCGAAATAAGCTACAAAATCTGTATTAATGTAGAAACTATTAGTTTAGTCAAGAGTAGATACTCTGGATAGAACAGGTCGTTTCATTACGCTATCTTATGCTATAAACAGAAAAATAGTTACAGAGGTAACCCAGAAAAATTGATGGTCCGAACATCAGCTTACATAGTTAAGTGAAGCATAGAAAATTCACCAACAAGCGACATAAGAACTAAACTCTATACAAAATTATATTATTTAAAAGAAGGAAAATAATACCATGTAGGGAGGAGAAATCATAGAAATTTCTAGATAACGATTAATAGACTAAAACTTTGTATATGTACACAAGTTTTTTTTGTCTCAAGTTAAGACAATTTGTCCAAAAATTCTCTCAGATATTGTCTTAAAACACCACTTTGTGTTGTAGTGAAATAAGCATTGCTCTTGTACATAATCTACTAATATCAAAACACATTACAATTAAAATATCCCTCTACAATTCCCTCTTTCCGCACAAATTCAGCACATGCATTTATTCTCCACATAACCTCTGTACACGCATAACCACGACTGCACAACTTCATTTGCGAAACCTTTAGTTATTGACATTTGAAACATATATTAATTAATGATCATACATTATGAAATATGTCCCTAAATAAGAATTAAAAAATGGATTTGTATATTTATTATTTTAGTAAAATTTGCACAAAAAATTCGTAGAACACACAACCACCTCCGCACAACGTCATCCACATAACTACTTTCACACTCAATAACACTGTTGAATTAGTCATTGACATTCGAAACTTTGCACCTGCTACCTCTGAACAACTAGCTCCACACAACCACCTTCACATAACTCCTTCTGCACAACTACTTTGGTAGTTGTGAAAAACATTCCTAAATAATAATTAAAAAAGAGACTTGTATATATATCATTTTAACAAACCTTACACAAAGCCTTCCATACATTCATGTTCTCCCACACATACTACTTAATAATATCAATTGCAGATTTGTTTAATTTTGCGATAAAACGTATTGTGTGGAAAAAAAAAAGGGAAACATTAATACCATCTACATATCAATATACATGAAAAATTGATTGTTTTATGTTAATAAGAAAAAATTCATCAAAACGATTTAAATATACATGAAAAAAAAAATTTATGTTAATAAGAAAAAATACATCAAAACGCTTTAAAAAAAACAAGTTCAAGTTAAATGCAATCATGGTAATTAACTCATAAACTGCCAAATGTGAACAAGAAACTAACAAAGGTGAATCAATTTAGAAACTTGCACTATTGTATAGCTTTTGTATTTCTGCGCTACTCTTATCTTCCATGATTCAACATAAATGCCATTGACACACCATTGAAGATACAAGCTCAGCTTCGAAGATAATCGTTTATGCAAGGCAATAGAAGCTCAGAAAATACTCCAAGCTATTAAATGCAATTTGGAAATGCAACACGATTCTCTCTTTTTTCTATCACTACAAATAACATTTTTTTCTCTCTCGCTATATTAGCTATTTAAAATGTTTACTGTCTCATTTCCTTACAAATCACCACCTACAACAATTTTGCGTCTGAAACACGCTACATTGAAAAAGTTGTCATCCATATTTTCACAGTCTTAATGTTTGTTCTCTGATTAATAGAAATAAGAGTTGCAGGTAAATACAAGTCATGTGATTATTCAATTCACTGACTAGACACTTGCTCACCCATTCCTAAAACCACATAGGCACCAAAACATCAAATCTAGAAACATTATTTTCATATACTTTCAACATATCACAAATGCATGTATGGAACCGCAGAGCAAATCCATTTGTACCCAAAAAATTCTCATGCACAACCACCTTTGCACAACTTCTTCAGTAGTACTACTTCTGAACTAAACAAAAACCTTTCATTAGTCATTAACATTTGAAACTCATATTAATAAATGTGGGTCTTGGATATTGTGGGTAGGAAAAATATGTTCTTAAATAAGAACCAAAAAAGATATTTGTATATTTATTATTTTAATAAATTTTGAGCAAAGCATTTTTTCTCATCACACCCTTCCAAAACAACACAATCCATTATGTGGAAGATCCTCTCAAGCTTTCATTATATGGACTTCCTCACTCTGCAAAATCTATTAATAATAAAATAAGCATTCCTCTTGTGTACAATCTACTAATAGAAAACACATTACAATTAAAAGATCCCTCTACACTTCTCTCATTCTACACAAATTACACATGATGCACAACCACCTTCGCATAACTTGGTCCACAACGTTGAAACATATATTAATTAATAATACATTGCGAAATATATCCCTAAATAAAAATGTCATTGAAATATGAAAAACATATTAATTAATGATACATTGTAAAATACATCCCTAAATAGAAATTAAAAAATGATTTTATGTATTTATTAATTTCATAAACTTTGCACAAAACTTTAACATAACACCCAACCAACTGGGCACAACTTTGTCCCACAACCACTTCGAGACTCGGTAGCTTCTTTGGACAAGTCATTGACATTTGAAAGTAGGTGGGACCGCGTCGAGAATCTTTTTCCATCAATGGATCACAAATTCCCTTAACTCGTAAGGGGTTACCAAGGGTGTTACAATCCATGGTCTGAATTCACACTGTTGTAAAATTAATGTAAGTATTGAGAATATGGTTCAATGGTTAAGTAGGGAGATTTGGTTTCATTGTATAATATTAATTAGACTATTTTCATAATCAATCTGAACAAGACTATATATGCCCTGCCAAAAAAAAGCTGCTCCAACCAACCATTTTTTAAGTTAAAAATGGTAAGAGATGGTGAAGTGCACGTCGTTCCCCGCCCTATTCCTTTGAATTTAATTTATAAATTAATTTTTTTTTGTTGTTATTGTTAATTTTTAAATTATAGAGGTCGGATAGCGTGGTGTCGGGCCGCGGCGTTGAGAAGTTTATTCATATATGTCAAATCAATGTTAATTTCCGAAGGCGGCTCTTCAGAATTTTTGTTAACTTCATGGGCGATGTTGGATTACAGATAATTATCACGGGTGTTGGTCGGAAATTCAATATAACGTGCCCAGTGGTCTTTAATTTTCATCGAAATCAAATTGCAAAGCATCATAGATAGATTGATTGAGAGGTTGAAGAATTAGGTGAAGTGACTATGTCTCACGTTGGTCTGTCACCTTCGTCCAATTTGAACGACAGCAAGCATTCCGTCCCTCGACGCACTGTAAATCATCACGGAAATTTGTGGGACGATGATCTCATACAAGCCCTTAACTCGCCTTATGGGGTAGAGATTATTTATTTATTTATATCAGTGTAACACATTACATTTACTATGACAACCTATTATATGATTTGAAGCAATCATCCGAGTGTTATATATTTATTTGAGTCTTTCAGATTATTTATTTATTTCAGTGTTGCACAATACATTTACTATGACAATCTATTATAGGATTTGAAGCAATCAACCGAGTGTTATTTTCCGTTTTTTTTTCCTTCTTCTTTTCTTGGTAACGTTGTATGGCATTGATATTGCACAGAGGCCAGAATATAGAGAACGTACCGATGAGCTAATCAGGGAGGTTCAGCAATCTTATTTCAGTAGCATGGAAGCTTGCCATGATGATTTAATCAAACGACTTCAGATCGTTGAAAGTCTTGAATGCTTAGGAATAGATGGGCATTTTCAGCATAAAATACAAATTGCTCTTGATTTTGTTTACAAGTCCATCACTTGATTTTGGTTATGTCAATGCCAGATTTTGGGAATATATTTATTAAGAGAAAGGTTAATTGTTTGATATTTACAAATTATCAGATTTTAGAATATTCCAAAATCTACAACCTTGACTACATTAGTCCAACATCATATTTCAAGTATCCTTATATGATTGCAAATTCTAAAAATATCCAGAATATAAAAATCAAACGAGGAGTGAATTTCTAGATATGCTACATGGGTCCAAATCACTTGTGCTTTTGCAAGCAAATTTCCTCAAGGCTTCCTCAAGATTTCCAGGATCGACAGATTTCCTGAAGACAGATCTCCACACTGCAGCGTTGGGGTTTCGCTTGCTTCGACTGCATCGATATAATAACATATCCTCAGGTATTCGCTGGTGCCTGTATGCAATTAATTTTGTTGTTGGTTGATATCAATGAATTCTAGAAATGATGTTATCCAAATTTAATCTCATGTTAGGCCAGCTTCATGATCAAGTGTCTTCGAGAATTTCAAAGATTAGAATGGACACTTCTTCTGCAATTCCTATTACAGTGTTGGAAGCTACGAGGAAATGAACAATTGAGAGGCATGGGGTCGTTCCTGTGAGCGTCAAACATATCATTTCCCGGAGAAAACGTGTTGGACGAGGCAAAGGCGTTCACAACAGATTATCTCAACAATGTTTTATAAGGGAGGCGACAGACATTGATCAAAGCCTTTTCAGTGAGGTAATTAATTGTAGTTACTAAGTTCTAATTCAGAATCAGATTATATAATTGAAAATTCAAAAATATGGATTTTTTAAATAGTGAAAAAAGTGAAAGTATAGATTTTAAAAATTTGGAAAAAAAAAAATGCAAAATTATGAATTTTTAGTATTGAATCTTATGTTTAAAATGCTAATGACAAATTTGGAAAAAAACTCAAATGAAAAAGAAAATTTATGAAATGTTTTTGGCATTGAATATTATGTTTAAGATGGTATAGTGTTGGAGTAATCAAGATATTTCTATAAAATCCATAATTTCCATCCTGAGGATTTTAGTTATCGGTTTATCAATATCTGCTGGTTTTGGTGTAACTGCAAATCTCTTTATAGTATCACCCCAAGTTGTCTTTGAGGGATGTTGATTCCCTGAGTTGAGTTTAAGAGGGATGTTGGAGTAATTACGTGTTTGATCACCCCACCTCTATAGGATCTATAATTTCCACCTTAAAGATCCTAATTACTTGTTTCAAAAATTTACTAATATAATGTAAAGACAAACCTCTTCATATAAACACCTTCCATACACAAGACAGTTAAAAAATAATAAATAATATAATATTGAAAAAATAAAACTATTTTCCATAATATTAATAATAAATTATTAAAATTAATATTAAAAAATAAAATTATAAATATAAAATTAGGTTTCAAATGATTTCCATATACTAAAATAATTTATCTCAATTATTAGATATTATATCCTTGTAAACTTTGATAATAGGAAGGCCAACAACAGCATAAAGATCACTAGTTATTAAATTTATGTTTATTCAATAATAATAAGATTAGAATTAACAAAGTAAATCATTTTTATTATTGAAATGTAATGCTTATTGTTTTATAATGGTTTTGGGAAAGATGTAAATGTGTTTGTTTCTTTCTAGGATGATCAAGCTGTTGGTAGAATGTGATGTTACTTTTTTTACCTGGAATATGATGTTATCTCTTTTACATGGCTTTAAATTTTCTATTGTGTCCTATGAATTTATCAAATTCCTCCAACTAAATAAATTTTATGAATTTCACTTTTAGTTAATTTATTTTTTTATTTTCAAGTTTTCGTTAAAAATTACTGCTTTTTTAAGTATTCAACTCAATATTCTCCTTTTTTAAAAGAAAAACTATTTAAATTTTTTATTCAACTGACGTATTGAAACTGTTTTATCAATCCAAACCGATTCAACTGTATTTTCTCAACTCAATATTCTCTTTTTTAAAAGAAAAACTATTTAAATTTTTTATTCAACTGACGTATTGAAACTGTCTTTATCAATCCAAACCGAATCAACTGTATTTTCTCAACTCGATATTCTCCTTTTTTAAAAGAAAAACTATTTAAATTTTTTATTCAACTGACGTATTGAAAATGTCTTTAGCAATCGAAACCGAATCAACTGTATTTTCTCAACTCAATATTCTCCTTTTTTTAAAGAAAAACTATTTAAATTTTTTATTCAACTGACGTTTTGAAACTGTCTTTATCAATCCAAACCGGATCAACTCGTTTTCGTATTTTTTTAAGGCCAATTAGGACGAAACTGTCTTTATCAATCCAAACCGAATCAACTGGTTTTCGTACCAACTTTTGTGTTCTCCATAACATGATCAGGTATGCATGATTATGCTTCTTCACTCTCCTGATTTAATTCTATGAACATCCTCCAGCTAAAGTACGTATTGGAATTTCCAGCGTATTGCAGTCCGCCGATATGGGAGGCAAGGAACTTTATCGAAATATACAGACAAAAACATTCATGGCTCAAGTAATTAATAATCTTGTTGATATTTGAATTGGAAGTTTTGAAGCATGAAGAAAAATCATTGCCCTGCAGCTGTCTTGATAAAATTGCCTTGTTACATGAATGGTTTTATAGGTTGAATATTAACCAAAAGATTTTCGAGTTGGCGAAACTGGATTTCAATATTCTGCAGTCGATACGCCAGAAAGAGATGCAGCGAATCTCAAGGTAGTAATTAATATTAATTTTGTTAGTTAGGTAAGAAGTTTGATTTGTCAAGTGATTGTAAGTTGAGTAGTCAGGACGGATTGTTATGACATATCTGGGAGCCTATTTTATTGATTATGTAAAGAGATCTTCGAGAATTTTTAAATGTAAGAACTGTAACGTTCATTATGAAATTCCATAGATAGGAAGATGAAATATTTTTGATTATGTGTGCAGATGGTGGAGAGACGCAGATATGGCGAAGGTTGAATTTTTTAGGCAGCGTCACGTGGAATATTACTTTTTCGCTGTCACTGGCACTTTTGAGCCCCAGTTTTCTCAAAGCCGAATCGCCTTCGCAAAAATTTGTGTAGCCATGACTATTCTGGACGACCTGTATGACACTTACGGAACATTGGAAGAACTCAGACCCTTCACGGAGGCAATGAAACGGTGAATTCAAATTGCAAACATTTAAGTTTTCTACTAACTTGATATATGTAATTGATAATTGGAGTTTTTTTGTTTTGATTGTGGTTGTCATTTTCAGTCAGGACCTTTCCCTTATAGACTCGTTTCCAGAATTCTATAAAACGACGTTCAAGTTCATCATCAACACCTCGAATGATTTGACTGCTCAAGTTGGGAAAATTCAAGGTCGGGATATGGCAGCTTTCCTAGGGAAAAATGGGGTATGTGTTTATCTTGTACTTAGTCATGAGTTTTTGATTAATTAGTTTGTGTAGACTTTAGCTTCGTTTAAGTTATTAGTTTTCGTTTAAGTTATTAGTTTAAATTTAGTGAGAAAGATTGAAAATGGTAACTAATTTTAGGGAATTCAACTATTTCAAAAAACTTTTAAACAAAACATCTTTTCATCTAATATTTGGAAAACGCTTATTTTAAACAATAATAGAATGACCTAGAATCTGGTAGAGATTTTGAAAAAATTTGACAAAGATTTTATCAGAATCTTGTTTACAGTTGTTAAACTTCAGTATTTGGGGTATCTTAAGAGTTTTTGATAGTCCTGAATCCATTTCCACTATTAAAATAGATTCCAAACACTGCAACTATCTCATTTTTTGAATTTTACTGAACCAAATTCCGACAAAAAACTGCAGTCCAGACTATTCTGTATCCCTGAGTAGACAACTTCTTTAAAACAACTTTAACCCCACCTTAAACCATTGGAAATAATTTTGCTTTCAATTTTCTCACTGAAATGAAATAATATATTTTACTTATTGCCCGATTAGTGGGAGCGATGTGTTAAGGCTTATCTGCAAGATGCGGAATGGATAGCAACGAAACATGTTCCGACTTTTAATGAGTACATGGAGAATGGGAAAGCAAGTGCAGGGACGTGTCTTCTAAATTTATATCCACTTCTCTTGTTGGGTGAACTTCTTCCTGACGATATTCTGGAGAAAATATACTATCCATCCAAGATCCACGAACTTTTGGAATTGACGGGTAGACTCAGCGACGACGTCAGAGATTTTCAGGTATTTGTAAGCTTGGTTGTGATGAAGTAGTTTTTAAGTGTAATTTTTGAAGGTTTTTTTTTAGAATTTTAATTTTGAAAAAAAATCAATTTTTAATTTGTGTTGTTTAAATTAGTTTTTTTTATTATATTTATATATTTAATATTATCAAAAAAATATCGAAATATTTTTTTTTGTAAAAAGCTTATTTGTGATTTCAAAATTAAATAAAAAATAAAATAGAAAACTTTCAAAAAATTATATTGAAAAACTACTCAAATTGTTTTTCTTCTTTCTTTGTTGGATAAAAACAAAATGATATTAAATAGATAATATAAAAACACAGTATGGATCAAAATAAAATGATATTAAATGAAATGTTCTTTTTTTTATTGTATTTATCACATATTTTTCATTTGTAATTTTTCCCAATGAAGAATGAGAAGGAAAACGGGCAGATAGCGTCGAGTGTAGAGTGTTATGTTAGAGACCATCCTGGATGTACGGTTGAAGATGCTTTACAGAGCATCAATGCAATCCTTGATCTTTCCTTCAAAGAATTGAATTGGGAATTTTTAAAGCATGACGCCGTGCCGCTGCGTTGCAAGAAGTTCAGTTTCAATTATGCAAAGTCCACGCAAATCCTCTACAGACACGGAGATGGTTTTACCTTTTCTAACAATGAGATGAAGGACCAAATCTTGAAAGTTCTCATTCACCATGTCCCCCTCTAGGGTTTGTTTAGAAAATACAAAGGATACAGTAAAGTGGTCTGTACCAAATGTTTCTATGTTTATATTATATAGCTCTTTCAGGTTTTCCTATAAATGATCCCGCCGTTTTCATATTCTTCATGTTCTGTTTATCTGCTGAAGGGAATTTATGAGTTCACATAATGCTCGATGGGTTTAATATATGTATCAGGGAATCTCAAATCGACAGACATGTGCAGACACAATGAAAATCTTTTCATGGAAAAGTTTAAAATGAGAATGAAGATTTTCTTATGATGTGTTGCAGATGAAAGAAGAATTTAGTTGTGATTAGATCCGATGCTGACTAAAAAGATATATTTCAAAGAGAATTTTTAATTTTTTTGGTTTTAAAATAAATTATTATATAAAAAATATATATAAATTAAATAATTGATATTGATACATCAATATATAATAAATATCAAAATATTTTATGATACATTTTTAAATTTAATTAAATTATAGCTTTATTATTACTACTATTAAAAAAATTAATATGTAACATATAAATAAATCATTACTGATATGTAATAACGTTGTTAATTATAAAAATTTAATAGCATTTTATTCTGAATATTTTGAATATATAAAGAGGATTTGTTACAATAACATAATTCCTATTATGGATTATTAATATCACATAACAAAAATCTATACTCATTTCATATAACACTTTTTTGAAAATAAAAATGACATAACTACTTTGGAAATAATACTTTTGATTTGTAAATATTATTCTAAAATATTCCATAGAAACTCTAACATCCACATAATATATGTTCATGATTAAATTAATATTAACAAAACTCTATTCCGAAATAAACAAAATAATTAAATCAAATTCAACTATTTAATACTACTTTAATTTATACTCATTAAATATTTATAATAATAATATATTTACATATTAATATACATACTTATTTAAATATATTATTCAAAAAATTAATTAAATATGATGAAATATTCTTATACTCAAAGTAACTATGTTCCAATTTACTTATTATAATAAACATAAAATAATATATATATATATATATATATTATATAACTAATTAATCTACTTTATCTCTACAAAATTTCTTATACATATAACACGGTATAACACTTATGAATATATTCTCACTGAAGATCTTAATTTCATATATATATATATATATATATATATATATAATTTTTAATTTCACATCTATTAATTAAAATTTATAATTTATAATTTTAAAATTTTAAAATTTTATAAATATATAATTTAAAACATAACAATATATTAAATTTTATAAATATTAATTATTTTCAGAATCCATATGTTTTATAAAAAATTAATTAATTAAATATTTATATTTTTAAATAAAAAATAAAAAAATCATAACGACATCGAGCTCTTTAATTACTATTAAAGCACTTATGGTATCCGAAGACTGATAATCCACGTTATAACAATAATATAAAAACCTGTGTATTATGTATGTCCACTTTGCTCTTAAGGAACCGGACACACATGGGGTTACTAATTTAGTAATGTGTTTGTTTTGTTTTATATTTTAATGGTGAAAATGTTGACATATTTGTTAATGGTTAATCAAAATTATTTTAAATTAAGACATTACTAATAATAATATTGAAAATATTTACAACATTTTATTTTACAAATGGTTAATTTTTTTTTGTTATTTTCATTTTGTTTAATTAGAAATTTAGAAAATTTATTTTATAAAATAAAAATGTTTTTATTTTCATTTTCTTTCCCTTGCATAAAATTTGTATATTTGATATATATTTTTTTAAATTAAATATGGTTTTTAATTTTATACTCTACAACATAAAAAATAATTTTACATTTCATATATTTTACAATAATAGATCATATTTGGTAGATTGACAAAATATTTTTATGATATTTTTACAAATATATATTACAACAAAACCAATTAAACTAATTTTTTATCTTTCAAAAATGTGATTTCGGTTTGTCATCTTTGATTAAAATAAATTCTTACAAGTAAAAAAATCAAATTTACAAAAAAAATAGATAATAAATCAATTAAATTAAGTTCCTAACTTGTAAAAGAACTATGCAACTTAATATTCTAATAAAATAATTTTTTACCATTCACAATAATACGGAAGGTAGATCTTACAATGCACAAATGGATATCTGCATAGATCCATAAAAGTTGGATTCATGTTACTTGACCATATTTCCTAGAGCACTAGTATCTTGTAAGGTCTACTAAAAAGGTTAGAATATTACCAAAATAAATAAAAAATACTTTTACTATGGTCATAATTTCCATACTATAATAAGGTTACCATATAATTATTCCTGCGTACAAGCCTCTTACTTTTCAAATTATAAACCTTAATATAAATCTATGGTTAATGTAACACACACACACACATACATATATATGGTGGTACTTTTCCATTATAAAATGAAACTTACGTTAGCCTATGGAGATTCTTGGTAGACTCTATGATTATGTATAATGTAATCTAAATAATTTAATGTATCAAACCCTACACATAGCATTACAATCAATTAGATATGATATTATCGTACACGAGGCAATCTTGCAGCAAATAGGTGGACTCCTCTCGTCCCTCGGATCTCCGGCAATCTACGGTTGGTACTGGCCTAGGGATGGTTAGGGTGGAACCCTACCCCCCCCCCCCAAAAAAACAAACCCTAATTGTTTCATTCTCCCCTCACGCTCCCTCGGCTCTGCTCTCGGATATGGTTTTGCTCGGCATTATGGTATGGTGAATCCTACCAAGGTAATGACCCCACCACCTCATTCTAGCCAACCATATGTGGCTTAACTCCTTCCACGCTTATTCATTGTATCTTGCAATGTTTTATTTTGTAAATTTGAGGTTTAACTCTCTGTGTTGCAGCGATGATGGCTTGACTTATGTCGTTGCAAGGCCTCCATTGTCTCTCCATGCGGTAATTCCCTCACAGAGTTTATGCGAGCTTTGGAGGAAACATTTTTGGCTACACTCTAGTCTTCTCAGATAACTTCACAACTTACATAGGTTTTAATGGAGTCTGTGTCTTGTGTGCCTACCCCTTTTCCAAATTTAAAAGTTGGGTTCTTCTCTATGTAGGTTGTTAGCTTATGCTCGCTTCCGTAATGAGGTATGCTCTCTCTCTGGTTGTAGTTTTCAGAATGAGACCATTATTATATATTTTGTTAAATTCTCGAGGGATTTTAGTTTGACATGTTTTTTGTCTATGTTTTTTATAGGTGTCATATTGAAAACCATACCCTATATCAAACGGTTGGCTCTGTCTTCGCCATTCTAAGGTGGCATTTTCTTCTCGAATGCCAAGTATTTGTTTTACCTCAACTCTCTTTGTCGAGACCAATCCCAGTTCTTTTGAATTGTTCCAGTTTATGATTTGAAGCTCTGTAACTTTAATGTCTCTATCAACAACATTTAAGCTTGTCTGTACTCCTAGCCCATCGTGGCTTGTGAAGAAGTAAACTTATTTAGTTTAAATACGAATTTTGCTTCCGGTGCTGAATACCTGTTCTTGTATCTCCAGTGACTGTTTCATTCTTCATCGTTTGGTTTTGCGACCTATATTTCTATTTTCTATCTTGGCCATCCGAATGGCTGTATTAATTCTCTATAATGTCATTCTAAAGGCAATTATGATCCTGAGAAACATTTCTATATTCGGTGAATAAGGGATTCAATGTTTATTGAGTTTTTACCACATTGTCTGCTCACTATAAACATTATTTTTATTGTTATATTGTTATATTGTTATATGTAAATGTAATTTGTATCAGAGTCTTTCTTTGTGGGTAAAGAATTTATTATTCTCTAGATATATGTGCAGTTATCGACAGGTTTTCACCCCATAGGGTTTATCTATGTGCGTATAACTATTTTTACTCTGTTAATTATTTTACTTCGTATGGCTAGCACTGAAGAAATAATATTTGTATGATATAGTACTTAAATATGTATACTACAGCTTTCCAGATTCACATTTCTTGTCATTCTGTTCCTTCAGGAAGAATATTTATATTTTTTTACTTTCACTACAGGTCATACTCTATGAGTTTGTTCTTCTTTTTACTCCTATTTAATAATACATAATACATAATACAATGATTTTATTGTCTTAGTTTAATTGTTACTTCTAGTTGTAACCTATTTTCTTTCCTTTCTCTTAAAATAAATATACCTTTCTAGGTGTCCATACCATCTATATACAAAGTGGGTTTCCTCCCAAACCCTCAGTCCGTGTATATATATTCTATTGATGGCAGACTATTCTATCTCGAGTTAGTCCTTCAGATGGAAGTAACTATTCCAACTGTCATTTCCTTTCTTTCATAGCTTTTTCAATATTAATAACTATTATTCAAGTTCCATTATTAAGATCTTCTTTTTCAAATTTGAGCATAGTTTCCTCTGACAGAAGTATTCTAGTCTAGAGCAAGAGGGTATAGTCTATCATAAATTTTAAATATTTTCTATATAGCTGATAGTTTTCTAATAATATTTAATTCATTACATAATTTATTCCTTTCTAAGAGAAAGAGGGTATAGTCTGTCATAAATTTTAAATATTTTCAATATAGCTGATACTTTTCTAATAATATTTAATTCACTACAAAATTTATTCCTTTCTAATTTACACAAATAGAAACTATTCCACACAATAACTATTCTAGAAACAAAGTACCTCTAAGAAGCAAAGGAATAATTAAATTATCCCTTCAAATTCATAGTACCTACTTCACTTATGCAAAGTTGATGGTTTCCTCCCAACCATGAGAGAGGCTATTACATCCTCTGCTCCTCTCGTGCTCCTCGTCAATGTGTGATTTCCTAGCAGTTTTATATGGAGAGAGACGTCAAGACCATCGTCTATTATCTTCTTCCTTTCATATTTTATCAGATTTCCACTGGCTCCAACCAGCTCGAGACACTCTCACCTTCCAACTATCATGTTATCCTTTCTTCCTTGTACAAAACCCCTTTTACTCATCAGGGTTTTCTTTTTATTCCCAGAGGAAAGGTAAATATAAGTAACCGCTTTCAATCTAACCACTTTGGTAACTTGGACACTTAACCATCAGTTTATGGAAACCACTCCATAAGTAATCTTTATATATAAAAAATAAAAATAAAATTTTGTTCATAATTTGGTTAATATACACATTAAGGCAATTTAAATTTAATAAATCAAAAGTATCAATTTAAATAACATAGCACTACAAGGAAAAGACCCTCTAGTGGATGTTTCTAAGGAACCCCACAGAAAAATACCCCATTCATCCGTTTGTAGTGGAGGTTACTAGAGGAGTTTGGCGGGCGGAGGGTTTTGCGGATGTTTTCCACTCGATGCGCTTATCATTAAATGTTGCCCCGGTGATCTGGAATACCAAAAGAACCGTTGAGCACAAAAACATTGGCACAACAGACACCGTGCACTCCGTACACACCCGCCCGGTGCGTCATATTATTCTATAGCACCGGTGCATCAAATCTCTTCTGCATCGGTGCATTATAAAACACCGCACCAAAACCAAAACCACCTAGTGCAGTAGAAAGAAACAACACCGTTGCATCGTAAAACAACATACTAAAACAGAAACTGACCAGTGCATTTGTAAGAAATAGAACCTGTGCACCTATAAACCACACACAAGGGTAAAGGGTTAAATTTAAAAAAAGCACAGCAAAAAACCCAGATTTTTCATTTTCCAGTGATCTTGAGCTCTCAATTACCGGTGTGTTCTCTACCATAGAACGCACTGGTGTGCAGAAAACATTGGCACACCGAACAACGTGAGCAACGTACACACCCGCTCGGGGCGTCCTATTACAATCACGCACTGGTGCTTCAATACTCTTTCGTGCTGGTGCATCATAAAACACCGTGCCAAAACAAAAATGTGCTGGTGCGTTCTTATCCATGAGCACCGATGTGCCTATAAAACTCACGCACTGGAATATCATTAAATAAAAAAAAAATTAAGGCCAAAAAACCAGTGCTTTACGACTATTTCACACCGGTGCTTTACAAATATTCTGCCCCAGTGCATCATCAAAACATCGTGCCAAAACTGAAACATCCTAGTGCGGTGTTAGGGAACCGCCTCAGCGCATTATAAATAATGCACCAAATCTGACACCGCCCGGTGCAGTTGTAAGTAAGCACACTGGTGCTCCTATAAAACCCCAAGCACTGGAACAGGGTTAAATAATAATAAAAAATACGGCAAAAAAACCATGTTTTCACTTTCCTCAGTGCTCTAGAGCTCTCAAGCATCGGTGCCATTTCCCCTTCTCTGAGCCGCCCTGACATCGGTGCTCCCATTGCACCCATTGCATGCACTTCTACTCTGCATTGGCGACTAATCTCTAGCTTGCATTTTGAAAAAGTGTGGGCAATTTTTTTTGCAAATTTTACAGCCAATAAGCCTCCTCGACGACGAAATGTACAAGTATTTTTCTATTTTTTCCATAATTAAGCCTTTTAGCATATTAGAATTTGAAATAACCTTAAAAATAACCATTAAAAAAGAAAAAGAAAATAAATTTCCGCGTGGTGTGCCTTAGTTGTTCGGCTCGCACTAGATAGTGGTGCTGCCTATAAAATTTACAGGCCACACCGCCACCGGTGCTAAGGGTATCCACACCATTTCTAGGGCGGTAACGAAAGGCGTCGTGAGGCGTCGCACATAATTTTAAATTAAAAAAAAAAAATGCGGTGCACTCATTTAGCCAGGCGCACTGTTGACCATGGGGATCCCAGTGCGGTGCATTGATAGAATTATCTGCCCCGGTGTATGTTAGCACACCACATTCTACATTCTGAGAGGGTCAACGATGCGGCCAGGTAAAAGACCGCACCGTCAACTATGTAATTGTCATAAAGTTGGTGCGCTGACACGACTATACGCTCCGGGGCCTATATTTCAGTCAGCGCACCACTATTCTAAACTTAGATATAGTCAAATGCGCTTGAAAAATAGACAGCTGCACCAAGGCCGGTGCGTTGTATTTCATTAGGGGCACTGGCACCGGTGCGCTACAAACTTAAGCCACACCGCCACTAGTGTGTGAGCGTACAGTGCTGCCGGCCATTTTGTTTGTTTTTAAAAATATATATATATATATATATATATATATATATATATATATATATATATATATATATATGTATATGTATGTATGTATGTATGTATACTCCTAAATACATGTCTATTTTAATAAAAAACAATATTTAATATGTTAATGATTCAAAGAGAATAGGAGGAACAACAGCAACAACAGGCTGAACAGTATGACATGATTCGCCAATGGGAGGCCCGAGAGAGGGAGAGAGATGCATACCCTCACCCTATTACAATAGATACCCAGGGGATCCTTAATTAGGTAAGCCTCCTCAAGTTTTATGAGGAGGCTACTTCCCTAAAGGCCCATAGTGTGTTTTTGAGATATCTTATCCGCAAGTGGAATGCCCATAGATAGGATTTCTAGGTTGGTCCTGACCAGTGGTACACACCCACTAAGGAATATATTTATTTTATTATAGGACTATCGAGGAGATGGGTGGATTTTTCCTCATTCCCAAATGTGCCAGCTAGTTGTGTAGCAGGGAGTCAGTTAGTTTACTCCCAGAGATACATAGGAGTGCATGTACTGTCTCCTTTAGAGTTTCAGGTACCTGGAGGTCAGTTACGTATAGGTGTATTTGGTAGAAAGGACGTACAGTGCCTCTCACTTATCATTTCGACCATTTCGCACAACACTAGTGATAGGTAATGCATTAGTTGCTCGCTTTTATATTATGTTGATTCTTTAGTGCAACAACCACGACTTTTCAGGTGGTCTGCCATTTTTTTGCGGCAGTTTTGTAAGACCTTATATAGATGTCGTGCTCATGCACAAGGGAGGGTCAAAATCCATTTTGCTTCAAAGTTTTCTTGTTTATTTTTTTAGAGGTTTCCAAAGATGAGACCTAGTTTTGTTCGATAGCCTTATAGGCCGATGTTCGAGGCCCGGATGCACATGTGGGGGAAGATGATGCCGAAGAGGGGAGACACTATGTTTCCAGCCAGGATATCGCATGATGCACTGGACTTAATAGCCAGTGTTAATGGGCTGCATCCCTTCATTATGGTCCCATGTCCTTATGCTGGATTAGATTGGCGAGGGTGTCCCAACATCCTCTTCAGAGATGATGAGCCACCAGATGATAGAGGTAATATTACTGTTTTATTTATATTTATTCTAACATGTTCTTTAACTTGTTTTTATTAAATTGTGTAATGAAATTGTCTAATTATTGTCGTGTACTTGTATATATTTTGTAGACATTAGCTCTTTTGATGGCGAGGAGATGCCGGATCCACCACATGATCCGGGTGTGGATCCACCACATGATCCGGGTGTGGATCCTGATGAAAATCGGGACATGGCCGATGCCAAGGATGATTATGATCTGGATGAGGCCAATGCAGCAGAGATACATGCTCCTACTCATGGTGCACCGGTACCGCCTTTTGCTAGGCGCGGTCAACCTGAGACTAGATAGAGAATGGAGTTGGGCAACCAAATTTGTGCATTGATTATTGATGCGGGCATAAGGCTCGCTCATTACAGAGACATACAGGCTGATGATAGGGTGTTATGGATGTGGAGAGGCATATCACGTGACATGTACGGCCTAATGCGACATGTCGTAGGAGCTATGATAGTTATTACGCAACTGAGGAGGATTGTCTATAGCTATAGGTGTAGTCAAGCCGCGACACGTGATGGACAGTCCATGAGCAGTGACTCACATGCATCTCATGATCGTTCACCTTGCGTCACGCCTAATGAGCATGAGGCTCCACTAGTAGCATCTAGCACTCATCATGGAGATGAGGCTAGACCATCAGCCACGTCTAGTTAGCAGCCTTCAACATCCATCAGTACTAATCATGATCATGAGCATACTCGACCATCGACCGTCGAGGTTGCACTATTAACTGAGCAGGCCTCCACTACTACTTCTTATATTGTTATTGTACAACCACCAGCTGATGCATCCATCAATATTAGTGATCATGATCATGAGCAGTCTTGACCATCGACCATCGAGGCTGCACCCTTTACTGAGCAGGCCTCCACTTGTACTGCTATTGATGTTTTTATACTACCACCAGCTAACCCATGGCATTTATATCATAGTTGTATATTTTTAACATTATATATATGTGTGTGTGTGTGTGTGTGTGTGTGTGTGTGTGTGTTTCATGTATTTTATGTTCATGTCACAGTTGTACTTCATTTACATGTTGGAGATCATCATGATGTGGTGCATATTGTTAGGTCATGTTAGATATGTGAACATTTAATGTTTAGATTGCAGATAGATGTGTATATGTGATAGCATAAGTTATTTGACATGAGATGTATATTTGATGTTTGTGTTGTGATGATGTTAATATATAATCTTAATTTGATGTTTGAATGTGTTTTTTAGTAGAATATGATGTTTGTACGATTGTTATCATGATCGTGATGATGTTTATTAATTAATTTAATATTAAATGACCATGATATTTATTAAATATTATGTCGTGATTGTAATTGAAATTTAAATTTTAATTGTATGTAAAATTGTAAAATTGTATTTGTATTTGTACTAATTTTAATTTTAACTATAATTGTATGTAAAATTCTAAAATTGTAATTGTATTTGTAATTGTAATTTTAATTGAATTGTATGTAAAATATTTGTAAAATTGTAATTGTAATTGTAAATGTAATTGTATGTAAAATTCTAAAATTGTAATTCTAATTGTAATTGTAATTTTAATTGAATTGTATGTAAAATATTTGTAAAATTGTAATTGTAATTGTAAATGCAATTCTATGTAAAATTGTAAATGTAATTTTATGTAAAATTAAAATTCTAATTCTAATTCTAATCGTAGTTCATGTATGTGAAATTAATATAAAATTGTAATTGTAATTGTATGTAAAATATTTGTAAAATTTTAATTCTATTAATTTGAAAATTTTAATTGTATTAATGCAAAATGATTTTATTAAAATATTTAAATTTGTAAATTTGCAAATAATTGTAAAATAACAAATCTAGAATAATACGAATTTTTGTAACATAACAAAGTTTAGAAAATAATGAAAATAAATTCATGTACTTTAGAATTATCATTATTTTATTATGAACTTACATACAAAAAAAAAAAAAAAAAACTTTATACAGTCCAGTGCGCTTATTATCATAACATGCACTGGTGCGTCGTATTACGAAGACACATCGGTGCTTCACAACTCTTCCACATCGGTAACGAATAAACACAAATATAAAAAAAAAAAACGCAACTCTATTTTCTTTAAGTGAAAAAAAAACGGCAATTTGAAAAATGGGTGGCAATTTTTTTTTGAAAATCTAATTTCATAAAATAATTCTTTAAATACTAAAAACTTTTCATTACTTAACTATTTTTTCTAAAATTTTCAGCGAGATATTTGTAGGAGACAAGCCTAGAGCAAGAGAGCACGAGGGCACTGTGGAGCAGCGAAATACGTTCGAACAAAAGTATTCAGACAATCAAAAACCAGAACTCTAGTGATTCAAACCCTATATCATAGAATTTCAAACCCTATATTATTTCTTTTATTTTTTTCTGTAGTTTTTTTACTTTTTTTGCAGTTTTATCCATTTTTCTAAACCCTTCATTTTTTGTTTTTCCCTTTCTTCTCCTTGTTTCTATGATTTCAGAATTAGGGTTTCTCATTTTAAATTGACGTCCAACCCACGGGACATCTTGCATAGTCGGATCCCAATCCATTTGGCCATTGTGTGAATTTTTGGAAAAAATGAATTTTTCTTTATCGGTGCGCCCTACGTATGCTACCATACCAGTGCACTATATTATACAGCGCAATGCGCTAGTACTGTGTAGTAAAAAAAATGAAAACATTTTTTCTAAATCAGTGCGCCATATCTGAAATAGGGCACCGGTGTTCCATTTAATGAGTATAGCACCATACGGTGTATTACACTATTTTTGCGGTGTGTTTATAATACCCCTTGCACCGTACGGTCTATTACAATGTTTTTGCGGTGTGTTTATAATACCCAATGCACCATACGATCTATTATAATTTTTTCCGGTGCGTTTTTAATATCCCCACGCATTGGCTGCTGTGCGTACCTCATGAAAGGCTCACCGATGTCTTGAGATTTATTTTCTACCTGAAAATTTGAGAGTTTATTTATAAATATATTAATGAATGATATAGTACAGGTTTCAGATTGATAAAGAAATGACTGATAAGAGATCAAGTAACAAAAATACTGTTAACACATCAGGAAAAGCAAAAAAGGCAATTTCTTTATAAATTCTTTATAAAAAAATATTATTTTTGAACTATATGTAAGTTTAACTAATATGTATTGTTTGTTGTGTATCATGTAGAGCCACAAAATGATGAAGCTCGATATGATTATTTCTGATCTAGGACCAGAAGTGCGTAAAATTTTAATGGAAAAACTGCAAAAGGATGAATCAGGTGAATGAGAAAATACTATCGATCCAATATGAGTTTCTGTTTTTAATTATCATTAATAATATACTTAAAATTATTAGGTAACATGTGTCAAACTGTCTACTATTTCACATCTGTTTAATGTTCTACAGGGACCAACAACTCAGAAAAAGGAATGTTGTTCTAAGAAAAGAAAAGAAAATAGAACATGCAAATGAAAATGAATTGCTCCGTAGCTCATCTGGAGTGGTGCTGGAAGTTAACGAAAGGGGGAAAAACTTTTACAAAAGTTTGAGGGATCTAGTGGAACAAATGTATAAACGTTCTTTCCACTTACAATACAAAAATCAATCCAATAATTTCAAGAACCAAATTTTATCTAAACTACAGGAAGAGTTTCCATAGAATTGGTCAATGAGACATGTCGGAATTTTAATAGAAAAACTGTACAACAAAAAAAAGGAATGAAAAATTAATATCCTTTAAATGTTTGTCTAGAATTATTTATAAATATCACTTTTGTTATATTTACTTTTCATATATCAATATAAAATTAAATATTTTATTGTCATGTTACATTTTCAGGAAGATTATGAAAATCTCAAAAGATGAACGAGCTAATATCAGAAATATGCCAATAGGAATCTCCAAAAACTTGTACAAGGAGATGGTCAAAGAAATGGACAAAATTTCATCACAGGAAGATCCATATCAACAACAACATGCTTCAAATGTAATATGTAATTATTGAATTTTTCGATCATTATGTACAATAAATAAACAATTTAGCATTAAATATTAATTTTCAAGAATTTTCTTGCAGAAAAGAAAAGAAAATGGAACTCATTCAACACATAAAACAGGACGACAAGGAAGAAAAGGGTTGATCTCTAAGTTTGTGAGTAATTTTTACTTCCTTATAACAACTTAACTAGATTTCATTTTTTTTATCTCTTAAGTTGTTTTACAAAAATCATCATTGAATGTCTTCAAACAGGTGCTAACATACAATGAAGAACCATCAGACGAATTGATTGAAATTGGGTTAAATATGGGTTGTGAGTATATGTTGGCATATCAGAAATTAATTGTGGAATTTGTAAGCATCTAATCGATCTTGTTTTATAGAGCTCTTTCTATAATTAATAGAACAAAAACATCTTTTATATTAAATATATGATTTGTTATCGGGTATAAAACTTGCAAGAAAGAAAGTATGGAACTGCGCCAACATATGAAATTTTTAAAGATGGCCTGGTACATGGTTTTGAAAGAATGTATATAGTTTATGAGTCAATGTTGCTATGGTACGTCATTTTTCTTTTCGATTTACATTTATGTATATTATTTAATATTGCAATTTTCATTATTCTCACCAATGTATATACACTCATTTCAGTTTATTTTTATGTTTGTAGATGGAAGGTGAAGAAGAAGAAAACAATCAACGTGGTGAACAAAACATTCCTGAAAATAACCCAAGTCATGGAAGTAGCTCTAGTAGTGACAGCAGTTCAAGCGAAGAATAATGATCACTATGTTTGGATATCAAAGCAAGGTGTTTTATTTTTTGAAATATGTCTGTGAAATCAGACATTTTGTTTAATGTAATGGACATAGTGTCCCAATTGAAAGACAAAGGGATACAAATGACTATCCCATTTTGTATGATAAAAGTTGTCTTATATATATATATATATATATATATATATATATATATATATATATATATTCTATTGCATTCTCCATTGTAGCTATTGTGTTCTCCATTATCGTTCTCAAATGCACTAATAAAAATTTAATTCATATGAATATTGTTATAATATATATATGTATCGACTTTTGATGAATAATGAATTTTTAAAAACCACAATAATTCTGATATGATATAACAAATTTATTCAAATAGCACATTCAAATGCATTAATAAAAATGTAATTAATATGAATATAGTTATAAGATGTGTCTATTTTTTATGAATAATGAATTTAAAACAATCACAATAATTGGACTGTCACAGGTGGATGTTTCTAAAAAATACAAAATGAAAACCGTTGCATGTCAGTAACTGTCGACCGATGCATTTATGTGTCTATACGCATCAGTGCCATTGTACAATCTATGGGCACCGCACAAATATCGATACCAGTTATAAATATCGATGTGTTTATGCGATACTGCATACTGGGGTGTTTATGTATCTATAAGCACTGGTGCATTTTTATGATCAATGGGCACTTCACGAATACCGATACCAATTATAAATCTCGGTGCCTTTCTATGATATGACACACCGATGCATCATAAAGGTATATGCACCGGTGCATTGTTACAACCTATGGGCACCACACAAATCTCAAGACCAATTAAAATCGCCCCGTGCATTGTCTGAACAACACTATGCCTGGTGCATTTTTACACCTAAAAGTTTTGATGCATTCGTTCGACTGAGACAACCCTGGGGCGTCGTCTTCATGTACGCACCGGTGCGTTAAATCCAGAGTAGCGCACTGATGAAAAAACATTCGTAATAACCTTCGGCTACCCATTTTTTTTTAGTTGTGTTTAATTTCCATTAAAAGCTCCGCCAAAACCTCCGTAACCATAAACGGATGTTGTAGAAAATGTTATTTTGACAATTTTGGCCAATTTTATAACACTAAAAACCTCCTTTATAACCTCCGCTAGAGGATCTTTTCCTTGTAGTGTAGAAACTCAAATCCTGGTGATACAAGGTCCTCTAAGTTTATGTCCTAGATCATTATGATGTCCTCTAATTTTATGTCCTATAGCACTAGTTTGTCTTCTAAATTTTCCCACATATTTGATGCAAATATTAAGGGTTTACTATTCAAAAAAAAATTCTTTACCTAGTTGATGCACATATTAAGGATTTTTGTGTTAACACATCTTTATAAATGAATAAGGAGGTAATCAAAATAATAAGTATCTTTGTGATTTATGTGTCACTCTCACCCATGACTGCATATTTGGCTGCATTTAGGAGTCAACATTACTAAAGAGATTGTCTATGCTCGTGACACGAAGATCTTGCAAAACAAATAAGAGAATTGATCGTATCTCTCTGCACTTTTTCTCTCGCCCGACGAGTTTTACTGAAATAAACCTAATTAAAATTAGTGGCATGATCTTTTTGTTTTTTGTTGATTGTATGATTGAAGGGAACCGAGTCACGAGTATTCTCTATTGCAAATTTTGTATTTCATTGATATTTCATGATTACAGAATTATATTATTTTATCGAGTCATATTAAAAAGTAAATAATATCTAAAAAATTTCTTTAAAAAGCTTATATATTGCACATTTAGCATGACAAATATACATTCAATATGACAACTATGATGCTTACTACACATTATCATAAATTATTTGATCTAAAAAAAATTAAATATTTTTTTAAAACATTAAATTTGAAACATTTATTTTCCTATTATATATGAGATCTTTTTTTTCTTATTTTTAATTTTATATATCACTTTTTTATTTTCTTTTAAATATTATTTTAGAAGTCACAAAATTATTATGTAGCAGTGCACGAAACAAGGATCTAGGTGTGGAAGGAATGAGGAATTGAAAGGCTAAAGTATGCGTAAAGTAGATTTTTCCAAGTCCTTAAAAGTGTATTATGAAATCTGAAATACATCATATTTCTATCACTAAACTCAAAACTAAACTAAATAAAACTCTCAGAAGACATCACTATGATATTCTACCATCTTATTTTAACAACATCGTGAAGATTATGATGAGAAGTTGTTTGGATGGGAGAGAAAATAATGCGATTGAGAAACACATTAAAGAGTCCCTGAGTATTTTTATCTTGTTGTGATTTTAGATGGAAAACAACTGGATTAGTTGCTCTCATTCTTGTTTCAAAGTTTAGAAAATTAAGCTTGGAGTACTAGATAGGTTGAAAATGAGAACAATTTGTTTTGAAGAAAAAAATGAAAAAAATGAAAACTTGATGCCTATTATAATTTCAAGGAAAAGCACAAATGATATCCTAAGCTCCATTTTATTGTTATACCTCAACTCCATATTAAAAATAAATAAATAATTACACGCTTAACTCTCTGTGTTAATTAAATATAAAATAAATAAAACTATATATATTCATTTTAAATTTATATTTATCAAACTTAAAAATATTAAATTTGTCAATACATAATTTTTATAATATAAAGAAATTGATACATAATAAAGAATTAAATAATATATCTATACTTTTTTTCATTTTCTATTTTTTATGGAGGAAAGAAATCAACATCTCTCTAAAGTGGGTTGTTGGTACCAGGCCAAATACACATGTATACTATAGAGTTCACAAGGCTTAAAGTCAATATAACAATATTTAAGACATTATAACTTATCATGGTACTAGCAAGGTTTTGAATCTAGTTGGAGAATATAACAACTATTATACCCAAAAACCCTATATAAATCCAACTGAAAAAATATAATCTTCTTAATATCCCATAAAAATATATTTAAAATATTATCACTCAATTATATTATTTTTATTATTAATTTAAATTTATAACAAAAATTTTCTTATATTTTGTTATTTTAATTATATTATATTTTAATATTTTCAATTAAATTATGTCTAATTTTTACTATATTTTAGTATAATCCATATAAACTTATATATATTGGTAAATTATTAGAGAGATATATCATTGTTAGAAAATTTACCAAAATAAATACCATTTAACAATTGCATATATAATTATTAAACCAATAACTTAAAAAGGTTTACTTTAGGAAGTTAAAAAGTTAACAATCATAGTTTCAATATTAAATTTCATGAAATAAATTTATATATTAATAAATTATAATAAATATATACTATTGATAGAAAATTTACCAAAATAAATACCATTTAACAATTGCATATATAATGATTAAACCAATAACTTAAAAAGATTCACTTTAACAACTTAAAATAATAATAATAATAATTTTAATATTAAATTTTATAAAATGGAAAAAAATCAATTTGACAAAAACTTTAAAAAATATAGAATTATATATTAAAATTTAAAATACAAAAAATAACTATAAAAATTTAATGATTAACCATTTAAAATTTAGTTTAATTATATATATAATTGAATCTTTTCTTCATAATTTTAGGTATTTTTAAATTTATAATTTCCATGTATTATTTAGTAGTTTTTAAGTTATTTAAGTATAATTATAATAAAATATTTAATATGTAAATATAAAATATTTAAATGATTAAATATATAGTTTAATTATTTTATATTTTTGTTTTTACTTAAAAAAAAAATCAAGAGAGGGTTGTATTTAAGATTAAAACTTTTCTTGATTTAATATGTATTTTACATAAAGAAGTACTATTTTTATATAAATTCTAAATTAATTCTAATAATTTTTTGGTTAAATTTTAAATAATATTAATTGTAAAATTAATTTAAAAAAAAAAATTTGAAGTATTGAAATTACTTTTATGATAAAAAGTTTCCTACCACTATTAAAATTCAATCGAATTAACTTAAAAAATAGTAGTATAAAAATAATAATGTTGGACAAAATTATTAAAGATGGCTAATATCCTTAAATAAACCAATCATATCTAATTTTAAATAAATTAAGAATATAATTAAATATATTAAAAAATAATATATTATAAAACTACCATTATTCCTAATTTAAATGGTTAATTCTTTTTTTATATAATTATTTAAAAAAACATTAAATTTAAATTGTTAAAATAAAAAAAAAATTATAAATATATAATTTGAAAGGTCATTTTGAAATAGGAAAAAAATTATAATCATTATTATATTAAGAATGTAAATATTGAAAAGTGATTTATTTTATCATATTGTATATGATGATGACATTAATGTCCTCTAAGTTATTTATAATTTCTTAGTTATGAAGAAGATAAAATAATAATTGGAATTCTTTAACATTTTATTTCTATACTTAAAAAGAAGTGACATAGATCACTATAATTTTACCAACTTAAAAAATTAAAAAATAAATTGTAACTTGATAATTATTTTGAAAACTAAGTAGAATGTGACGATGAGATGGACAATCTAGAGGAAGTGCTTTTGGTTTTCAGTCATCTTACAATTGTATAGGTGATAGACTCTTTCATCACCATTGTGAATATTGAATAATTTTATCTATAGTCTATATTGTTTTTTTTGTATTAGTTTATTATTTTTAAATGTAATGTAACATGATAATATCTTTCATACATGGTTGTAGAGCACTTCTTGGCACAACCAGTATGAGGAGATATTTTCATGTAATGTTACATTTAAAAATAAAAAAATAATACTTACATTAACAAATTAAAAAATAATAATAACAAAAAAAATCAATCACAACCACAAATAAAATTTTCAATTTTAAACTTGATTCTAAATTAACTTTATATAGAGAGATAAATAATTGAAAAATAAATAAATAATATTTTACTTTTCATTAATTCATTCTGAAGTTGAGAGATGACATGTAACAACATTATCCCCCCGATCGGGGTGTACACATGCCATCATGATGAGGGGAGGCGGCAACTTGGCAAGCGCTCCTTTAATTGATAATTACGATCATTTAATATGAATTGTCAGACCAGCGGAGTGGAGTGTGCAAGCGCCGGCAAAGGTATGATGGTGTATGATGGACAGGGTGTATGTCAAGCCAGCGGAAAAGCAGTTGCGAACTTGGTAAATCTTTTAACCCCACCCTTTCAATCTTGCATGCATTATATCTTGCATGCGAAAGACTGGAGGAGGCAGCGAAGGAGAGCTACAGCTCTGCAACCAAGATATAGCGTGACTCTGTCCGGGTATGTTTTTACGATAACCTCTGCTCTTATGATGTTATACGCAGCAGATATGGTCTATAATCAAGATGGTAGTTTAGATATTCTGTCGTTTCTGTCGTTTCTTAACTGTCTGGAACCGGAATTGAATCCGGTCCTTCCTTGTTTCCATGACCCTTGTTACTCCCCTGCACCTGATGCAAGCTCTGTTCGAATGTATGGGAGTAAAACCCTCAGTTATATGTCTAATCAGCGCGATAGCCAGGTTCTCATAGGGAGGCATTTCCTAAATACAAAACCCCTTGTGTCTAATTCTGGTGGGTGCTATGGTAATATGAGGAGTCAAAACATTAACAGTGGGCTAGACTCCCTCAGTCAGAGTCATGGCATCATCTACTTATCTGTAGAGAACCTCTGTCATACTAAGTTATTTCCATGTCTGGGTGTAGCAAATCCAAATTATAAGGGGGTTAATGTTTATAATATGAAGGGGAAGACAGAATGGTTATGGTCACCCGAGCAGTGTTCGCGCCTGCCTGAGTTGAGAGACCAAAACTTGTTTTATCCTGAGGATAGTGTCCAGAGTCAAACCAATTCCCGAGATAGGAGCTCTCCCAGTTATAATAAGCTGGCCGAATCTCGACCTCATCTTATGTTTCAGAGGTATAATAATGATGAGAAGCAGAGGCGTTTACCCAGATCTGACAAACAAACTTCCAAGGGCACCGTAAGGTGCATGCTTTTTCTTAATACTTTTTCTTATTCTGTTCACTTCTGTATGCCAGTGTTAGTTCAAAAACCCCACTCAGCAATGGGAAAGCAACATCACAGGGCAGTCACTGATAAAGGAAAGCAGCCTGCTCAGACTGAACCAACTCCTAAGAAAAGGGGGCGGAAAACGTATTTGGAACACCTGGAAACACTGGCGGTTAATTATGTCATGGGAAATTCCTCCGTAGTCAGAAATGATATCCGTGGATGGGAAAAATAAATTCAGCAGGAACCAGAGGATAATGAGACAGAGGCAGAGATCCTCGATTTTATTACTGATCCAGGTCATACACGGGGCAGGCTTACATTGTTTAATCAGACAGTCCATACATATTGGATTGTAAAATGTCTGATAGCAAAAGAAATACAGAGTAATCATCCAGTTCAAGTAAAGACTGAAGCAATGCAGCCAGACCTACGTACCCAGGCTCAACTCTTGGAGATTCAGGACAACCAGCAGCATCTAAAGATCACTCAATACCAGACTGCAGACAGAGTTAGCAGACTAGATGACAAAGTGGGGCGCATGGAGAAAATCCTTCAGAAGATTTTTCAGCAACTTAATCAAGCAGAAATGCCAGGGTCTAATGTCAAAGACCCTACCCCAGTCTCCTCATCGGAGGGTTATAAGATTTCCTTGTTAGATTTGATGGTTTTTTGTTAATCTTAAACTTTTAAAGATGTTATGTTTGTACATATTAAAGTAGTGAAACAGGTAGTGCAAGAAAATTATAGACGTAAGAGACAATTTCAGTATTGGGATGCAAATCATGTTTTCAGAAGGCCAACAGACCTGGTTTCCCTCTCGGGCAGGTTGAGGCCAAAGAATGACTTTATATTTTTTGTAACCTGTCTTAAAATATAAATAGAAATGGAAAGGTCCCACCAAATTTACAAAAAAAAAAGACATGTAACAACATTATTGATATTACATCATGTCAAATTCATTCTATGTTTATTTGACATGTAATATTTACTAAAAGATTATTAAAAATATTAAAATATTTACCCATCATAGATAAAATATTTTAATATCTATGTTAAATAAAATAATTTTATATTTCAAATATAACTATCATTTATATAATATAATATAATTTATTATCTCATATAATATAATATAATATAATAATATTATATTATGTTGTCTATTATGACAAGGTATTGTGTTAAGAAACTCACTCGTGAAAGTCTCACTAGTTCAAAGTCATGCTAAGGGTTGGTCCCATCTAGGTTGAGTGTTAGCACCATTTAGGTTGGTTGTGATCCCTAGGTGATTTTGATGGCTTAAATGACTCTAGATGGAAATCACTCAAACATACATTAGGCATGTAAGAAACATAATATTATATTACATTTTAAATCACATGAAGATTAAAGCAGTTATTTATAGTTACGTTCCCTCTGGGGATAAAAGGAAAATCCTAGAGAGGAAAAGGGGTTATGTACAAAGGAAAAGGAACAACCAGAGGGCTGTAAGGTTAGAGTGTCCAAAGCTAGAATGAACTAGTGGAAATCTGCAACCTGACATTGGAGAAGTGGCGAGATAGACGTCTTGAGGTCTACCTCCAGAAGAACTGTTATTCAATCCTACTCTGGTGAGGAGCAAGGGGGGAGCTAAGGACGTAATTGCCTCTCTCATGGCTGGGAGGATACCATCATCTTTACTTACTTGAGATACATATTATAAATCCAAGAGAGGGTAAAAGGAAAGGTCATTATTATGCATTATATAAGTTCTTTAATCTTTGTACATAGTCTCTGTGTACTATGAAAATTGAATTTCAGTAAATTAGTATTTATTCCTTTCTACAGGATTGTTAGATAGACTATCTATGTGACAATTAAATCTGCAGTTAAGGGCGGTTGTATGGTTTTCTAGTATATTTATGATGTTTATAAAGTTAATAAAAGAGAACATATTTGTTTATGCATAGAGAAACTCAATATAAAGCAATAATTAACACCTTGAATAATAAGGGAAAAACAACTTCAACTTTGTAGCAAACTATTGAATGGATTGGGACAGTTAGTCCATCCAGGGAGTAGGGAAAATTTTGTGGGCTAATATTCGCAGGTGGGCTAATATTCCATGCTTTTCCCAAAAAAAAATATTCGCCAATTTCCATTTTTTCTAAATATTAATTCGCCCAAATTTTATAGCATAAATTTATGTTACCTTGAATTTCGCCAATATTATACATTTTATAATGTAAAATAATTAGAAATCTAAACAATTTTACAAACTTATCATCAAACATTTTAAATTTGGATATTAGGGACTAGCGAGATTCACCAATATTTCTAAACTTTAAGATAAAATTACATCCTTAAACTTTTCCCTGCCAGGGAGGAATTCCCCAGATAGGACAGTCTGTCTTCTGAAAGAGCTATGACAAATCATTCATGGACCAAGGGTTTGAGAAATCAAAACCACTTTTGAGTGATGGTACTTACATCTGTAGATTTTAACTCGAAACAAAATTCTGAACTTAAAGAAAATAAAACTAAACTAAACTAATTCTGAAACTACAGAGTTAAATACACAAGGTAATTAAAAATAAGTATAGGAAACATGGATATGTGTAATAGCATTACATTGAATAAATATTTCTGAAGAAACATAAGACATAAGCAGAATAAAGACATTTTTTTAACAGAAAACCCTCATGAGGAGGAAAAACCCTATGTCAGAGTAAATACATAAACAACCTCTTTTTTTCCACTACACAGAAAGCAGGCCCAAGCGTGACTGCTCTGTCTAGAGCTTACCATATTCACAGATTTTTCAAAGGAAATATGATGTATTTAAATAAGAAAATAAGAAACCAAATATATTCAAGGTGTGATGATTAAAATCCAAGAGAACAAAAACTAATTAAGGATTATATAAAGTCCACAAAAGAGTATTAAACATATATAACTACGGTGAAGGGTTTATATCATATATAACTACGGTGAATATATATATATATATATATATATATATATATATATATATATATATATATATGTATATATATAATCATGGACCAACTGATACATTGAATCCAAAATCCAGAACCATAGAAGTTTCCTAAAACCCATTTCAAAAAGATAAAAAGAGCAGAGTCTTGCTTTTCGATAGCATACTAGGATAGAACACTCAGTATTAAACAAAAGCATAAATTGATCATCAAGCTTACACCAAACCATCGAAGGGATATAATCCATTTACATTGAATAAGAGCTTTGTAGCTCGCAACAAAATTGACAGAACCATATGTAACCAGTTAGTTAGAGAGAAATCCTATTTTAGGACAAGTGCCTTAGTTATGTGGGAGGAGACACTCCTGGAGGTTCTCGTAATACCTAAAAAATGGGAAATGTGTCACAAATAGAAGAATTCAACCTATTAAACCTAGAACTCTAGCGATGATTGGGGTTTCGAGAGTACCTGCAGGGAAGAGAGAAAAATATTAGAAAATTGAGAGTTTTCTAAAGATTGAACTATAACCTACCTTAAAAAAAAAGGTTTACAGTATAAAAATGAAAAATACATAATACCTTCAGTGGCATTGTGGTTGAACATGTAGACCTGAAAAAAAGAAATAATAGTTAAATGTTAGAATGAAAAAAATTACTCTTTAAACCAAAATGAGTATCCATAGGCAAAGGAAAAGACATTTACCTATTATGGCTGACACTGGTGCTGACAATATTCTTCTTTGCCGGATATAAGACTCATGATATGGAAAAAATCCAAGAAGACCAGCTATGAAATCCTTTGCACGTAAACCATGCACTGAACAAACTCTGATACAATTTAATAAGGCTGCAAGAGAACAGGGTTTTTCACACCTCAAATTTCTTGGCAAGCCACGACAATTTCAACAAGTGAAACATTGCATCTGAAAAGACCAAGGTTCAAGATAATAGTGTCACCTACACACTCAGGGTGAGAGTGAAAGGAGCAGGAGGCACCATCCGAAGCAGACGTTGCAGAGCTCAGGCTACCTCACAACGACGATGAATGCGAAGAATGACTAGGATAAGGGGGCTAGAGTATTACCCTAACCGTCCCGTCCAGCCTCATAGTCATAGATTCAAAGACAACACAACATTGTAGATTCAACCAGATATCATGCCACATAAATGATAACAATAATCTATGCCTTGGAGAATCAAAAATAACATTATTAATATGTGAAAATCATTACTAGGTACTATATAATGTAATGTGTGTCGGAATGTAACAACTCTACTTACCGGAAAAAATAAAATAAAAAAATAAAAAATAAAAAATTTCTATTTATACTAATACATTGCTTTTGTGTCTTCCGGATGCGGATGTCTAACTGGTTCGATGGGACAACCGTCCCTGGCCAACTCCCAAGGCGCTTGGCATGGGGTGGCCATATGGCCCCCCGCGGCGCCTTTAACTCTGACTTCAATTCGCATGCGATCAGAGCATTTACTCCTCAGCGCTGGCTCTTCTCCCTCCTTGGTAAGCACAGTCGACTCATTATGGACGCAGATTTGGACTCTCCAGAGCATTCCGGCTCCACGAGCAGCTATCTGAAACCCATTGGCAGTGCATGCTCTGTGGTTTGTGCAGAGCCCAGTGCTCGCACACACACCGGCCGTCGCTGCTCGCTTTATAGTTGTCTGGAAACTATCCCTGGTTTTCATTTTTCTCATAGCGCCCTCTGTCATTCCAATATCAATTTTCAGTCTCCTCCTGGCTCGCTCTGTGCTCGTGCTCCTATTCAAGATTTCCCCCACTGCCTGTGGCCGGTTCAAGTCGCCGAGACTGCCATGCCAAGACTCAGACAACGAATGACATGCCGCCGAGGAGCCACTCGCGACAGTTCTGCAAGTGAGCGGCCCTCTTCCAGTTGGCATTCATTCGATAGTCCTTCTGGCTTTGCCCATGACCATCCGCCCATCCCTCCTCCTCTTGAAGTGCCGCTGAACCTTGTCTCACCTGCCCCTATTCCCTCTGGTAGCCATTTTATTAGGCAAACCACGCAGAGAGCGGAACTCCTCTTTGACAGTTCCTTCAATCGTCCCACCATTACGGCTTTCATTACCATAACCCTGCGAGAAGAAGCTACTCTTCATTCTCCTCCTTGGCATGAATCCCCTCCCGCTCCTCATGAACCCCCTCCCGCTCCTCGTGACCCCTGCCCCAGCCCTGCTGTAAGGTCCCCTTTTGGTCTGGGCGAACCCCCTGTCACTGCAGATCCCTCCTTGGGCCATTTCTCTATGCAGGTGGACGCAAATGAAGTTCAAAACGCTGGAGTTCAACAAGCTGATGCTGATGCTAAAGATGCCGCGGAGGACTATGGGTGTCCCATTGAGGAGGAGCAACCCTCTCCCATCAACAACAATTAACTCTGCTATGACCTGGCTCAGTATGGTTTCTAAACTAGATTACTTTGCAATAAATACTGGTTTTTGTTATCCACAGTAGCATACTGGTTTTTTGTTATCGATAGTGTTATCTTTCTGTTGTTTTCTCATGACAAATGTAATGGACACTACACCGGTTTCCCTATACAAGGGCGGTGCAACTGTTTTTAAAGAACTGGTCTCCCCATATGGGTAGTTTGTTATCAGGATAGAGCATGGACTTCAAGCCCAGTCTCAGGCTACCATAGCTGAACTGAGGCAGTTTTGTAACATAATGTTTACATAATAGAATTAGCACAATTTAGAAAAAAAAAAAAAAAATTGCTTTTGTGTCCTTTAATTATTTTATTTATGTCATTGTATAGTCTCATACATAAATTTCTTCAAGTATTTTCTTTCATTCTTTCGAAATGTTACTATGCCATATCTAAAATTTATACCTATGAATCTTTTTGTAGATATTCATTCCTTTAATCTTATTAGAATTTCTTCTCATCTACATGGAATATTTACATTTATTTCAATATATATAATTTCATAGTCCTAATACTATTATGACTCTTATAATTCAATATCTCCACATCTCTTTATACATTACTAAATGCTTAGACCCCCGTAACTCTAATTAACACTAAATACTTCCTCACGTATATATGTTACCATATATTACATCTATATATGATCCTCTTGACGTGTGTTTTGATTACAAAATATACCTCATGTATCCATATAGTTTTAAATCTAAGTCCATGAGACTCTCTTCTAACTTTTATATATACATATTAATTCAACGGAGGATTACATTTTCACTTAATCCTTTTTTTCCTATGCTTTTCAATAGTAATCTCTATTACTATGGTTTTAATAATTTATTATATATATATTCTCTACTAACCTTTTTGTATATATGCTTAGTTCAACACATGATTATAATGGTTACGTTCAGTACTAAGGTTCCTCCCATATATATATATCAACGTTTTATTGACTTATCCACTTACTCTTATGGTTATCCTTATCTGCCCTTCGAATTGTATTTAATACCAGATGTGACATGTAGAGTTATGTCAGTTTTTCCATATGAGAACTCATACTTCATGGCTCAGATTTTTATCCTTGATTTTGACATATCGTATTTTATATAATTTGAATCGAGATACTATCTCCCTGCACTTAATTGACAACTGGATTTACCATAACAAATTTTAATAGCAGTACGTTTGACCCTGTGGGTTCACATGGGCATATTAACTTTATTAACCAGCTGTATGATCATTTCAAATTGTGAATAACGAAAAATATTTTCTTCTGTATTCCCTCCAACTCGGTGACTATAGCTAGGTTTTTATTTTATTTCCACCATTTACATTTGGAAATTTTCTCTGCGAGGTTTCATTCCTACTCGCAAGTCGTTTCAAAGGAGTGGAGACTGTGTTTTGTCGCATACCTCTCAACGCTACCATGATACATTCCTCACTATCAACGTAGGTGAGATGATGTCAATGGTTCCCTTACTCTGAGAATAGTTTGACATTTTGGTGGTTTCCATATTTGTTTATACATTTTTCTACTAATTTATTTAATGTTTAATATTGGGCATTCAAAGTTACTAATTTTGTAATGTTTTCGTTTCCAAGCCTCCAACACAAATACACACATGTATTATGCTTTATATATTCAGATAAGATCTACCTTGATATACCAAAAACATATTCTTGTTTATAATATGTTTTCTCCGTAGTTAATCTCTCCAATGGTAACATTTAATTTATACAAAACTTCATGGTTGGTAGTTTTTATCTCTCTGCTTTTTTCATGGCATAAATGGTTCAGTTCGATAATTAATGGAGGAATTATTTGTGGAATTCCTAAATTTATTTTCTCCAACCCCTTTACCTCTAGATGTATTTTTTGTTGCTTTCTGGTTTTAACGAACAGTGAAATTTGAATGTCTCCCATGATCCCTTCGATTTCAATTTCAATCCTCATGCTCCATTTTATAATTTTTATTCAATCGTTTTCCTTATGAGAATTTAAATGTTTAATTCTCGATCTTTATATAAAATTTTAGGGAGTTTCCAGTGTTCGATAGATTTATAATCAAGTATTGCTATATTTTTTTTTATGACCTCCTATATGATTCATAAACTCTACTTTCCGGTTTTTACCTTCTCATATAACTTGAGTTTCGAGTCTTTCCAATTTTGATCTCATACAATTATCGATATGTGATATATATTCCTCGATTTTAACTTCATACAGGGTTACCCAAGTATAATTCTATTTCCACTTAGATTTTTTATTTTTTTGTATATGACATAGTTCAATTTCCCTATACGACGTTTGTTTGTAGTCAACTTGTTAATCTTAACTTTACTCCTTATGTTTCATCCAACTGATCAACGTTTTGGTTCATTGATTTTGACATCAATTCCAGCATATGTAATTTATAGTTCGTTATTTCTATATTTTCTTAACACTTTTCACTTCTCCATATATTCAATTTGATGACTAAAGGCTCTTGGACATTTCGTAAAGCCTGAGATATAAAATTGTATATGTGTAATTACAATTTTATGTTCACTTTCTCTTTAATTATTCACCCTGTCTCTTTCAGAGTTTAACATTTGCTTATTTGTATAAACCATCTTGTATAGAGTTAAACTTTGAAAGTGTTATAATAATTTCCATTCTAAAATTGAAATTGATTTGCTAGCTTTTCCTTTTCATAACATTATCTTCTCATGTACAGGAAAAGTCCTCTTTTCCAGATTGGTTCGGATTCATAACTTTGCAGCAAATATCCTGTATCTGATTTCATCCTCAACTCAGGTAATTAAATATGTTTATTTAATTCAATAATTAATATCTCAATATTGTACTTAGAGTTCAAAATTAACTTTCTTCCCTCTTGTTAATTTCCTGAACTGATTGTTTTACTCTGTCTTATTCAAGATGGCTTCACTCCCTCATGCTTTGTTTAAACAGGTAAATTTTGGATTATCAATTATAATCACAGTAATCACTTTTAATACTTGTTGTATTTAATCTATATCTAATGAACATATCTATAAGAACTTTGTACACATACTTCACTTCACAACTTCTATCGTAGTTACTTCATCTTCCCATTCTATAGACTTAACTACCTGGTTCCTTTAATTACAAGTCGACCATCATCATGCATAGATATTCAGCCTTCTATATATGATGAGTGTTACCATTTTAACTATTCCTTTTATATGTAATTAAAGTTAATATAAGATGACTTACTGTCATATACATGGGACTCTTATAATGTTATTGTATTTCACTCTTGAAATATTATTGGATTCCCTATATCAGAGGGGTTATACATCCTTAGACAATTATGAAATTTCCCTTTGATTTACATAGAGCCTATATATGTCTAATTTTTTCATGGTTCTCTTTTCAACATACATAGTACCTCTTGATGTATATTGGTTTCAAATATTTCAAATGCATGTTGTAACTAGCTGTATGTATTTTCCTAGTTTAAGAATATGTACAATTTGAGTATAGATTATTTTAATTGTACCGAATAGTACTTTCTTGATTAATAGAATGAATCACTTCCACTATATACATTTCCACTTTTTATTTGTTTACAAAATCAAATAGGTATCTCTACTATTAATTCTATGTTCTTATTAACATCTTTAGAAAATTGTGAAATCTTGAGGATGTATTTTGTATCTATAATACATTGATTAACATAAACCTAACAGCATATTTAAATCCTTCCAATTTGGTTTAGAAATTATGTTTTTTGGTTATTTAATTAAACTAGTCTGTGTAACTATGTAGAGAATTTAACTATACCTATTATAGTTATTTTTCTATTAAATACATATGACACTACATTCCCAACAATAAAATAAACTATCACAGAGATTTATAATTCCGAATACACAGTTTTCAGCTTACATTGATAGCTAAATAATATTAAATCTTACTTAATTGTCATCATAATAACAAAATCATAAAACATAATTTAATCACTGTGCATACCAATCCTGGTAAAGACTAATTTCCACCCAACCTTGAGCTTTCATCCACATCTCCCCCCGAGCAGAGACCAATTCCCCAGAGTGTAGACAACCTCATGTCTACCTAGGAATGGTTTATTTAAGATTTCTTTCCCTCAACATGTTTCCATAACTACATCCAGTTAAACCAAGATGTTGTTTTCCTTTAGACTAGGCTTTACTTTTGGTTTTTCCACAAAGCTCTTTAAAACTAGCTTTTTCCTCTTTCTTGTTTTATTTCACCTATTCTCCATAACTTTCCACTTTACTAAGGCATATTTTATTATATCCAATCTAATATGTTTATTTTATTTTATTTTCTCCAAGTTTTTTGGGAGATTTTGGGAAAGTATTTGGATTTAATTCCATCCTCATGGACTTGAATTCTTGGTCACCAATTTACTCTAGTATTTCCACAATAATTTAATTTCCACATTTATTAAATTTTAAAAAATGATATGTCCACATATAGTTTTCCTTTAGGTCCACTTAACCTTTAATATTTGCAACTGTCTAAATAAAAGAAGTAAAATAGGGATATTACACATTCCCCCTCTAAAACAAAACACCCTCCTCGGTGTTGCAACAATATTAGTTCACTTCTCAAATAGTGATGGATATATCTCTTTAATTTACTCTTCTCTCTCCCAAGTAGCTTCCTCAGGTGTGAAGTGCCTCCACTGCACTTTCACCCTAGATACGGTTCAATTCTGGAGCTCTATTTCTTCCCATGCCATTATACGAAGGGGTTCTGGAAGAAACTCCCCTTCGGTTTCCACCTGTATCATAGTCCAATCAATTACATGAGTAGGATAATGTACATACGTTTTCAATAAAGAAACATGAAAAACACTTTGAACCTTAATATGACTAGGTAGAGCCAATATGTAAGCTATTGGCCCCACTCTTTCTAAAACTTCAAATGGTCCAAAATAGCGTAGTTCTAATTTAGCACAACTACCAACATATAATTTACTCTTGCGAGGCCTAATCCTAAAATAAACATGATATCCCACTTTGAATTCTCTATGAATTCTCTTTTTGTCTGCATAGCTCTTTTTTTTTTTTTTTGATCTGCTTTAATATT